>CM038222.1:54875328-55025201 GCA_021442155.1 Cymbidium sinense
AGGCTATTTGTCGCCAATCTTTTGAATGAATGAATTCTTAAAATAAAATTATACAAAGCCTAGCTAAGAAGTAGCTCTACGCATAGGAAACAATTTTTTTTTTGTTGGTTAGAAAAATCTTTTGAACTTTGTTCTAATACTAAAATTTTAGTGGATTTAAATGACAAATATTTTTAAAATCTCATATCAATGATTACTAAGTTGGCATGCAATTCGATGATCCTAGACTTACAATAAAAAAAAATCAATGATTTATTGATTTCTACCTACATTAAATTCATCTCTTTGAATTCTAAATTATGCATAAAATTCTAAGAGAGAGTATTCAAAGTATAAAATTACTCTTATGAAGTTATTATGAATAGACCAAGAATGTATTATGTATATGAATAATTATGAGAATAACAAGAATTAATACTAATTTTAAAGATTAACTATTAGATAATTTTGTATTTGAACCTAATGACATAGTTAAGTTTTGAATTATCCAAAATGAGTGACATCCAAATGATAGAGCCATTATCAATAAGAAATATATAGGAAACATCTAACGCAAGACAACATAATACATAGATGACCAACTAAATGAGGATAAGACAAAACTTGAGAAATAGAGAGCTTGGTCTTTGCCCATCAATGCTATCTTCTATGGATGGAGATATGGAACAAGGGTGATAAGCATATGAAATAATATTCATGCAAATACCATTATCATCATACATGTCTTATCCCCACTCTTAAACTATATTTAGAAAATATTAGTGCACTGTTAGTTGGTATTGATCCTTGTGATGATCAACTTGCATCATATAATAGCAAATAGTTCTCTCTCAAATGCCTCTTTAAGATCATTGATATCACCATGAGAGTTATAAATCTCTTATTCATCTAGTCATCATTAGGCATTTAGAATGTACTTAGAAATTTTGGCATGAATATACACTAACATGAAAAACAAGTAACACTAGAATCCTTAAAATTAATTATTGTTGTGTGCAAAAAACAAGTAGTAGTAGAATAAAACTTCACGCCTTAGCTATTGGCTTGATGAGCCTCATGTTCAATCCGATCAATTTTGGCATGAATCAATTTGCAAACAACTTAACATATTATTTTAATGAGGTTAATTTATATAAATCTTTATCTAATTAACATTCAATTATATGTTTCATACAGAGCATTTGAATTGTCAAAATAATAAATGATAAAAAAATTATGACTATTAAGTGTAATTATTTTATTTACTTAATATAATTAAATATTTTAATTTAATTTGAAGGTTATATGATAACTAACATATGTATGATTATATATAAATTATATCATAATATTTAAATGCCATATTTCAAAATTAACAAAAATATGTGGAATTTTGTATTTTAGCCAAAGTCATTTTATAATCAAGAAATTTATATCTGATTTCATCTCCAACGAATTCCTTGAATTGTTTCCTTTAATTTGATAGGTTACATGACTCACGTTTGATTAAAATTGAATTTATTATGACTTTTCAAACATTCGCTGATTTTAATAATGAATGCATGCTACATGCTTTGAATATATTAAGAGCTATATTTGATTATTTTTGACTTGCCCATGTGAATAGCCGAATTTTGGCTGCTTGAATTTAATATATATTTAATATAAATTATATTTTTATTGAATATTAAATTATTAGATGATAACATGATGTTAGAATAATATATATTTTTGAAATAATTCAAAATGACAATCTTGCTTATAAATAGCCCTCATTCTCTTCATGAAAGTATTCCTCATTCAAATTCAAAATCCCTCCAGCAAATCTATGAAAAAATTTCTTAGATTTTCCTTCCAAGTGTTCTCCAAATATTGCAAGATCAAATCCTTGGTTTGGAAGCTTCAACATCTTCAACTAAACAAGCTTTCTCAAATTACTTGAGTTTGTTTTCTTGATCTTAATCCCTTTTAAGTTGTTCATACTATTTTCACCATCTATTTATTCTTTTCAGTTTATACTTTTTGGTGGATTAGTCTTTGGATATCAAAGTCTAAAATTTGTTACATCAAAGTTTATTCAATCATTTTTTGTGGAAAACTCTTGTGATAGTTTGTAGGATTTATTTCAACTTGTTGAAATTTTTATCTTCCTACAAATTTCTTATGGTTTCTTGAAATATTTCTTCATTAGTCTTATTTGAAAGATCATTTATTGTTAGATCTATTTTAGAAGTATATTTTAGCATTTCAAATTAATTTATTGTGCTGAAATTATTTTCATATTTGCTAGATCTCTCTTTTTAATTAAAAGCTTACTAGCCTACTTAGATCTATCATATACTAATTTTATTTAAGTATTTTGTGATCATTTGCATTAATTGAAAGCATCTTTTTGGTTAAAATAAATTATTCCTTGCTGAAATTTATTTTATTGTGCAAAAGAATATTGTGAATTTATTTTGAAATCATTTTTATATTAGTCTACAAATTATAATAGCATAAACATCTTAGTAAGATTACTTTAAGATATTTATTTTTATATTTCTTATCAATAATAAGTGAGCATTTTATTTTGCCAAAATTTTAAGTTGTAAAGTGATCATTTATAAGTTGTGAGATCACTTTTTGAATTGGATAGCTTGGTATATTTGTGAGAGATTTATTTTATCAAAATTTATTATTTTATATTTTTCTTTTCGTGCTATGAAATTTATATTGGGGTTGTACTCTCCCCTTTATATAGAGTACATATTATTGTAGGGGTTGTACTCACCCCGTTATAGGAGAGTACTATTTGTAAGCTATTTTGCATTTAGTGGATTCTGGGGGGGTGGTAGAAGCGTGGGATAGGCTTTGGGATTTGGCTGAACCATGTAAAAATTACGTGTCTATTTTCTCTCTTTACTTTACTGTACTTTTATTTTTGCTGCATTAAGAATTGTATCTTATCATTATAAAATCAAACATTAATTTTCTACTAAAACTTAAAATTTAAGATTTAGTTTTTAAAATTTTAATATTGCCGAATTTTTAAAATTTTTAATAAATTATTCCTTGCTAAAATTTATTTTATTGTGCAAAAGAATATTATGAATTTATTTTGAAATCATTTTTATATTAGTCTACAAATTATAATAGCATAAACATCTTAGTAAGATTACTTTAAGATATTTATTTTATTATTTCTTATCAATATTAAGTGAGCATTTTATCTTGCCAAATTTTTAAGTTGTAAAGTGATCATTTATAAGTTGTGAGATCACTTTTGAATTGAATAACTTGGTATATTTGTGAGAGATATATTTTATCAAAATTTATTATTTTGTATTTTTTTTTTTTGTAAAATTTATATTGGGGTATATGTATATGAGTACATATTATTGTAGGATTGTACTCACCATTATAGGAGTACTATTTGTAAGCTATTTTTTTAATTTAGTGGATTCTAGCCGGGGTGGCTAGAATGAATAGATTTTGGGATTTCCGTAAAATTGTGCTATTGTCTCTCTTTACTTTACTGTACTTTTATTTTTGCTGCATTAAGAATTGTATCTTATCATTATAAAATCAAACATTAATTTTCTACTAAATCTTAAGAGAGATCTTTTCACTATGGCACAAGGTTTCCCGAAGGGTTCATTACTAGAGGGACAATCCACTCATAGACCTCCACTTTTAGATAGTGTACCATTTGATTATTGGAAAAATAGAATTAGTACATTTTTAAGAGGTCAAGATGCATGCATGTGGTATATGTTGACACATCAATATCATATACCCACAATAGAAGTAAATGTCATTAAAGTAGAAAAACCTTTTGAGGAATGGTCTATAGTTGAAAGAGAGCTTGATGAATTAAATGGTAGGGCTTGTGATACTTTACATTGTGCTTTATTACCTAATGATTACATGAAAATTTCTATGTTAAGTATAGCAAAAGAAATATGGGATAAACTCATTATAACTTATGAAGGAACTAGTGAAGTTAAAGATGCTCACATAAATAGACTTGTTCATGAATATGAGTTATTTCATATGTCTCCTTCAATCTATTTATATATACTAGATTCATGAAAATAATTAACACATTGCATTCTCTTAAAAAAACATATAGGAATCAAGACTTAGTCTATAAGATTCTTAGATGTCTTCCAAAAGAATGGGAAGCTAAAATAAGCTATTAGTGAAGCTAAGATTTATCTACTTATCCACTTGATCGCTTTGGGTTCTTTGATAGCACATGAACAGTTATTGCTCAAAGAGATAAGATGGATAACTCAATAAAGGAGAAGGAGAAAGGAAAAGCCATTGCATTACAAGTTGATGATAGTGATGAGCATAACACCTCAAGCTCGGATGGTGATAGTGATGAAGTGTCCATGCTATCCAAAATGCTTGGAAACATGCTAAGGAAGAAGAATCAAAGGTATAAAAAATCTAAAAACTATAAATTTCAAACTAAAAAATTTTCTGCAGGTGAAGGGATCATTTGTTACCATTATAGAAAGCCTAGACACATAAGAGGTGATTGTCCAGAACTTGCTGAATCAAAGAAGAAAGAGATTGATGTGGAAAGAATAAAAAATATGAATGAGAAAAAGTACCATAAGAAGAAGAAGAAGGCTTTATGGGCCAATCAGTTCAAATGAATCAAGTACTTGCTCATCTGATGAAGAGGTCAACATATGTCTTATGACAAATGGAGAATCTGACTTAGATTCTCAAGAGGTATGCAATGATATATCTTATGATGAATTAGATGATGATTTTAATGATTTAGTTATTGAATATAAAAAATTAAAAGAAAATACAAAACCTTAGAAAAGAACATAAAAATTTAGATATGCATTTTGTGATTTAAAAATGAATGTGATAATTTAAAAGTAAAAATACTTCTTTATTAAATTGTTCCTTACTTGTATGTAAACTTGAAAGAGAGAACATATTGTTAAAAGCAAGATTAGAATTATGTTTGAAATCACAAGTTCATTATAATGCTTCATCAAGAAAAACATTTAATAAAAAATATTTGCATCATATAGATCCCACTCATATACCTTATAATTATCGTGCTAAGCCATATGCAAACACTAATGTTTGGTGCAACTATTGTGATAGAAAAGGACATATTTCATTTGATTGCTATGCACGTAAATTACAAAACTACTAAGCAATCATCTTATGTATGGGTACCAAATGATACAAGCACTACACAAACCACATATGTTAGATATCTTGCTTCAAATTTAGAATGTGGACCCAAACATGTTTGGGTTCCAAAAGTTAATATGTGATTTTCTTTTGTAGGAATGCCTTCAAAGCAAAATCAAAGAAGGCATGTGGTACTTGGATTGGATGTTCAAGACATATGGAGATATAAAGATAAATTCACAACTTTAGAATCAAGTGATGGAGGATTTATTACATATGGAGATAATGCAAAGGGAAAGATCATTGGCATTGGTTCTATTTGTAAGAATTTTATCACTTTAAATAAAATTTTTCTAGTAGAAGGATTAAAACATAATTTAATTTCTATTAGTCGATTATGTGATAAAGGTTTGAATGTAGTATTCCATGAATCATATTGCATTATAAAAAATAATGAAAATATTTTGTTAGTAAGAAAAAGATATAAAAATATTTAGGTCATTGATTTAGATAGCTTTTATGATGTGAATTTGAATTTTCTTTATTTTAAAATCACTCATGATGATATATGGTTATGACGTAGGAGACTATGTCATATTAACATGCACACACTCAATAAAATCTAAACTTGATTTAGTAGTTGGATTGCCTAAATTAAATTTTCATTCAAACTATGTTTGTGATGCATGTATTCATGGTAAGCATTCTAGAAGCTCATTTAAAAGTAAAAATATTATTTCTACTTCTAGACCTTTAGAATTGTTGCACATGGATTTATTTGGTCCAATTAGCACCACTAGCTTAGGTGGAAAAAATTATGGTTTTATGATTGTTGATGATTTCTCTAGATATACTTGGGTTTTATTTGTAACTTACAAGGATGATGTTTTTGGTGAGTTTAGAAAGGTTTCTAAATATATTCAAAGAGAACAAGGCCTTTTGATTAATAAGGTTCAAACTGATCATGGTGGAAAATTTGAAAATAAATTATTTGAGAATTATTGTGATGAACATGGGATTAGACATAATTTTTTTGCACCTAGAACTCCCAACAAAATGGTAGAGAAAATAGAATATTAATTGAATTAAGTAGATCTATGCTTGATGAGTATAAATTGCCAAAATATTTTTGGGCAAAAGCAGTAAATACCACATGTTATGTGATGAATAGGATTTATTTTAGACCAATTTTGAGGAAGACACCCTATGAATTATTTTTTGGAAAGATGCCTAAGACTGAACACTTTCATGTATTTGGATGTAAATGCTTTATTTTTGAATAATGGAAAAGAGCATTTAGGTAAGTTTGATTGCAAATCAGATGATGGTATTTTCTTAGGATACTCTCTTTCTAGTAGTGCTTATAGAGTTTTCAATAAGAGAAAATGATTGTAGAAGAATCAATACATGTTATTTTTGATGAAAATTTAATTAGTCTTATTAGAAATAAAGTGATTGATGAAGAGATTTATAATTTTAAGAAAATATCTTTAGAAGATAATGTGGATGATTCATTGCTTAAAGAATGGAAATATAATAAAATCATCCAAAGGAACTAATTATAGGAGATCCTTCAAAAGGAGTTATGACCGAAGACATAGTAGAGAGGTTGTAGATCATTCAACATTTTTATCTGAGGTTGAACCTAAAAATTTAGAAGAAGCATTAAAAGATAATTTTTGGATTATTACTATGGAAGAGGAGTTGAATCAATTTGTAAGAAATGATATTTGGGAATTAGTCCCAAGACCCCCAGATCAAAATGCCATTGGAACAACATGGGTCTTTAGGAATAAGTTAGATAATTCAGGTTGTATTGTTAGAAATAAAGCTAGGTTAGTTGCACAAGGGTACACACAAGTTGAAGGTATGGATTTTGAAGAATCTTTTGCATCCGTAGCAAGACTAGAAGCTATTAGCTTACTCTTTGCTTATGCTTATTTTAGGGATTTTAAACTTTTTAAAATGAATGTCAAGAGTGCATTTTTGAATGGATATATTGACCAAGATGTATTTGTAGAGCAACCACCTAGATTTGAGAGCCTTGATTGTTCAAATCATGTGTATAAATTAAAGAAAGCCTTATATGGTTTAAAAGCTCTCGTGCTTGGTATCATAGGTTAAGTAACTTTTTGATAGATCATGGATTTAGAAAGGGTAGAGTAGATACCACCTTATTCCTTAAGAGCATAGATGATGATGATTGTGGTACAAGTGTATGATGTATAAATATCTTTGCCATGAGTTCTCATCTTTGATGTCTAAAAAGTTTGAAATGAGTATGATGGGAGAACTTAAATTTTCTTAGGTCTTCAAGTGAAGCTTGACATTCATCTGTCAAACTAAGTACACAAATGAATGAGAGGTTTGACATGAAAAGATCTAAATAAAACTCCTACAAAATTGGATTTAGATGAATTAGGAAAATGTGTTGATCAAAACTTTAATGATAGGTTCACTTTTAAGTATATATGTCGTTTATTTTGTGCTCATTTTAATTTGTTGCTCCTAACTTCTTTATCATGTGATTTGGTTGCTTATTATGATGTTGATTTTGCGGATGCAAAGTAGATAGCACATCAGGCACATGCCAATTTTTGGGATCATCGCTTGTGTCTTGGTCATCTAGGAAACAAAATGTTGTAGCTTTATCCACTGTTGAGGCTGAGTACATAGCTGTCCGTAGTTGTGTTGCTCAGGTCCTTTGGTTAAAGCAACAATTAAAATATTTTGGTAGTAAGAAAGATCACATTCTAGTTTATTGACAATACTAATTACTATTAGTTTGACCAAAATCTTATCCAACTCACGAACCAAGCATATAGAAATTAGACATCATTTTATTAGGGATCATGTTTTGAAAGGTGATGTTAATATTAATTTCATTAATGATTTACAAATTTATACTTTTACAAAACCATTACCGGAAGAACATTTTTGTACTTCAAGACGCGCTTGGAATGTTAGATCTAATATTTAAAATTATATGTAGTTTTTCTCACTTTTGATGTTGTCAAAAGGGGGAGAAGAGTAAAATGTTGGTTAGTATTAAGTCTATTTCATGCATACATTTAGAGCAACATTATTCATGTCTTGTGTATAAATTTTTTTTAGAAGAGAATTTTTTTTTAAAAAAAATTATGATGAAAACTCAATTTGCACCTTCATCAAAATCAATACCCAACATTAATTTGTAATCATAAAAAAGGGGGAGATTGTTGGCTTGATGAGCCTCATGTTCAATCCGATCAATTTTGATGATAACAAATGAATGTTTGGATGTTTTAATGAATATTTTTCTATTTCAAATATATTAATTGCTAATTACATATCCAATACATCTCATAATATGTTTGAGGAAATTGCAAGAATAGAAGAATGAAAGATAGATCAAAATGGATAATGTGAAGCTCAAGATACAATATTTTAGGTTATATGCATTAATAACTATCTTAGAAATTCATATGAGTTCATTGACATGAATCAATTTGCAAACAACTTAACATATTATTTTAATGAGGTTAATTTATATAAATCTCTATCTAATTAACATTCAATTATATGTTTCACGCATAACATTTGAATTGTCAAAATAATAAATGATAATAAAAATTATGACTATTAAGTGTAATTATTTTATTTAATTAATATAATTAAATATTTTAATTTAATTTGAAGGTTATATGATAATTAACATATGCATGATTATATATAAATTATATCATAATATTTAAATGTCATATTTCAAAATTAACAAAAATATGTGGAATTTTGTATTTTAGCCAAAGTCATTTTATAATCAAGGAATTTAAATCTGATTTCATCTCCAAGGATTCCTTGGATTTTTTTTTTTAATTTGAGTTACATAACCCACATTTCATTAAAATTGAATTTATTATGACTTTTTAAACATTAGGCGATTTTAACTTTGAATATATTAAGAGTCATATTTGATGATTTTGACTTGCCCTGAATAGCCAAATTTTGGTGCTTGAATTTAGTATTTATTTAATATAAATTATATTTTTTATTGAATATTAAATTATTAGATGATAACATGATGTTAGAATAATATATTTTATGAAAAAATTCAAAATGACCTTCTTACCTATAAATAGCCCTCATTCTCTTCATGAAAGTATTCCTCATTCAAATTCAAAATTCCTCCAACAAATCAATAAGAAGATTTCTTAGATTTTCCTTCCATGTGTTCTACAAATATCGCAAGATCAAATCCTTGGTTTGGAAGCTTCAACAACTAAGCAAGCTATCTCAAATTACTTGAGTTTGTTTTCTTGATCTTATCCCTTTTTTAAGTTGTTCATACTATTTTCACCATCTATTTATTCTTTCCAACTAATACTTTTTGGTGGATTAGTCTTTGGACATCAAAGTCTAAAGTTTTTTACATCAAAGTTTATTCAATCATTTTTTTTGTAAAAAACTCTTGTGATAGTTTGTAGGATTTATTTCAACTTGTTGAAATTTTTATCTTCCTACAAATTTCTTATGGTTTCTTAAAATATTTCTTCATTAGTCTTATTTGAAAGATCATTTATTGTTAGATCTATTTTAGAAGTATATTTTGGCATTTCAAATTAATTTATTGTGCTGAAATTATTTTCATATTTGTTAGATCTCTCTTTCTAATTAAAAGCTTACTAGCCTACTTAGATTTATCATATACTAATTTTATTTAAGTATTTTGTGATCATTTGCATTAATTGAAAGTATCTTTTTCTTTAAAATAAATTATTCCTTGCTGAAATTTATTTTATGGTGCAAAAGAATATTATGAATTTATTTTGAAATCATTTTTATATTAGTCTACAAATTATAATAACATAAACATCTTACTAAGATTACTTTAAGATATTTATTTTATTATTTCTTATCAATATTAAGTGAGAATTTTATCTTGCCAAATTTTTAAGTTGTAAAGTGATCATTTATAAATTGTGAGATCACTTTTTGAATTGGATAACTTGGTATATGAGAGTTTTATTTTATCAAAATTTGTTATTTTGTATTTTTCTTTCGTCTTATAAAATTTATATTGGGTACTCACTTTGTAAGAGTATATTATTGTAGGGTTGTACTCACCCCATTATAGGAGAATACTATTTGTAAGTTATTTTTGCATTTAGTGGATTCTACCCGGGGATGGGGCGAGAGATATGGAGAGAGAAAAGAGAGACGACATAAAAAAGAGATATGGAGAGAAAAGATGGAAGAAATTTATGGAGAGAGAGAGAGAGAGATGAGAGAAGAAATGAATTTTTTTAATGACTAGAAATTTGCAACCATCAAAGGAGATGGCAATAATCATTAATTATTATTTTTATTATTTATTTTATTTTTAAGAATTTAAGTCATTTTTTACTAGTATAATACAAATAAGAAAAAATTTGCACTTTACTTTCTTCTTTTTTTGGTAGCCTCATTTATAAAGGTGTGACCCCAATGGCTCATTCTCCAATCTTTTTTACACTTTGGTTTAGAATCATCTTAAATTTTAGTGTGCTTCATTTCTTCTCTTTGGTAGCCTCCATTAATATAATATCGATCTAGCTAGTTCTCCTCGATTTTTTCAGAGACTTGGTTAGTGGTGTAGATTATAATATGCTTATTTCTTTCTTTTCCATTGACGTATATGGTGCCAAACATCGTAGGCTCAGTTCTCAATCTTATGATTTCTAATCGACTAGTTAGGCCGGAGAATTTAGGCTCTAGTGTGCTTACTTTCTTCTCTTTGCTAGCCTTTGACTGTATAAAGTCGATCCCCTCTAGCTTATTATTGATCTTGGGGTTTCAATTGACTGGTTTTATTGGTCCCAAAAAGCTCCATGTGCTTCCAAGTTTCTTTTTCTCTTGCTTTTCTCCCACGACTGTATGATTTAACCTCTAGCTCTAGTTCCCCCATCTTGGGGTTTCCAACGACCTTGAGGTGGCGTGCATCCCCAATTGATCTTTAGTGTGATTAAACTTGAAAATAGAGAGTATATTCATGTATCCTTCCACATATATCCCAATGTCTAAAGATTCTTGAGCAAATCTTGCATAAGATGATGGGTTCGAAGCATTAGAGGCGGTGAGATCGGCTGTAATGCAACTATCAATAGCATACTTTGATAATATTCAAGAAGAGTTTCATTTTTCAAATGATTTGATGGTTATTCCTCTAAAAGATCTTGCAAGCTTATTCTCCTTCTTACTACTTATGAGATGAGCTTACTTACGAGTCTTGATTTCCTTTTGGCTCCTCGGTGATCATTATTTTATCAATATTTGATTTTTATCTCAATTTTCTTGAGTTATGACAATTATTATTGATTGATCATTTTCTTTAGAAGATGCGCGTGATGCTTACTCCAGAGGTTTTGGTGAAGATGTTTAGATTCACTTGTGAAGTGCATGGTTGAATATCTTGTAGAAGCAAATGGTTGGATTTTTGCAAAAAAGATTCTCAAAAAATTGGGTCAATAAATTTTTTATTTATAAAAAATGAATAGATTCTTGAAATGTGAGAATTAAAAAGAAATATCCTCCTCGGTATAAGATTTATTGAAGGCTCTTAACATTGTGAAAGTCAAAGATCTTGATATGAGACTTATATTAATCATATGTGAAGGAAGAATCCTTATTCAAAGTTGGTCTTTCAATTAAAATTGGGAGATCCCATGCTCTTATCTTTGAAGAATTCGATAAGGGTAAGGAAAGATCTAATCGCGTTCTTAAAGTATCCTCCAAGCGACCACTAGGAGAGCGTGTACCAATTTTTCCAAGAGAAAAAATTCAGCACATAGATCGGATCCTTTGATAAGAACTGAAATGAGCACCAAAAATTTTTTATTCTAGAAGAAGTGTTAAATCACATATGTGGCTAGCGTGTACGAGTTGGTAAGAAATCTTCATTCTTTTAAATTTTCTTCTCTTTCTCTTTCCTCCCCATCTCCCTTTTATGTGTGTGTGTTTTTTTTCAGATATTGAAGGAGGTATCAGCTCAAATTAGATGCTACATTGAAGGAATGGAATCGAGTTTGTGAAGTTCAAATATCTCCATGGTGAATATATAGCGATGATATGAATCTAAGGTTAAAGAAGTTATAGCCTTAGGATAAGTTGGTTGAGTCTAGGGTGAACTGTTGTTGACCTCATTTTTAGAATGAGCTCACAACCCCTCCATCTTACACATAGGATTCCCCTTAGACTTTAAAGTTTTTTAGTCTTAAGACACATCTAGTGATTAGGTGGACACTCAACCTAGCCCTAGAAGACTTAGAAGAGTTAGCCATAGGAATAGGTTGCCTCAGGCTGGAAAACTCCACCCTAAGCTTAAACCATTCCTCACTTTCCCTCCCTAAAGTCAAACTTCAAACCAATTCTATTTAATTTTCTCCAAACTCAAATCAATTCTGTGATTCAATCCCATGATTGAAATCCATGATTCAAACCCATGATCAAAATCCATCAAAAAGTCCTAACTCCAAATTTTACCTAAATCATTAATCTTCCCTTAAGGACTTAACCAAAATCATGATCTAAAACTATTCAAATCTTTGAGATTTTCTCATAATCCATTTATATTTTCATTTATATTCATATATAACTGAAATATAAATACAAACCCATCAAACTAAACTCAAAATTCAAAATCAATTCATAAAATTCTCCTTAAATCCTATAAATTCCCTTTAATGAATTTAACCTAAATCTTGATCAAACCTATTCAAATCCTTGGGATTTTTCAAAATTTTTTATATTCTCATAAATGAAATATAAATATAAATCAATTAAATCCAATTCAAAATTTTAAATTCCCTTAAATCCTTTAAATTCTCTTTAATGGATTTAACATAAATCTTGATCAAACCTATTCAAACTCATGGGATTTTCTCAAAACTTATTTGTATTCTCATTTATATTCTCATATATAAATGAAATATAAATATAAATCAATCAATCCAATTCAAAATTAAATTCCAATTTAAAATTTCCTTGAATCCTTTAAATTCCTTTAACATTTAACCTAAATCATGATTAAACCACTTTAAATTCTTGGAATTTTTCATGATCCATTTATATTCTCATTTATATTCACATATATAAATGAAATATAAATTCAAAAAATCAAAACCTATTCCAAAAAATCAAATTCAAATCCACTCAAAATCAAATCTAAGCCTTTCAAGCCAAATCTTGAACTTAGCCAAATCACTTTCAAATCAAGCCAAACTCTTGATTTTCTCTCATGGTTCAATCTACAATCATGAGCTCATATATAAATCCAAACTTCAATCACTCAATCAAAACCCAAGTCCAAAATCAAAGCCAAAACCCTTTCATATTCTTCCTTTGAATATGAAATTTTCAAATGGATCAAAACCCATTTGACTTTTAAACCACTTGTAAATGGATTTATATTTCAATCATGAGTCCATACACAAGATCAACCAACTTCAAATCAAGCTTTGACCAAGCCATTTGACCCACTTGGCTCACTTGACCTAAAGTGACCTAAAGTACCCTTATGAACCAACTTTTGATCCTAATCAAATTGGATTGAACCAAACTCATATATCATCATGATCAACAATCATCTTTGGATGATCAATCAATCAAATTGGGTCAAACCAAGTCAACACTTAACCTAAAATGAAGTCTTACATAGCCAAATTCCACCATAGGCCAAATTGATTGAAACCATTGATCTAAGTTCCCTCATGACCTATGTTTGAACTTGACCAAGTCAACATTTGAGCCTAACCTAGCCCAATTGGCCCACTTGACCCAAGTTGACCCATTTTGACCTAAATGGCCAAAATGTATCAAAACTTGATCTAAGCCAAATTTATTGAAACCAATGGGTCAAGTCCATTCCAAATCACATGTGGAACTTGACCAAAGCCTCAATTGGCCAACTAGACCCAACCTAGCCCAATTGACCTTAGACCCAACATGACTAAAGGGGTCATGTTGAGCCAAAAACTTAACTCAAATTGATTGAAACAAAGACACCAATCCACTCCATATGACTAACCTAGCCTAAACCTACCCTTGACCTACCTCAAATAGGCCAAATGGGTCAAATAGGTCAACTTGACCCATTTGACCTAAATGAAGTCATATGATCCAAAACTAAATATATACCAAATTGAACCACACCAAAGCCACCAAAACATTTCAAATGATCATATGAACTTGACCCAACCCTTGGTTTGACCTAACTTGACCCAAGTTGACCCATTTTAACCAAAATGGGTCAACATGAGCGAAATCCTATCAAATGAATTCCAAATCCAATGAAACTTGGCCAAACCTAGTTTCTCCACATACCCAACATGTCCAAAGTAGAAAAATAGTAAAATGACTATACCACCCCCAGGCCATAGAACAAATTTTGGCCTAACCCATGTATAATTTGGTCATACCCTCTTCACAATCCCTTAAGGCTTCCTGAAAGCTCAAGGAGACTTAGCGATGAGTGGTGCACCCAACCCAATGGATTTGGGTCAGCCCATTTGTTTCCTAGACCAAACCCGACCTCCTAGCTCAAAATTGAAATTTCAAACTCCCTCTTAAGCTCAAATTAAGGCACATGGGAGATTGGCAATCCACTCCTTGGATCAAACTGACCATGTGCACACTCAAAATATATAGCCCTCCCAATATGATCAATTGGATCAAAACAGCAAGAGCATTGTCGGTCGTCCAATCCTTCAAGGGGAGATATACTCCCCTAATTCAATTCAATTCTCACTTGCCTCATCGATTGAAGCTAAGGAACTCAGAGCAATCATCGAGCAATCCCATGCTTCTTAGAGGATTAGAATTCCCCATTTTGGCATAGTGTAAAAATAGGGGAGCTCAATCTATTAGTCAATTTCTTCCTCACTTGATTTCCTTCAAATTTCTCTTGCACACTTCATCTAGGAGCTAAGTCAAGTGCACCTAAGCTTCTATTGGAGTTCCCACAGCAAGGAAGGATCAAATTGGATTAAAGTTGAAGCTCAAGCAAGGAGGAGTTGGTCCATACATTGATCCACTTCATCTCAAGTGCTCATACTCTCAACAAGGTTTCATCTGACAACACAAGCTTCTTCCAAGGAATCGAGCACGGTGGTATGAGATTTTTTGATCACTAAACTCAATATGGTGTGGAGCTTTGTGAAAGAAATTTTCACCCCATCAATTTTTGACCATTGGATTTGTCACTCTCTGTCTTTAGATGGTGTGGGTCGAATTTGGTTTGATTTTATGCAAGATCGAGCTTAGATCTTCCCCTTGATCATGGACGGTCTCTATTGATCAAGGGGAAGAACTTGGATCATCTCGATCATCCATATGTACATTTTAGATGGGCGACTAAGATTATTCAACACATTTAGAAATCTATTCACCCTTTTTAAAATGTGGGGGGATCCTTAGCCGTCTGATCTTTGATCGGATGATAGAGGATTAAAGCGTGTGCGCCACCACCACCGCTTGTGAGGTGACAACTTAAGTTATCCCCTCACAGCGTGATGCGTGTAAAGCGCTGATCGTCGCCGCCATGTGTCGCGCCGTGAGCTAGGGATTAGCCAGATTAGTTAAGTGCATTAATTAATTCCTAATTAATCTAAGGATCATCAAAAATGTATAACTCGCTCTAAAAAATTCAAAAAAATATGAAATAAAATCTTATGGATAGATAATTAAATCTAGACCATTTTAAAATTAATTTTAATGAGTTTTGAATTATGTTTTTCTCTGAATTTGGGTTTTATTAGAGAATGTATTTTCCTAATTACTCTTTAATTAGGCATCTGATTAATCCCAAATTTCTTGGGTTAGTTTTAAGAGATGACTTCTTCCTCTCCCAAATTTGTTGAGATTTATTGAGGGCTTGATTAGAGTAATTGCATATGGTTTCTTTAATTACCCTTCTTATGTAATTAAGCATAATTAGGGTATGATTAGTAGTTTTACCCTATGATTAGGTTTGATTAAGGTCGGGTAAGTAGAAGTTTATGAAATAATTTTGGGGCATTTCCCTAAGCTATTCCCTAAACCCCTCTTATATCCTTAATCTCCTCTTAATTAAGGGTTAATTCAATAATTATCCCTTAATCAATTTCTAAAAATTCTAAAAGTTCCACTTAATTAATCTACCTTGGGTAGATGCTTAGGTGTTTAATAGCCTAAGTTCAATTAAGGAAATCAAAATCCAATTCACATGTGTGAAAGGGTATTTTGAAATTACTTAAGCTAAACCCCTTAGCTTAATTAACTTTTAATTGTGAGCCAAATTGCATTAGGTCATTTCATTATTAGGTGCATTACAAATTTAAATTCTTTGTGGGTTTTATGTCATCTCATTGGCTCATAATTATTTAGTTAATTCTTCTAAGGTGGTGTAGGTAAGGGTTAATTAAGCCATTTAATTCATATCTTAACCTAATCAACACATAAAAATTGATTTAATTGTTTAAAAATTAAACAAAAATATCAAACACATGTGGGAATGGGTTAGGAACAGCAAACTCATCTCACCTTTTCAAGATTAAATCAAACTTCAAACTAAATAAAAATCATTTTGAAATTCACTTTCATTTATTCTAAATTTTCTATTTCTATAAGAATGTCTTTAGGATTTAAGTGAAGTGAGTTTGTTTACATGCTTTCATTACTTTGAATCTTTCCCTAACATGTTAAGTTGTATGTCATGTGATATCATGCATTCATAGTTTTGAAATTCAAATTTTAAAATGAAATTGCTTACTTTATGTCAAATTTGCATGTGTTGGATAGAAAGTATGAATGGCTATTATCACTACTACTAAATTCAAATTATTTTCAAAATACATAAATCAAATACCAAATCTGAAAGTGTGCTACTTATACTTTAATTATAAGCTTGCATGTGATAGATTATAAAAGTGTGCTTAGCATAGGTTTCTTTTCTTTCTTATGTTAGCATAGCTTTGAATAGGAGTTGGTAAGATGTAGGGTTCATTTGAAAAGAACAATTCCATACCCTATTCATCCCTATGCTACCACCAGAAGGGTTGCCTATATTTGGATACATAAATTGCATAAATAAAAATGAATCCATCAAACAATTTTTTTTGCATTCTCCTTTTCCATTTTATTTCTTTTATACATATGTTTGTATTTAGGGAAAGTGGTATATTAGTCTGGACAACCCTGAGGTTGTGAGGCTTTAAGTAGCCCTAAGTAGGTCTTATACCTTACACCTCTAGTTAACAATGGAGTTGTACTCACTTATGCCTTTCTTACTTTCATATGTGTATGTGAAAGAAAATCATGAAAATTCAATTTCTTTAATGTAAAAGTGTAAATATTCTTTCTTAAATGGATATAGCAAAGAATCATAAAGTGAAGATTTGTGAATTTTTGTTAATTGATTCATTATTTAATCTTAAAATGCCTTTCTTTTAATAGGTTTTTTTTGAGTTTATTAGGAATTAATTTATTTTTATTAATTTACTTTGATGATTTGTTTACTTTGGGAAGGGAAGTTCTTTTCTCTTTCTCTCTCTTCATAACTTAGTAATTAATTGATTATCTTTAAAAAAAATAAATCAAAACAATTTAAAATTAAATGAAACCTCTAAGTTAAAATAAAATTAAAACATAGCTAAAGCATTTTCTTTATAATATTTTAAATAATTTATTGATTAGCTTTCTCTTTATGATTATTTTTAGAGTCTGGTGGAAACTCATTTTTCTATTTATTTTGGAATATTAATGATTATGCTTAAAAAAGAAGAATAAAATAATGTTTAGAAAATGAAAATAAAATAAAATTTATAATTATACATTTATTTAGGTCATTTAGCATTAAATTTAGTCTTTAGGAGTAAAAAGGATTATTTTTCTAAATGAATAATAGTAGCTATCTTATGCATAAAAACTTTATACATGTTTTAAAATCATAGGAGGATTAGTTAAGAAGACTTAGAAATTTAAGCTTGGTGGTTTGTCTTTTGTAGGAAATAATTAATTTTCCTTAGGTTTAAAATTTGTCTTTTTCATTGCCAAAATAAGATTTAGGTTAGATTTTCTTTTGTACATAAGTATAATTAGTCTTAATCATTATCATAATCTTGTTTCTTAAGTAATCTAATGAATAACTCAAACAAAAATATAAAATGAAAGATTATAGGATTTAAATCATTTTTAACATGTAGCCTGTCTTCATTTTAGATTCAATAATAACTTCTCTTTTTTATAATTTGATCTCACATAAACCAATATTTAATAGTCATTTCTTATTAAAATCTTCAAAGACAATGATTATTTCATTAATGAGAGTTTTGAACCATCCCTTATGAGTAACTTTGGGGTGAGCTAACTTAGTTTTAAAATAAATAATTTACTTTCAAATGTAAAATAAAAAAATTAATACATATCATTTTAAAATATGAGTTTGAATGATTGGTTTCCCTAGGCTGATTTCTATTTTAGTCTTTTCTTGATGATGTATCACTAAAGTACTCTAGATCTGAAATCTTACCAGATAACTATAAGTGTCATGTCTTTCTTTCTGTGAAAACAACTCCTCAAAATATAAATTTTTTCTAATGCCAAGATGATCTTTCCTCATTTTAGTCAAATAACTCAAATACTATCAGCTAAAATAAATTGAAAAACCATAAATTAATCTAAGATCTAGACTTTAAAGAGAATAGGCATTAGCATTCTCAAAAGAGAATATAATTGACACACTTGAAGATTATAAAGAGCTTCAAAAAATTTCATGACCTTCAAGGTATAATTAAAGATTTTAGGAAGCGATCATATCTCTGATATTTGAAGGATCACAGAATGCTAGCTCTTGAGAAGGTTTTATTCATAGTTTTTAAAGGGCAATTCTACATTACAGGCATTTCCGAGTCTTTGAGATTTATCTAAGAAATTGTGAATACTTCTTCTTTTAATGATAATAAAGATGTGAATGATTTCTATATTTTTTATTGTATTTTTTTTCAATTTGAGATATTTTAGTGTATGACATATGATCATTTATGTGTCATAGTGCTTTGGAATTTTATTTTAAAATAAATGGTTGTTTAAAGTGGTTTGTTACTAATTTAGGTTTTATGTCAAAAAAAGTTATTGACATTGACTTTGATATTTTATGAAAAAATCAATAAGATATTTTACCCATCCAAGTTTATTTGTCGAGTTTCACTTGATGACATTAACCTTTGAAACATTTGACCTATCAAGGTTGTTTGTGAGAGTTTTGTTTGATGGCATTAATATTTGAAGTACTGTTTTAATTTTATTAGAGTTTCACTGATGACATTAACGTGGAGTAGGTCCAATCGAAACCATAGATATTTTCTTTCTTATTGTTATTATTATTTTAATTTATCATTTTCAAAAAATATAAAAAACTCAAAATATAGAGTTCAATTTAAATTGCATCATAAATTCATTGATAATATATTTAGGTTCTCAATTGAGTATGCTTTGAAGAATTTTTCCTTGAATCTTTGAGCTTGAAAGTTCTTGGTTTAATCAAACCAAAAAGCCTTTCCCAAAGGGTGAAAGTTTGTTATTGTGGTTCTTTACCAGATGCAAACTTGTAGAATCAACATTGATAATATGCTTTTGATTGAAGTGATGTGATCCATTGATTTTCATTTTTGATTGAAGCTACTTTTTTAAAATCAAGGTGATTTAAAGTTTTTCTTCATTATTTGTTGCATAAATCTAGACCTTGACTAGGGATAGATGTATTGGAATATATCTCCACAAAAACACAAATTATTAAAGTCATTTGCTTTTGTAGTTTGATAGTTTATAATACATTAAGTTCATCCACCCATTGAAGCCTATCCAAAATGTCTTCAAGCCTTTTAGAATAGTTTGTTTAAATAACCTCAATTTGACCATTTAATTGTGTGCTATACATTATAAATTGAATTGAATCTAAATTTTTTGAAGGAAGTGAATTATTTTCAGTTGTGTCCCATTATTTTTAGATTTTAATAGGAATTCCAAAATGACAAATAATATTTTTTCAAACAAATTATTTAGCATTGCTTATGATTTTGCTAATGGTTAATTTTTTTGAAAATAATCTACCATAATTGAATTTTTTGTTGTCATCAATCCCATAATATATATTCACCATTGAGTAAAGGCCAAGGACTTTAGAAAGATGAAAGTTGATTATGTCTGAGATTAGAATCGTTTGACAATTGTTACACAAATCTAAGCATCATTTTTATTGTAGGTTTTGAAACTTCTAACAATCATGCTTTTTTTGGTCAAGATCCATGAAGAATGTCATTTGCATCTCCGCTTCTTAGAAGAATGTTCAAATTATTTTCATATGGGCATTGATGGCCTCATCCACCATGATTGATGCATTTTACTCTCATACTCCATAAGAAGGAACTATTTCTATCATGTGATGAGTAAATGTTAGCCTTCCTCCAAAACACCTCATAAAACGGGATCTACTCACATTTGAGCTTCACTCTAAATTTTTACCCTTTTAATGTTTCTCCTTCATTGCACATTCTAGAAGGTGAGATGGGTCCTTAATGGTTTGATTTGAAATTAATTGACAAAGTTTGGTCAAATGAGAGTTGGGAATGCTCCCCAGAGAGAATAAAATCACATAAGAGCTTGTCCTTTGAGAGTAAAAACTTGGCTAAAGCCTCAAGGCTTGTTGGATGTGCATAATAGTTATGTAATAATCAATGCTCATAGAACATAAGTCCCATCGTGGCTCCATGTTATGTAGTTTAAACTCCAGAGATGGGTGTTGAAGAAATTGTATCATAGATGATTCTTAAATGCTCTATGAGGAATATGTATATCTCTTTGAGAAAACTTCTGACTTAAATTCTAATGCTTAATGGGATGTTCCAATAAATAGGCTAATTGCCCATCAAAGGGAATTGAAGGTTGGTGATGACATAAACGGTGAGTTGAACTAGAGTATCATCAATATCCATATTAGAACATACAGGAATTTCAACATGATCATGAGTGGGTTCGTTCTCCAAGAAAATCAACTTTATCTTGTTGTTGATATCGTTGATTTCCTCCAAGTTATGGTGGTCTTTTCGGTTGTCCAACTCCTAGTAAATGATGAAGGATTTGAGCCTATTGTTCCTCCATTCTTTGTATGTGCTCCTCAAAGTATGAACTATTTCATCTGGTTGGTGGTTTTGATCTTGTTGGGAAGTTTGGTCATCTGATATGATGAAGTAATGAGAATCACATTTTCCACAGACGGTGTCAAACTTTTGCGTGCTAGAAAACCAGTAGTAGTAGTGTTGACCTCACTTTTGGAGTGCGCTTTCAACCTCTCCATCTTAGACATAGGACTCATCTTAGATATTAAGAGTTCCTTAGTCTCAAGACACTTCTAGTGATTAGGTGAACACTTAATCTAACCCCAGAGACTTAGAAGAGTTAGCCATAGGAACATGTTATGCTTTAGGGGGTGTTAGGAAAACTTTCCTACCCTATAGCTTGAACCAAATCCTCACTCTCTTCTTTCAAATCAACTTCATATCTAAATCAACTTCAAATAACCAAAACCAAATCCAAAACTTAAGTCCAAATTCCCAAAAAATCTTTCCTAAGTCACTTTGATTTCATCTTATGGACTTTACCAAATCAAATTTAAATTAATTAAAACTCAAGAGATTTCTCATAACCCATTTATATTCTCATTTATATTCATAAATATAAATGAAATATAAATTCAAATAACCAAAATTAAATTCAAAACCTAAGTCCAAATTCAAAATATTTCTAAGTCACTTTGATTTCATCTTATGGACTTAGCTCATCAAATTCAAGTCAAATCAAATTCAAATGATTTTCTCATAACCCATTTATATTCTCATTTACATTCATAAATAAAAATGAGATATAAATTCAAATACCCAAAAACCAAATCCAAAACTCAAATCCAAATCTAACCTAAATCCAACCATACCCTTTCAAGTCAAATTCTTGAACTTAGCCAAATCCAACTCAAATCAATTCAAACCCTTGGATTTTCTTCATGATTCAATCAATCCTTCAATCATGAATCCAAATATAAACATAAACTTCAATCATCAAACAAAAACTAAATTCAAAACTCAAATCAAAATCAAACCCTTGTTCATCCTTTGAACTTGAAATTGTCAAATGAATCAGAATCCATTTGACTCCAAATCACTTACAAATGGATTTATATTTCAATCATAAGTCCATATGTGAGTTCAACCAAACTTGATTCAAGCCTTGATCAAGCCAATTAACCCACTTAGGCTCACTTGACCCAAAGTGATCTAAAGTATCCTTTTGAGCCAAATTCTAATCCTACCCAAATTGGATTGAACTAGGCCCATTTAAGCCTCACATTGTGAACAATCATCATGAGATGATGATCACTTAAATTGGGTCAAACTAGTCAAACTTAAGTGTTGACCAATCAACACTTAGTCAAATTGAAACTTAAACTAGCCAAAATCCACCATAGGCCAAATTATTTGAAATCATTGATCAAAACTAATTGATCAATGTTTGGACTTGAGTCATCATTTAATAACTCCAATTGGCCACTTAACTCAAGTTGACCCAATTTGATCTAAAAGCTAAAATGTGTCAAATCTTGATCTAAGTCAAATTAGTTTGCAACTAATGGGTCAAATTCATTCTAAATCACTTGGTGAACTTGAAGCTTCATTAGCCCTTGACCCAATTGATGACCATGAACTAAAAACCAACTGAAACTTTAACCAAAATTTATTAAGCTTGCAAGACATTTCAAATGACCAACCAAACCTAAACCAACCCATGACCTAACCTAATTATGTCAAATGGGTCAAATTGGTCAATTTGACCCATTTGACCTAAATGAAATCAAATGAACCAAATCCAAATATAAATCCAATTAAACCAAACCAATGATACCAAAATATTTCAAATGATCATATGAACTTGACCCAACCCTTGGTTTGACCCAATTTGACCAATTGGTCAACTTATTTTGACCTAAATAGGTCAACATGAGCCAAATGATATCAAATCAACTCCAAATTCTGAAATTTGGACCAATTTCAAACTATTCAAAATTGAAATCAAAGCTAAATGACCATTTTACCCCTAGGTCAAGGGGTAACCTATGGCCAATTCCACTTAGAATTTGGTCATATCCTTTTCATGGCCACTTGACACCGTCTTAGTGGCCCAAATGGACACTAATAAGGGTGGTGCACATGACCCAATGGGTTTGGGTCAACCTTCACCCAACCCATGGCCAAACCGACCACCCAATAGAAAATTCTCCACATGGAATCACTCCTCCACTCAAATGAGCACATGGAAACTTCACCACTCCACTCCTCTACCAAAACTGAATCACATGGCACCCAAAGTGACCAAACAAACTCAATCAATCTAATCAATTTGATCAAAATGGAAGGGAGGCTCACAGTCATCCAATCCTTCTAGAGATATACTCCCCTAATTCCACTTTGATCATTCTCGATTGAGCTATAGGAACCAGCAACCTTCTCCAAGTTCCTCCAAGCTTCCTCAACCTATTTCTAACTCTCCATTTTGGATTTCTTCAAAGCCAAGAGCTCATTGGAAATTCCACTTTGCTCAATTCAAACCCAATTCTCTCCACCTTCAAGGCACCAAGTTGAGTTGATCCAAAGCTTTTCCAAGCTTCCAAGGCGGGAGGAGCTAGACCAAAGCCGCAAGCACTTGAAGCTCATGGCCAATAGAAGGATCTACTCAATCTCAAGCCTTCAAACTTTCAACAGGATTTCATCTCCACTAGACGAAGCAACCTCGATGGTTGGGAGTGCCGGTTAAAGCCTCCGGCGAGGTATGGATCAAAACCGAGCATAAGTGTAGATTTCTTTGGTCCTTTATGAAGGAAAGTATCATCTCAAGTGAAATTGACCGTTGGATCTTCTCCTTCTTACTTCTTGATGGTGTGGGTACGATCTTAGCTCAATGAGCTCAAGTGAGCTCGAATCAAGCCCTAAGGGATGGAAGGCCGCCCCATGCGGGATGAATCATGGACCATCCATCGCATGTTTTGATGGACGATGATCTGATTAATCCATGTTAGATCCACCGGTTAACCCTTTAGAAACGAGCGAGATCTCTTGATTGGGTCCAGGAAAGCATAAACCGGTATGCGGTGATGTGATAACTTAAATAATCAATCTCATGGATGGAAAGTGCGCATCACATTAGCGCATGTGGCGTGGGATTAGTTATATAATTAGGGGTTTTAATTATTCCCTAATCACAAAATCTTCAAAAATTCATAACTAAATGTGGAAAAATCAGAAAAATGCAAACTCAACTTTATTTTAAAGATAATTCAAAGGGGAATAATATAAAATTAATTTTAATGGATTTTGAATAGTGATATGTTCTTAATTTGAGTTTTATTGGGGATGTAATTTTGTTAATTACTCCTTAATTATTCCAATAATTAATTTCATACTCCTTAAGGTTAATTAATGGGATGACCTCTGCCTCCCATGATTTTCTTAGAATTTATTATTGGATTAATTTAGGTAATTGCTTATTTCATCTCTAATCACTCCCTTAATCAATTAAATGATTAATTAACATATTAAATGATGATAAATTCATTAATTAAATTTGTTAATCCTCTTGGAATCATGGATAGACTTAGGGAGTTTAAGATGCCTTTTCCAAATCTTTTCCCCAAGTCTATTTCATTTGGATGAAAACTTAATTAATTTACAAATTGATTAATGATTTTCATTAGCTTAATTAACCAAACCCAAAACCAAAAATAAATCCAAAAAACTTAATCACTTAATCAATCCTTTCTTGGGTAGATACTTATGTGTTCAATAACCTAAGTGAGGTTAAGGAAATCAAATCCAACCTACATGTGTAGGAAGAGTTATAAAAGTACTTAATTAGACCCTTAATTAATCAATAATTGTGAGCCAATTGCATTAGGCCTTTCTTTCTTAGGGTGCATTATTGATTTAAATTCAATGAGGTTGCATATCATATGTTGGCTCATAATTGTTTGAATAATTATGTTAAAGAGGTGTAGGTAAGGGGTAATTAATGAACTTAATTTACACCTTAACCTAAATAAAATTGAAAATCAATCTAATGGTTTTTTAAAATTAAACTAAAATAACACACATGTGGAGATGGGTTAGGACCAAACCTTTTTTACATTAGTAGATATTATGGTTCATAGAAAGATAAATATTTTATGTGTTCAAGAAACTAAATGGGTTGGGGAGAAGGCCACAGAGATTGATAGTTTAGGTTTTAAGCTTTGGTATTCAGGTAAAATCAAACTAGAAATGGTAGGTGTGAGTATAGATAAAAGTTTGAAGGATAATGTTATAAATATTAATAGATGTGGAGATAGAATTATAGCTCTAAAGATTATTGTTGATACTAAGATTATCAATGTTATAAGTGTTTATGCTCCTCAAGTAGGTTTAGATGTAAGCTCAAAAGAAAAATTTTGGAATGAATTAGAGGGATTAATACAAAAGATACCTCTTGAAGAAAAAAATTTATTGGAGGAGATTTAAATGGACATATTGGTAGAGTGGTAGAAGATTTTAAAAGTATTCATGGTGGTTATGGATTTGGAGTGACTAATGAAGAAGGTAGAACTATATTAGATTTTGCCTTAGCTTATGATTTTGTAGTTGCTAATACTTTATTTAAGAAAAGAGATGAACATATTATTACTTATAAAAATGGATTTAGTAAAACATAGATTGATTATTTTTTGATAAGAAAAATAGATCGTTTAGATTGTAAATATTGCAAGGTCATTCCAAGTGAAAGTTTAAGTACTCAACATCAATTCTTAGTTTTAGATTTTAAGATAAAAGATTGTAAGAGGAAAAATAAATCAAATTATTGTCCTAGGATTAGATGGGGACACTTAAAGAACACAAATAAAAATATTTTAAGAGCAAACCTGGAGCTTAGAATTTGGGATGTTTATAAGGAAGCTAATGTTATGTGGGAAAAATGTAGCAAGTGAAATTAAGCAAGTTGCTAAAATGTGCTTGGAGAATCAAAACATCTTTTAATAAAAATAGTTGGTGGTGGAGTCGAGTGTGAAAATATAAGAAATAAGAAGCATTGTTATAAAACTTGGTTTAAATGTAAAACTTGAGAATTGGGAGAGATATAAAATGGCATGTAGAGATTCTAAGAAAGCAATATATGATGCAAAAGAATTTAGCTTTAGTGATTTATACAATTAGATACCAAAGAAGGTGAAAGATGTATGTATAAGTTATCCAACCAAAGAGATAGGAAGACTAGTTCAAGTGACATGTATTAAGGATGAAAATAATAAAGTGCTTTTCTGGAAAGGATATTGAAAATAAGTGGATGAGGTATTTTGATAAACTTTTCTGAACAATTGATTTTAGTAACCTTAATACCCTTAACATAAATAGAGAATGTTATTTTATCATCGTATTATTAGCAAATTTGAAGTTAGAAGCTTTAAAGAAAATGAAATGTGGAAAAAAATAGATGATATTCCAATTGAAGTGTGGAAATGTTTAGGAGATCAAGGAATTTCTTGGCTTACAAATCTTTTAATGTTATTTTAAAGACTAAAAGATGTCGATGAGTGGAGAAAGAGTTGTTGGTTCCTATATATAAGAATAAAGGTGATGCACAGAGTGTGCAAATTATAGAGGAATTAAGTTAATGTGTCATACATTAAAATTATGGGAGAGAGTAATTGAGCATAGGTTACGATGTGATACAAAAGTTTCTCAATCAGTTTGGTTTCATGCGGTAGATCTACTATGGATGTTATACATTTGTTAAGAGGTTTGATGGAGAAGTATAGAGAAAGTAAGGAGGATCTACATATGATATTTATTGATTTAGAGAAAGCTTATGATAAAGTTTCAAGAGATGTTCTTTGGAGAGTTCTAGAATAGAAAGGAGTTAATATTCATTATATTCAAGTAATTAAGGTTATGTATACTAGAGCTGTCACTTGTGTCCAAACACAAGGAGGATTGACAAAATATTTTCCTATTTCAGTTGGATTACATCAAGGATCAGCTTTAAGCCCATATCTTTTGCTTTAGTTATGGATGTTCTTACTAGGCATTTTATAGGAAGATGTACCTTGGTATGCTTTTGATGACATTCTTCTTCTTGATAAGACTAGAGAGGGAGTCCAAGAGAAACTTGAATTATGGAGGTCAACATTAGAGTCTAAAGGTTTTCATTTAAGTAGATCTAAAACTGAGTATATGGAGTGTAATTTTAGTTGTAGAAGTTCTAGTGGCAGTGTTGTGACATTAGGTGAACAATTCATTAATAAGAGTGAGTGATTCAAATATTTAGGCTCTATTGTTCAAAATGATGGTGAAATAGATGGAGATGTTATTAGTAGAATTCAAGTTGGATGGTTGAAGTGAAGGAATGCATCATGCCTATTGTGTGATAGAAAAGTTCCACTTAAACTTAAAGGAAAATTTTATAAGATGGTGGTAAGACCTGCAATGACTTATGGTGCAGAATGTTGGCCAATAAAAAAGAAGCATAAGACTAAGTTAAGTGTTATTGAGATGAGGATGCTTAGGTGGATGAGTGGCTTTACTCTTAGATAAAATGGGTATGTTAGGAAAAGTTGGAGTAGCTCACGGTGGATAAGATTAGAGAGTCGCAAGATGGTTTGGCCACATAAAATGGATCGTCAGATGACGGTTAGGAGATTAGATGCATTAGATTTATCTTATGTTAAGAAAGGTAGAGGTAGACCTAAAAAGACTTGGTTAAGATGTATAAAAATGACCTTAATATACTTGAATTAAATGAGAATTTGTCAAATAATAGGACACAATGGAGATGAAGGATTCATGTAGCCGACCCCACTTAGTGGGATGAAGGCTTGTTGTTGTTGTTGTTGTGAAATCTAATCAAACTCAAAACAAAACTAAAAATTCCTTTAAACAATTTTGATTCTCTTTAAATGATCTTATTCCATAGAATTACTTTAGAAATTAATTAAGGTGAATGAAATTACATGCTTATATCACTTTATTTCTTTCCTAGCATGATAAATGTGTATGTTATATGAAAATCATGCATTCATGCCTTTTGAAACTCAAATTAAAATGAAATGTTTCATTTATGCCAAATTGCATGTCATGACTAAAATAAGAATATGAATGGTTATTATCACAACTAAATCCAAAATTATTTTCAAAACTTAGAAATCTAATATTACAAATGAAAAGTATGATACTTATAATTACTTATAAGCTTGCATGTGAGTATAATATAAAATGTGCATTATGTGACTTCTCCTTCTCTTCTCTTTTAACATAGTTTTGAATAGGATTTGCAAAGTGTATAGTTCATTTGAAAAGAACACAACACTTGTTTAAATTTATTCCTATCCATTCTATGTTATCATTTAAGAGAGAATCTTTACATTTACACATGTAAATTAAACAACAAATCGAACAAAACAAGCATGAACTTTTTTGCATAACTCTTTTTCCATTCATGTCTTTTTGTACATGCACATGTATTTAAGAAAAGTGGTATATTAGTCAGACATCCGGGTTGCGAGGCTTTAAGTAGCACCAAGTAAGTCTTGTACACTTACCAGTGTAGAAAACAGATTGTACTCACTTATGTCTTTTATACATGTAAATGTGCATATGAATAATGGATAAAAGAGTCTCTCTTTCTATTGATAAATCATGCATACATGAAATATTCCAAATTTTTAAGTAATATCTCTTAACATTCATCATTAAGTGTAACATCTCTATTTGTATGCATAGATATGCTTAGGATTCATCCATATGCATGTTACACATGTTGGAAAGAAACAAAGTGTTGTGTGTTTTTGAAAGTAATTCACTTTAGTTAATCCTAAATTGCCTTTCTTATTTGAATAGGTTTGTTTAGAGTATATCTAAACTTAGGACTAATTAAAACACATAATAAAACATTCACTAAAGAAAAATCACTAATGAATCTACCTTAGAAATTACTTAAGGTAGGGAGGAAAGAGAAGTTCTCTTCTCTTTTCCTCTCTTTACAACATTTAGTAATTAATTATAGGTTCATTCAAACCAAATCAAATCATCAAGTAAAATCAACCAAATCAACTAAATCACTTAAAAGAAACCACCCTCTAAGTTGAATCTTTCATACTTAGAAAATTCTAACCTTAAATCCTAGCTAAGACATACCACATAAGCCTTAAATGGAACACATTATCTAAGTCACCATTTCTAGTCCTATGTTAGGATAGTGCATGGTTTGATGTTTGATTTTATTTTCTTAAGTGATGTTTTAGTCTGGATGTTAGGGTGTATGTGCGTAGACTAAATGGTAGGATGATCTTAGTCTAATCATTATCTTCTATAGTAGATTGTGCTTAAGGGGCGTTGTAATAAAAATATAAATGCTTTTTGTTGTGTAGGTTGTTATACCCCTAAGCATAATCCAAAATAGGCTAGGTGGACTTGGTTACCTATGTGTGAGGTGCTAAGTCCAATTTATTCATATACATGATTGTGTGGTTTGTTTAGTAATATGTTATGTAGAGTTAGATTTTTTTTTTCATGTAATTTTATTAGATTTGGAATGAATGTTATGGGGATTGAACATTGGTTATAAGACTATGTCTTATGTAGCCTTTGGAACAACCACATTTTAACCAACCAAGAAGAAAAGAAGAATGAAGAATGAAGACCCCCATAACATGATTTTCCATTTTGATTATAATTAATTCATTTGTAATTCTAATTATATAAGGGTAGAGCTTTACCAATTTTTTTGAGTTGTGCTGGAGACCAACCATAAAAGGCCTCTTATTCTTTTTTGCTAGCTTTATAAATTATTTGATGTTTCTTTAGCTTGTTCATTAAGATGACATATTTTCCTAGCTTCATCCTTGCTTTAATGAATGGTCGGATGCGATTAGACTCTTAAAAAAAAAAATTAATTTTGCTAGGGAACTTGATGATGAGAACTTGTCTTGACCTTTAAGATGATCGAGCTGGATGTTGTATGGTTTCACATCATGCATAAAAAGCATCTTGCTTCACTCTTGCTTATGGAGGGCTTCCACCTTTGCGGAACTTGTCTTGACCTTTAAGAGCCATGGTGGAAATACACCTCTTCTTGCTGATTTTGGCCCATAATCAATTTCTCATGCCTTTGGCATATGAATCCCAAAAGCCAAATCAATTGTCCAAAAATGAAAATAAAATATAACAAAATTTGCATTAGATTTAAGTCATTAATCATGTCATGATTCTAGTCTCTTAGGAGTGTGTTTAAGGACTTAGTCTCTTTCTAAATAAATAATCTAGCTATCCATCTTGCTACATGAATTTAAAATCATGAGTTAGTTGAAATTTGGTAGTAGCAGGTAAACCAAATAAATTCAAGGTTAGAATTTAGGTTAGAGATTCTACTTCTCTGCATCCCCACTCTTAGGCATTTCAATGATCTTGTGTTATGTAATTGTAAGCCCATTTTTAATTTTAACTCAAACAAATAAATCTCAATTTCAAAATATAATGGGAGGCTTCCTAGTATCAGCATCCCCATCTCTTCCTTTGGTTTTTGATAATAACTCCCTCCTCTTGATCAATCCCACTTGATCTTGTAAAAATAAACCAATTTGATTGATAGTCCTATCATTGAAATCTTTAGAGACAATGATCATTTACCTTAATCAGAGTATTCTTAAAGAATCTCATTCCTTAGGATGTAATTAACTATGGGGCTTGCCTCCATAGGAATTTAACAAACCGTTTAAAATAAATCACTTTACTTTCCATGCAAAGTAGGGGAAGAATCTAACCAAGACCCATAATCCTTAGGAGTCCTTATTAAGTTGATTAAGTCCATTGTAGGATGGTAACTTAAATCTCTCAAGATAGTACACCATTTCTCAATGTCGTACCTGATCACCCTAACAAGAACATCTACGGATCTTCATGGTGTCCAACACAAGGAATGTTGTTTATTTTCATTCTTCATTTATTTTTCTTCCTCAAAGAAGATAGATGAAGGATGAAAATAAAAAATTCTACCACAAATTTTCTAGTGACTCGCTAGGAAAGGTTCATCTCTCCATCTTTGGTAAATGATCATTCTCACAAATATTGTGGGTTTGTATTTTATATGAATCCAAGACTATCTTTCTGTTCCATTTATTTTATTTATCCTTAAGCTAGCCAACATCCTTTAGGTTTTAGGACCTCACTCTGTGTAAGTCTTAAAACCCCTACCGAGTTTTCCCAATAGGTGAAAATAAAAATCTAATAAAAAGAAATAACTAAAGGCTTCCTTCTTACCATTTCAATGGCAAGGTAAGGTTCATTACAAAATATAGAAAAATAAATCCTTCATAAAAATATCAATTTCCAAAAGCATTTTTTCAAAATGCACATAACAAAATGTTTGCATAAAATTTTTCATAAACCACCCTCATCTAATAATCTTCATGATTGTTATATGTAGGATCATTTCAAAATCAAAATCAACAATTATATTTTCAAAAAGCACAAATGAACATCCTCATTCAATTTATTGAATGAAGATTTCATTTTCAAAGAATAAAATCAACAATCATATTTTCAAAAAGCACAAATGAACATCTTCATTCAATTTATTGAATGAAGATTTTATTTTCAAAACAACATCAATAATCATCCTTTCAAAAATCAAAATCAATAGTCATATTTTCAAAATGCACAAATGAACATCATCATTCAATTTATTAAATGAAGATTTCATTTTCAAAAATAAAATCAACAATCACATTTTCTAATAACACAAATGAACATCTTCACTCAATTTATTTTGATAAATATTTCATTTTCAAAATAAAATTCAAAATCATATTTTCAAAAAGCACAAATGAACATCCTCATTCAATATATTGAATGGACTTTTTATTTTCAAAACAAAACTAATAATCATCCTTTCAAAATTAAAAGTCATCTTTTCAAAATTAAAATAACATTTGGATCTTTCATTTAGCATACCCAAATTTGTTAAGTGGAGATCCTCTTTTCAAAATCAAAATCATAAAAATCAAATACATTTGGATCTTTCATTTAGCATACTCAAATTTGCTAAATGAAGATCCTATTTTCAAAAATCAAAATTCAGACAACATTTGGATCTTTCATTTAGCATACCCAAATTTGCTGAGTGAAGATCCACTTTTCAAAATCAAAATCACAAAAATGAAACACTCAGATTTTTTATTTAGCATACCCAAATTTTCTAAGTGAAGTTCCATCTTTCAAAATCAAAATAAAAATCAAAACAAAACACATGGATCCTTTATTTAGCATACCTAAATTTGCTAAGTAAAGAATCCTCTTTTTGAAATCATCAAAATAAAACATATTTGGATTTCTTTAGCACATCTAAATTTGCTAAGAATCCTCTTTTCAAAATCATCAAAACAAACACATTTGGACTTCTTTATTTTGCATACCTAAATTTTCTAAGTAAAGAATCCTCTTTTAGAAAATCTAAACAAAATATATTTGGATTTCTTTTATTTAACATACTTAAATTTGCTAAGTAAGGAATCCTCTTTCGAAAGTCAAAATAAAGTAGATTTGGATCTTTTATTTAGCATACCCAAATTTGCTAAGTAATGATCCTCTTTTCAAAAACAACAAAAAATTTTGATTCTTCATTTAGCATGCCCAAATTTGCTAAGTGAAGATTCCATTATCAAATTCACACATGATTCACAAACAAGCAAGCAAAAGAAGAAATTATTTTCAAACACCTCACCTAGCATACCCAAATTTGCTAAGTGAGTAAATTCCAAAATCATAAATCAAAATAAAATCAATTGACCATTTACTTTAACATACTCAAATTTGTTAAATAAAGGGTCCTGTCAATCAAAAATCAAAATCAAATATGAACCTATGGAAGCATCAATCTCTCCAAGAAATATATGAAGCCCTTTTCACCATACACAAATTTATTGAAAAATGGATTCTACATTCAAAAATCTTTGTTCTCAATCTCCAAAATCTCTTCAAATTCATTTGAGCCCCACTTAACACTTTCAAATTGTTGAGTGTGGGTTCAAATTTTAAATCAAAATTCTAAAATAAACAAAGCAACAAATCTGATCCAGGTTTATTTTCCAATATTGCAGACTTTCTGTCAGTTTCATTCAGTTCTATTCAGTACAGTTCAGTTCAATGGTAGCACATAAGTGTGTGTTCACATTTCCTTTCGGGTTGGATTTGGTCTTGGATCGGGCCAACCTCCCTCAGTCCGACTTCGTCCACCTCATTCATTTTGGCCGAGGCTTTAAGGGGCCTAGGATCACATGTGAGGGGACCACCCTCACGATAGTCAATAGGAGCGTGGTGACCAGGCTGAAGCCGATCATCCAGGTTGAGTTACCATCTAATTCAGAGATCCCCTCACTGAAGAGGAAGGTTGTGGCAGTTCTAGCGCCAGTGCACCCAGTTGTTCCCCTTGCTACCACAGTAGGGGCTAGCACCCACTAATTGGCTCCCTTGATTCTAGGGATTGTCTCCTCCACCTTTGAGACCAGGTCTAGTTCCCATTCTGCTCGACCTACCAGGACTCAGTGCCAAGAAACACATGATCAAGCAATATCATACCCGCATAACCAAGGAGTTGGAGGCTTTCCAGCTACGATAGAGGAATTTCTAGGATGGTTTCCCATTCACAGAAAATAAGTTCCACCCACTCTTTGGATCGATAGAGGATGTTAGGAGGATTTGATTTCACCTCCATCGTGATGCAGTTTTAGGCTCTATTTGTGAGAAGGGTATGCGCCTTAAATCTATTCATAGTAAGCCTATGGAAGATCAAAGTCGGGGCCCAATTGATGCAGTCATCCCTGCGGTGTGGCACGATCGAGGAGAGAGGGAGGCTCAGCATTGCACATTTATAGTCGGACAGGTACAATGAGGCGTCAACTCTCAATCCTTGTTAACTTTCCAGATCGGTGTGCTACCCACGTCAATCATACTGATAGCATTTACTGATGGGTACTAACCACCATAGGAGAGGAGCTCCTATTTAGAGAGTCGGTGGTGCTTCCACCACACTGCTCTACTCCACACCCACCTTCTCCAGTACATGTTCCAGCATCCACTATTCCATCAAAGGCCATGAAGGCTGCATCTGGGGAGAAGTGAACCCCACTGGTGATCCAGCTATGGCCAAGAGATCCCATACCATCTACCGCCGAGGTGAGGCGACTGCTTATGCATGATTATGGTGAAGAGGGAATGGTGACCTCGGAGTATAGTAGTTATTCCATCACCACCACCAACGTAGCAAGCTATGGAGATAGCAGTAGGGGAGGAGGAGATAGTACCACTATTCCCATGGCCATAGATCCTCTTAGGGTACTCACCCCGGACCGGTGATGGGAGGATCTTTCTTCTAGTGAGCATAGCCCTCAATGGTTAGCTCTTCAGTAGTAGTAGAGGTTAGTATCTTTCTGTTCATGATAGTGATCCTACTATCGATCATCCTTGATCTTTTGTACTTGTTTAGTTGGACTGCTCTCTTGATGATATTGTAGCCTAGTATCTAGTAGAGAAGAAGGAGATCTTGGGATATGCCTGGTCCATTTTAGAGGATGAGAAGGTCAGCTTTGATCCTAATGAAGAATGATCTGTTGGAGGATTCAGCAGGAGTGCACATGGTAGACACCAGAGCTTCCCTCCTTCGTGATCAGCAGAATTTGAAAGGTGATGCGGTCGAGCAGGAAGACACAGCCTACTCGACCCAACACCTCCTTCAACAAATAAAGCAAAAGGATAAACAAATTGATAGGATGGGGAAGAGGCTTGAGGATTTGCTAGCATATTTTAGCACCAGAAACCAAGCTAAAGTTCAATATTGTAGAGATAGGTTACTGAGTTGTTGCATGTCTTGGATCGGGAGACTTACCTCCAGTGGAGCAAAGGCACACCGACTTATATAAGAAGTGGATAGTACCTTCATACAAGAAAAGGACATTAAAACCATGATTGAGTATCTGGTGAGAGAAGCACTAGGGAAAGCCTGAGAAGGATCATCGATTCCAAAGGGTAGACCCTATCTAGAGGAATTTGATGCCATCCAATATCCTAAGGGTTTCATGCCACCTTCTTTCAAGAGCTTGATGGCAGCGGGAACCACGCGACACATTGTGCACTTCAGGGCTAGTTGTTGCAATGCGGGTAAAAGTGATGCATTACTCTTCTAACTTTTTATTAGTAGCTTGGCAGGCATAGCCTTCGGTTGGTGCGCTGAACTTCCCAATAGTTCAGTGAAGACTTTTGCTGAGTTGGAGCAACTCTTCGTTAAGAGGTTTATTGGAGCTCATCAAAGGGTGACTATATGGGATCTCGTTGTGGCTCAACAACACTCTGGTGAGTTCCTCATTGATTATATTCTTAAATGGCATAATTTGAGTATAAAATATGAGCCACAACTGTCTAAATAACATGCCATTAAAATTTTGCTAAAGAATATTCATGGCTCAGTCGCCATCATGCTCAAAGGTTTTACCATCAAAATATTTGAGAAGCTAATCAACAAGGTGGCTAACTTACAAGGAGAAGCCAATAGTTACCTTTTTTAGATCAATCATTAAAGCAAGTCAAAAGCTTACAAGAAGAAACCCGGTGACACACTAGGCAAGAAGCAGTGGAGCATATGAGAGACTTATGCTTCCGCCATAACTTCCACCTCCTCTCACCACGCGGCCATCCTACCTCCAGAACCTCCATGGCTTTTGCCACCTCCTCCACAGTGAGTGGTACAAATATCCACCCGTGTGCTACCATCCACCTACTATTATGGATAAACTAAATAAACTATATTCATTTAAGGGAGGTAGTTAGGAAAATCTTTAAGAATCTCTTAAAGAATCTAACTAACTACACCTAGCCAGGAAGTGGGCAAAAGTAATGATCTAACTTTGCTACCACCATGTTAGGTCATATTTTGGAGGATTTCTTTACATTCAAGGACTGGCTTGAGCATAATTACAAGACCGGCTCCATAGTTATCCAAAAAGAATACCTTGTGGAACAACCATCCAGTTCCATTAGGGTAATCCTTGGGGATACTTCCGATCCTCTCAAAACCAAAGAAGGTTGGGATATCTCCTTATCCTGAACCTCTAAAAAGATTATGTCCAAAATCAAGAAACTTTCCTTGCAGGTGCCTGAGGTAGCTCGAACCTCCAACATCAAGGAAGGTTTGCAAGTTTTCATAAACAACTTGGGGAGAGTAGGAGCTCATTTACCCATGAGGGATAGCCATGTAGCACAAACCAAGCCCAACCTCCAATCCACCATTGCTACTACTATGAGCACCTCTACCCTAGCTCCTTTAGACATCTTGTATCGGCAAATGAGGGCATCAAATCCCTCACCCCACTCACTTTACTAGATTTCTACTATGTGTCTCCTTCAAAATCCAAGAAATCAAGGAATAAAGCTAGTTTGAATTACATTTGTGTCACTTCTGATGGGTTGTCTAATTCTACTCTTACAAAAAACTCTCTAAGTCTAAACAATAATTATTAAAACCTTGATCTTTCTCTTTTTAATTCAAAGTTGGATTTTCCTTCTCTAAATAATTCAGGTTCACTTCTTGAGATAAACTTGGAATCATCTGATTTTGAGGGTCCCATAGGAGAAGATGTAGGTGAGCCTGACAAGTAAGTAGAATCTTCCACTAACCTATCACAAGAGATCACCGAAGTCAACCTCTGTAGTGGCAAGGTTCTACCTCCTAGAGGAGCGCCTCAAGATAGGAGAAAATAAGTCATTGGTTCAGATGATTGAGAAGCCCCTCCATGGGATGCTCCACCCTTGGATATGCTTGTGGAGGATCAACCTAAAGTGGATTACAATGTCCTCTCTCACCAAAAAAAGTTGCCATCTAAGTTAAGCATATATGATGCCCTTATCTTATCCAAAGAGATGAGGAATCATTAATCAAACTCTTCTTGATCAGATATGCTTAGCTCGGTTGATCTATTGAGAGGAGGCACATTATTCTAGAAGCCCAAGGAATCACCTTCATGAACAACTAGGGGATATGGAGCACAATCATCCCCTCTACATCGCAGTGGACATGGGCAGATTCAAACTCTTCAAAGTTCATGTTGATCTGCATCGAACATTATGAGTCTAAAGACCCTTGCTACTTGAGGATCAACATCTTCACACTCTGAGAGGATCGGATGATGTTGAGATGATTCAATGAATAAGGCGAGAGGGCTTTAGGTTCCATAGTGTTACATTTGAAAATAGGTGAATGGAAGAGTCAAGCTAAGTTCTATATCATTGATTCAAATACTTCATTCACTGCTTTGCTCGGTAGGCCTTGGATGCATCAGAACAAGATGATTCTATTCTCTCTCCATCAGTATATCAAGTTTAGAAAGGATGAGATTGAATATTACGTCAAAGGTGATAAAAGCCATTTTCAGTTAGAGAGGTTAAAATATATGAAGATGCGACCTACTATCTTCCTCAAAACACATTTTCTCATGAACTTGGTCAAAATTCAAATAAAAAGAAAAGGAAAAAAGAAGAAAAAGAAAAAGAGAAAAAAAAAGAAAAGAAAAATGAAATACAAGTGAACAAGAAAAGGACATTAAGGAAGAGGTAGAGATGCAAGTCATATTCCACCCACAGTTTATTTCATTGAATGGACATATGGGTAAGATGACTTGACCTCCAGAGAGGCGAGGCAAAAATAGGGTAGTTCACAGGTGAACCATGAAGAAGACCTCAAAAGCAAAGCAAAGTATTTGAATCAAGTTTATATGAAACTTTCAGATAGTAGTTAGGAACCTTAGCTCCAACCTCACTTTCCTCTCAAAAAGCTAAAGGTTTAGTAGTTAAGGAAGCCCCTAAGTATTCCGTTGATATGAAAGAGATTCTGGGATCATCATCCTCAAGTCCATAAGTGGATATAGAACTTGAGGATAATTCATTTAAAGAATTAATGGAATTTCCTTTTGATTGGTACTCACGGTGTCTTAATCTTGCAAAAAAGATTTGATTCCTTATACATGGTCTAAGGACAGTCGAGTACTTGAAAGATGTGGGACAATAGAGGAAAGGATGCATAATCAAGATCGGACTAGGATTTATGTGGGTCAAGTCGATGATGTCGATTACTACTTAGTTTTCACCAATCATCTAGAGTTTGATAGGTTCTTCAACCACACTAGCTCTTATGAGGATGTTTGTTTAGAAACTTGAGATCCGATAATCTCAAATCAAAGATGCCGCCAAAATTCTAGAGGAGATCCATTCAATCGATAAGCTTAAAGAAATTAACCTGACAAGAAAATCCATTAGACATACATCGGTTCATTGCTAAATGAAGAAACCCATGACTTAGTTAGATATTGATTGAGTTTAAAGATTGCTTTGTATGGAGCTATGAAGAGATGCAGAATTCTCTCGATGTAGTAGTCCATAAACTAGCAATAGATCTAACTCTAACCTATCAAGCAAGCTCCTAGATGCATGTGATTAGAAATAGTCATTTATGAAGTCAAGAAATTGATCAATGTTGGTTTCATCGGGAAGAAAAATACCCACGGTTGTGATGTCATCCCATTAAGAAAAAATGGTCAAATTTGCATGTTGATTTTAGGGACTTAAATAAGGTATGTCCTAAGGATGAGTTTCCTCTTCCTATACAGAATTAATGGTAGAGCCTCATCTCATGCGATTCTCCTTCATGGATGGGTCATCGGCTACAAAAAAAATTAAGATGACCCCAGGATGAAAATACATTTTTTTGAACCATCGAATCTATTGTTATAAGGTCATGCCTTTTAACCTTAAAATGTGCTACATACCGCCATGACCTTCAATGAAGTCATTCATCATCATGTTGAGTGCTATGTTGATGATCTAATAGTCAAAAGTAAAGAAAAGGAAGATCATCTCTTTGACTTGAGAGTAGTTTTCAAAGATACTATAACCTCAAAATGAATCCCAAGTGTGCATTGAGTAGCTTGAAAATTCCTTGGGTTTTGTATAATACAGGAATAGAAATAGATCCAAAAAATATCAAAGCTTCTTAGAAATGCCACATCCCTAAAGTTTAACTCAACCTAGATCTTCCCAAGGATGGTTGGCATATCTAAGATGCTTTATCTCTAAACTGAGGGAGATGCAAACCATTTTCAGCACTCATCAAAAGGATGTCAAGTTTAAGTAGGATGACAAGTGTATGCCAAGACATCAAATAATTTGGTGAAGCCACCCGGTTCTAGGAGCCCCTATCCCGGTAGGCCACTCATCCTCTACTGCTGGATTCTCCTCGGCTTTGTTGGCCCAAGACAATGATGAAGGAAGGAGAGTACTCTCTACTACCTCAGCCATCATCTGATCCATGCTAAAGTGAGCTACCCACTTATTGAGAAATATTGCCTAGCTTTAATCTTTGCATCCCATAAGCTAAACACTTAATCTTAAGGTGAACATTGACACGTGTCCATGATTCTTGCAATTTTGATATCACATTTGTACCCCTCCATGCGGTGAAGGGACAAGCACTAGCGATTTCTTAGCAACACACCCACATCTAGTTGATTCTCCCAGTGATGATCTCACGACAAATCATGAGTTGAGGGAGGTTGATAATCACCGGGAGATGTATTTTGATGGTGCAGCTTCCTTTCATAAAGAAGAAGCACCACAATCTACTCCTCCAGGAAAGGCAGGGGTAAGAATAGTTCTCTTAACTCCATACCACGATGTGATGAGATTCTCATACTATCTCTCCAACCCCTGCACTAATAATGAAGCTGAGTATGAGGCTTTGATTGCCGGTATGGAGTTAGCCATCACATCTTGTGTCAAGAGCATCAACATCTATGGGGATTCTCAGTTGGTCATCAACCAAATTATCGGGTCCTACAAAGTTCTAAAACCCAAGCCATTACCACGGTATACCATGAAGGTTGGCCCAAATCCACAGTCACCATCTACAAAGTTCCATGGCGAGAGCGGTGGACAGATACTTTGCCAAAGAATTGCCAAAATAGACAAGTCCTATCCCTTATTGATGTTGAACTCGACGAGAGACTTTCTCTTGAAGGGGAGGTTGCCATTGCTGAAAAGGACAAGGAGCTGGATTGGAGGCAACCATTCATAGATTATTTAAACTTCGACAAACTACCTCAAGAGAAGTCACAAGCCCATCAGATAAAGCAGAGAGCTCTCTCCTATGTTCTCATTGATGGCACCTTATCAAATGTGGTTATGTAGTGTAGAAAAATACAAAGCCCGTAGGATCATGAATGAGGTACAATCAGATCTATGTGGAGTATATCAGTCTGGTCTGAAAATGAAAGCAAAGATCAAGAGACTAGGATACTACTAGCCTTCGATGATTACAGACTACATGGACGTGGCTAGGAGATGTCATCAGTGTCGGTACGGTGTGATCATCAACCACCTAACATTCTACATCCAACATTGGCCTCGTGGCCATTAGTGTTGAGTACCGATCATTGGTCGATCAATCCTCCTTTCAAAGGTCATCGGTTCATTCTAGCTGCCACCAATTACTTTTACAAGTGGACGGAGGCAATCCCACTCAGAGAGGTCATAGCTCAGCATGTGCTCCAATTTTTTGGAATCATATCGTATATTGGTTTGGGGTGCCTCGATGAATTATATCTGGTAATGGTACTGCATTCAAGAGCACCAAGATCAACAGCTTCACCAAAAGACACGATATAGATTGGAGATACTCCAACATCTACAACCCCAAAGCAAATGGCTGAGTAGAAGCATTCAACAAGACTCTCATCAAGATACTGAAGAAGACACTTGACGATAACAAATGATAGTGGCATTAGAAGTTAATTGAAGCCGTGTGGGCATACCGCACCACATACAGAACTCTAACTAGATCTACCCCATTCTCTTTAGTGTATGGATTTGAAGTCGTTCTACCATTAGAAGTTCAGCTCCTATCACTAAGAATAACATTCGGTAGCCAAATCATTATAGAGCAGAATGCCAAGTTGTGGTTAGAAGAGCTCGAAGGTTTGGAGGAGATACATGGGAGTGCGGAACCTCAAGTTATACAAATCCAAAATGATTCAAGCTCACAAGCTGGTTAAGCCTAGGCTTTTCAAGTAGGAACTTGTATTAGTCTAAGGAGATCAATTTGCCCATTGAAAGATGGGAGGCAAGTTTGAACGGAAGGCCCTTTTCCATAGAGAAAGCCTACCAATGAGGATCTTATCATTGATTGTAAAGGGAAGACAGATGCTTCCAATTAATGGGCTTTATTTGAAGAAATATTACCCATAAAAATATGTTTGAAAATAATTATCATCAAAAGAATAAAATTTCATTCAAATTCATCAAAATCTTCTCTTCATTCAAAGTGTTGTTTGCTTATTTTATGAATCTGCCATGACATGTTAGGATAGGTGTAAGAGAACCCAAGAGGCATCTTATCCCTCTTTCAAACACAAACACAATCAAACATAATTCCTCGGCACTACTAGAATAGGTGTGAGAGAACCCAAGAGGCATCCTATTTTGACTAGCAAAATTAAGTTAGGTATTAGAGAACCAAAGCGGCATCCTTACTTGGTGGGATCACAACTATCATTCATGGCATAATTTCATCAAATTCCCTAAGTGTGTTTAGGGTAGGTGTGAGATAACCCAAGAGGCATCCTATTCCCTTTAACAAAAAAAAAAATTAAACACATATTTTTTGTCTCAAGCTATTTTGATGTGGGAACAAGTCCCCTGTGCCACTCACTCACTAGCTGCTCTAAGTTAGGCTGATATGCTAAATTGCTAGTATGTCACCCCAGTGATCACTTGTCCGATGGATGTGAGTCCCGTGCTTTCTTCTTCGACTTGACCATTGCAAACTAATGAGTGCCCTATGAGTTTGGTAGACTTCCGCCAACCCGGTAAGCTACCTCATGTTGATTTTGTTTAAGAAGATGTGAATCCCAATGCTTTCTTCTTAAACTAACCACCATGCACTGACTAGATTGAGTATATTTGAGATTTAGGATAAGTACCCCAGAGGCTCATTTCCTCTTGACTACTTTTGAACTGATTTAAGTCCCCTTGAGGCATTCACTCAATAGTCATCCTAGGTTGGATAGCCTCGGCAAAGATAGACTATCCCAATCAATCCTAGAGGATGTGAGTCCCCGAGCTTTCTTCCTAGGCTGATTGTTGCAAACTGGGCACCTTAGGTTGGTTGATGTTCGCTATGCTGACAGAAACTCACCCAGTGGATGCACCACTCTTGGTAGATGTGAGTCCCCACACTTTCTCCTAAGTTGGCCACCAAATACCTATTGCAAATTATTATTGGTTATAGTGGCCCTTCCCCATGCGGGCATTCTATTTGGATCACATCCTTTGAGACCCCATTTAGACATTACCAGGTTACTCTTGGATTGGACGTCCCCTTTCTAATAGCCACCTTGGAGAATTTGTTGGATGCATGGATTCTCCTTGGTTTGATAAACACGAGATAGGTCTAGGCTAATATAAGCTCCTTCTCAATTTGATCCCTCGTAAACCAATAGGATCCATGATAAACAAATGAAACAAACAAACAAAAATATTCGCTTGTGGATTAAGAATTCAATCCCCCCAAAGGGCCCCTTTTCTCAAGCAAGTATCCTATCTTTTGGGCAGTGTCAAAAGAACTCCCTATAGGAATTGCCTGGCTACCTGAGTTGAGATAAGTCCCTAGGTTGACACTCTTTCCATAATCACCCTTAGGACGGGTTCAATATGTCTTGCCACAAGTAGGTTACCCCAATAGTCATTTTGCTTGGGAAGATGTAAGTTTACTATGCATTCTTTCTAGCATGACTGTCGTAAACTAATGGGCAGCCCTAGGTCGGGTTCAATTTGTTGCCCAAAGCAACCAATCACCCCAGTGGTTTCTTGTAGTGGAAAATGTGAGTCCCTGTGCTTTCTTCCCCTGAATTGACCATTGCAAACTGAAAGGCACTTCTTTGGTTGGATAGTTCTCCCCTCGGAAGTTATTCCCTTTAGATTGGTAAATCTATAGTAGACCATGGCCCTACTGGTCTGATCACATCACAATGGGTTCCATAAAAAATAATTAAAAATGAAATTTACTTTCACTACCTTTGAGTTGATTTAAGTCTCCCATCGGCATTCTCTCAATAGTTAGCCCTAGGTTGGGTTTGATTCATTTGTGTCTGGTCACTACAATGATCCCTACTTGGAAGGATGTAAGTCTACTATGCTTTCTTCCTAAGTACAGCTGTTGCACAGGAAAGGCACCCTTTTGGTTGGCTAGTCCTACTATGTGTTTGATAGACTACCCCTTTGGATTGGTAAATCTGAGCTAGATCAAGGCCGACATGGTCCCTACTCGGTACGATCCAATGTAAACCAACAAGGTTCATCTCAAAATCCAAAATTTAAAAGAAATAATCAATCAACCTCCCGGTAGAGTAAAATCAAACAAATTCAACACTCCTCCCTTAGTGGAGTCAAATGAAATAGCAAAATAAACTTAATCAACCTCCCTCAGTGGATTTCAAAATCCAAAAATTTAAAAATCTAAAATAAATCAATCAACCTCCCCATGGAGTAAAATCTAAAACAAATTCAACACTCCTCCCTCAGTGGAGTCAAACTAAATAAACAAAACAAACTTAATCAACCTCCCTCAGTGGAGTCAAATAATCAAACAAAATAAATCAATCAAATCAATCTGCCTCTCCCTAAGGAGGTGCAAATCTTTCTAGTTCCTTAGTAGATCTTGAATTCTAATCCCCTAGTGGATTCCACAACCTCTTCTCCCTAGTGGATGACTTGAAGTTGTTCCCCTAGAGGAGAGTTCACTTTTCATTCCTGGTAGAAAATCAAATCCTAAACCAACAAATCAAATCAATGTCTCCCCAGTGAAACATAAATCAAACCAAACCTCTCATCCCCCAGTGAATGACTTGAACATGTTTCATTAGTGGAAGGTTCACATATTCTATCCCTAGTGGATTCCTCCTTCACTCTCTTATGTCTTTTACATGAGTAAAGTCACATTGCACTAAGCTCTTGATTCCTTCTACACCTTGGGTTGGGAGTAGAACATTTCTTTTAGTGCTTGTGATCATTCGATGTTGTTGATCATCTCGTTAACACGTGTGTGGTGTACCTTGTCGTCACACCTATTGGCTGCTTTGTTGACCTCACTTTTTGGAGTGAGCTTTCAACCTCTCCATCATAGACATAGAACTCCTCTTAGACATTAAGAGTTCCTTAGTATTAAGATACTTCTAGTGATTAGGTGAACACTTAGAGACTTAGAAGTCGACATAGGAATAGGTTATGCCTTAAGGGTATTAGGAAAACTTGCCTACCCTATAGCTTGAACCAAATCCTTACTTCCTTCTTTCAAGTCAAACTTCAAACTCAAACCAATTTCAAATTCAAATCAACTTCAAATTCAAACCAACTTCAAATTCATTCCAACTTCAAATTCAAACCAACTTCAAATTCAAACCACCTACAAATTCAAATCAACTTCAAATTCAAACCAACATCAAATTCAAATCAACTTCAAATTCATATCAATTCTAAATCCAAAGTCTTTCCTAAGCCATTTTGATTTCATCTTATGGACTTAGCTCAAATCAAATCTTAAACCAATTTCAACTCAATGGATTTTCTCAAATCATGAATCAATTCCAAATGATTGAAACCCATGATTGAATTCCAAATCCAAAATCTTTCCTAAGCCCTTTTGATTTCATCTTATGGACTTAGCCCAAACCAAATTCAAATCACTCCAAATTCAGAAGATTTTCTCATAACCCATTTATATTCTCATTTATATTCACAAATATAAATGAAATATAAATTCAAATAACCAAAACTAAATTCAAAACTCAAATCCAAAGTCAACCTAAACCCAACTTAAACTCTTTCAAGTCAAATCCTTGAACTTAACCAAATCAAATTCCAATCACTCCAAACTCAAAATATTTTCTCATAACCCATTTATATTCTATTTATATTCACAAATATAAATGAAATATAAATTCAAATAACCAAAACTAAATTCAAAACTCATATTCAAATCTAACATATACTCTTTCAAGTCAAATTCTTGAACTTAGCCAAATCAAACTCAAATCAATCCAAACTCTTGGATTTTCTCTTCAAACAATCAATCCTTCAGTCACAAACTAAATATAAAAATAAACTTCAATCATTAAACCAAAATCCAACCAACCCAAGTCAAACCTATGTTCATCCTTTGAACTTGAAATTGTCAAATGAATCAAAACCCATTTGACTCTAAATCACTTGAAATTGGATTTATATTTCAAATCATAAGTCCATATGTGAGTTCAACCAAACTTAAATCAAGCTTTGAGCAAGCCAATTGACCCACTTAGGCTCACTTGACCCAAAGTGACCTAAAGCACCTTTTTGAGCCAAATTCTAATCCAACCCAAATTGGATTGAACTAAGCCCATCTAAGCCTCGCATTGTGAGCAATAATCATCCTAGGATGATCAATCACTCAAATTAGGTCAAACTAAGTCAAACCTAGCCTTTGACCAAGTCAACACTCAACCTAAATGAAACCCAAACTAGCCAAAATCTCCCATAGGCCAAATTGATTGAAACCAAAGCTTGCAAAACATTTCAAATGATCAACCAAGCCTAAACCAACCCATGACCTAACCCAATTAGGTCAAATAGGTCAAATTAGTCAACTTGACCCATTTGACCTAAATGAACCAAAACTAAATATAAATCAAATTGAACCAAACCAATGAGACCCATAGGCTCTAAATGGTCTTATGAACTTAACCCTACCCTTGGTTTGACCCAATTTGACCTAAATGGGTCAACTTAAGCCAAATCATATAAAATGAACTCCAAATAAATTGAAATTTGGCCCAACCTATTTTTGAAACATCTTAAATCTCCCCAAATCAAAATCAAGGCTAAATGACCATTTTACCCTTAGGACAAAGGGTAACCTATGGCCAAATTCACTTGGAATTTGGGCAATTCCTTCTCATGGCCACTTGGCATCTTCCTAATGGTCCATTTGGATGCCAAGGGAGGTGGTGAACATGACCCAATGGGTTTGGGTCAGCCATGACCCAACCCAAAGCCAAACTGACCCTCCAATGGAAATTCTCCACTTCGATCACTCCATACACTCACTAGCACCTGTGCACCTCGTCTCCTCCACTCCTCTGCCAAAACCTAAGCACATGGAATCCCTAACAGCCTAAACAACCCATTCAATTCAAGCAATTGAAGGAAAATGACAAGATGGCTCTCGGCCATCCAATCCAAGTAGGGGAGATATACTCCCCTCATTCCAGCTCAAAGGACAAACTCTGAATTTGATTGAGCCCTAGGAACTAAAACCAAGCTTCTCCAAGCCTTGGCAAGCATTCCCAAGCTAATTTGAATTTCTCCTTCTCAATTTTCTTCAAAACTAAAATAGGGGAGGAGAGGGGACTTTCCAACTTACTCAATTCTCCGCCAAACCTCAATTCACTTTGTAAGCACCATCAAGGAAGTAAGTCAAGCTCACCCAAGGTGTTTCTCAAGTCTTCAAGCCACGAAAAGGGGGATCTTGATCAAAGTCTCAAGTCATTGAAGGGGAGCTTGGTCAACCCACACATCCACTTCAAATCAAAACTTGAAACTTTCAACGAGCATCTTTTCCACTAGATGAAGCTACCTCCTCTATTGGAAGTGCCAGTGATATCCTCCAATGAGGTATGACTCAAAACCAATCCTAAGTTGAAAATTGCTTGGTCTTTTGTGAAAGGAATTGTAATCCCATTAGATCTAGCTATTGGATCTTCTTCCCTATACCTATTGATGGTGTGGGATGAATCTCAGCCTAATCTGAGCTTAGGTGAGCTCGAATCAAGCCATGGAGGATAGACGGACTCCGTCTCCCACAGTTTAGGTATGGATGAATCATAGGCCTTCCATCCCGCATGTTTTGGATGGATGACCCTGATTAAAACCTTTAAAACCATGGGCTTAACCCTAGCCATCCGATGAACGGACGACCCAAGGGAAAGTGCATTGTGCCAGCTAGTTGATGCAGTGCACGATGTGACAACTTAAATAACGAATCTTGTCATGCCAATGTGCAAGCCGTCCACGCGGGTGGACAAAATTAGTTAATTAATTAGGCTTTCTAATTACCCATTAATCATAGAACTTTATAAATTCATAATTAAATGTATAAAAATTCAAAATGCAAAATCAAGTTCATTTTAAAGATAATTCAAAGGGGAATCCAATAAAATTATTTCTAATTGATTTTGAACAGTGAATTTTCCTTAATTAGGGTTTAATTAAAAATTAAATTACCTTAATTAATCCCTGATTACATCATTAATTAATTCCAAATTTCTCAAACATGTTTAGTGGGATGACTTCTGACTCCCCTAATTTTGTTGGAATTTATTAGTGGGTTAATTAGGAAAATTAATTAATGAACCCCTGCTCACCCCCTTAATGTAATTAAGGGTAATTAAGCCTATGAATAGTGGTTTAATCCCATAATTGAGATAATTAAATATTGTTTGAGTAAGGGGGAGGTTTATGGAATGAGTTTGAGATATTTTCCCAAAGTTATTCCCTAAACCCGCTTTCTTCCTTAAACCAAACATAATTAAGGATTAATCCACTAATGATCTACTTAATTAGTCTAATAAAACTTTCAAAACCAATCAGAAGTTAATCAATCTCTTGTTGGTAAATCCTTAGGTGTTCAAAAGCTTAAGGTAAGTTTGAGGAAATCATTTCCAACTCACATGTGTGAGAAGGTTATGAAAGTACTTAATTAAAACTCTTTAGCTTAATTAATTAATAATTGTGAGTCAATTGCATTAGGCCCCTTTATTTCTTAGGTGCATTGTTGATTTAAATTCCATGTGGTTGCATATCATATGTTGACTCATAATTATTTGATTAATTATGTTAAAGTGGTGTAGGTAAGGGGTAATTAATGGATTTAATTCACACCTTAAACTAAATAAAACATAAAATCAATCTAATTGTTCTAAAATTAAACTAAAATAATTCACATATGGGGGAAATGGGTTAGGACCAGCAAACTTTTTTCACATTTCCTAAGTCAAATCAAATTCAAAAATAAAAATCTCTTTAAAGAATTTTGATTCACTTTAAATGATCTTATTTTATAGGATTGTCTTTAGGAATTAATTAAGGTGAATGAAATCATATGCTTACATCTCTTTATTTCTTTCCAAGCATGCTAAATGTTTTATGCCATATGAAATCATGCATTCATTTCTTTTAAAAAAATCAAATGAAATAAAATATTTCCTTCATGTCAAATTGTATGTTTTGGCTAAAGTAAGAATATGGGTGGCTATTATCACTATTAAACCAAAATTATTTTCAAAACCTATATATCAAGGATTATGAATGGTGGCATGCTACTTATAAATACTTATAAGCTTGCATGTGATTATAACATAAAATGTGTTACATGATTTTCTTCTCCTTTCTTAACATTGGTTTGTTAAGATTTACAAACTGTATAGTTCAATCGAAAAGAACATAACACTTGCTTAAATCTATTTCTTATACACTCCTATGTTATGAATTAAGAAGGATCTTCACATTGCACATGTAAATTATACAATCAAATCAAACTAACAAAAAATCTTTTGCATGATCCTTCATCCATTTATTTCTTTTTGTACATGCAATTGTATTTAAGAAAAGTGGTATATTAGTCCGGACATCCTGGGGTTGTGAGGTTTTAAGCAGTCCCAAGTAGGTCTTGTACCTTACACCCATGGTGTAGAAAATAATATCATACTCACTTATGTATTTTATACATGTAGATGTGTATTTGATCAATCATAAAAGAATCCCTCTTCTACTTAACAAAAATATTTATTCATGGAATATCTAAATTTTCTTAAATAACATCACTTTACATTCATCATTAAGGTGTGCTAAGATTTGCATTGTATATATAGATATGCTTAGGATTATTCATGTGCATGATATACATGGTCGAAAGAAATAAATGGTTGTGTGTTATGTGATAGTAATTCACCTTAACTAATCCTAAGATTCCTTTCTTATTGAATAGGTTTATTTAGAGCAAATCTAAACTTAGGTTAATTAAAACACTTAATAAAACATTCACTAAAAAATCATTAATGAATCTACCTTAGAAAATACTTAAGGGATGAAATAGAAGTTTTCTTCTCTTTACAACACTTGTAATTAAGTGTAGGTTCATTCAACCAAATCAAACCATAAAATAAAATTAACAAATCACTTAAATGAAACCACCCTCTAAGTTGAATCCTTCACACTTAAAAATTCCAACCTTAAAGCCTAGCTAAGACATGCCACAAGGCTTAAATGACACACACATTAGGCTAAGTCCCCATTTCTAGCTCTATGTTAGAGAGGTGCATGGTTTGATGCCTAATTTTGATTTATGATGTAATATTTTAGACTGGATGTTAGGGTGCATGTGAATAAATAATAGGATGATCTTAGTCTAATCATGTCTTCTGCAGGGATTATGCTTAAGGGGAATTGTAATAAAAATATAAATGATTTTGCTGTTCAAGTTGCTTATACCTCCAAGCATGATCCAAATTAAGACAGGTGGACTTAGTTACCCATGTGTAGGGTGCTAAGTCCAAATTTGTTCCTATAATTGCTTGGGTTATGTGGTATGCTTAGTTAATCTCTATTTTGCGTGTTTAGTTAGATTTATCTTTCCTTTTAATGTATTTTTTTTTTAAGATTTGGAAATGAATGTTATGGATGAATTGAGGTGAACATTGGTCATAAGAGTATGTCTTATGTACCATGTGAAGCCTAGGAGCAAACTACATCCCAAGTCCAAATGAAGAAAAGAAGAAAGAAAGAAAGAAATGAAGAAAGAAAGAAATGAGGAAATGAAGAATGAAGAATGAAGACCCCCATAACATGAATTCCTTTTTTATTATAATTATTCATTTGTAATCTAGGTTGTAAAGGGTAGAGCTCGGCTACCCACATTTCTTTTCGAGTTATGCGGTGGCACCCGACCACATCGACCTCTTATTCTTTTGCGCTAGCTTTATAAAATTATTTGATGTTTGTTTAGCTTGTGCATTAAGATGGCATGATTTTCTTAGTTTCTTCATTGATTGATGAATGGCCTGGATGAGATTAGTCTCTTAGAAAAAAATAAATTTTCTATCCAATTAATCAACTCAAAATTAAAAATTAACAACTCATAACCTCACCTAAACCCTGTTCTGAGATAATTTTAGCACCTACCCATCCAGCTGTCTCTATCATTGCTCCAGCGAGAGCTACTACCTCCTCTTTGGTTACCCCAAAAGGGAAGGCTATCTTAGCTTCATAGATAGTATCCTCCACTTTTGAGGTAAGCATTATTCCCACGCCTTGTTCACTCATACTCAATGCTGTAACAAAAATCACAAGATTAAGAGAGAGCATGAGCGAGCAGCCAGAGAGCTTGAGGCTGCATCACACATAGCTGAGGAGGGTTCTCCCTGAGAGATCTCTCCACTTCTAACCAAATAAGTTCCACCCCTCACCAAGTAGACATCGAGATTGTGCTTCTCCCCCACCATTGGCATACATGAGACATGAGGGGAGCATAGGGAGGCCTATGATGGACTTAGACTGCCCCATGCCAAGCATATGGACTCTCTAGTACCTGTTTGAGCTATGATCATTGACCCGGTGAGAAGGTGGATCCATAGAGAGAGCGTGGAGGCTCAAACATCTACCCGAGAAAGGAAGGAAAGAGGTATGTTAAATGCCGCTTTGATGGATTTTGGATCGACTCCAAGGCCAATCATTCAAATAGATTGTTCTTACACAATACCCATCGCACGTAGATCTCCCATTGAGTAGCATTCGTACCTTCACACCGCTCTCCTCATCATCCACCATCACCCGCACATCTCCCAAAGATCCACCACTCCCACCAAAATCCGAGCTCCCCAGAGAGAGAGGCCGCCTCTTTGGTGATCGCTATGGCCAAAGGATCCCACTCCATCTACCCATGGGTGAGGATGAGTTCCCCTACTCTACCTCCTACTTAATCTTGGTGAGAAGGAGTGGCAACCTGTAGTGTCGTACACCACCACCACCTCCACCATCGAGTCGGCGCGAAGTAGAGGGTGAAGGTGATAATCTCAGCTCATGGTGGATCTCCCCAAGGATACCACAATGATGAGCCATGAGCATATCTCTTCCATGAGCATGACCCTGAAGCTAGCACTCCAATGGAAGATAGTTAGATGCATTTCAGTGACCATTCCTTCTCACCGGTGTTTATGTCTCACATTTAAATTGTTCCTTGGATGAGATCGTAGTCGCTTACTATGCCAAGAAAAGGGAACTCTTAGGATCGTACAAATTCTAAGGATGAGTGGGTAAAATTTGATCCTGATGAGGATGACCTTTTTGAGGATTAGGTCGAAGTCCACATGGTCGATACTAGGAGTTTCCTTCAGAGAGATCAGCCTAGTCAAGAAGGTATTATAGTTGAATAGGATGATGTCATCCATTCAACTCAACACCTCCTACATTAGCTTAGATAGAAGGATGATCACATTGATAGAATGGGGATGAAGATCAAAGAGTCGATGGCAGTAGTGTCAGCATTATAGAATTTAGCCCCAGTGTCATAGCCTTCTCCCATAGTGGCCGACAAAGTAGAGTTGGCAACACTTCAGATCATCCTAGATGCATTCCTGCCAAGGAAGACAATGGTAGCTTGCATAGGAAGGTGGTGGATAGCCCTCCATGCATGAAAAAACATTAAACACATGGTGGAGCAGTAAGTGAGGGATGCATCGGCACAAATCTGAGGTGGCTCATTGTGGTGAAAATTTTCATCAATTTCCCTTCTCAGAGAATAAGATATATACTTCCATCTTCACTCTATGAGATAAATGAGGATGGAAATATACATCTTCTTTCTCTTTTGCATTTTTGTAGATCCATAGATGTTCTTATTGAGGGTGATGGGGGTACGACATTGAAGAGAGGTGTACTATCTCAAAAGATAGAATTCACCACCCTACAATGGACCTAATCACCTCAACAAGGACTCCTAAGGACTATGGGTCTGCATATGTGCCAAAGATTCTTCCCCTACTTTAAATGGAAAAGTAAAGTAGGGTTTATTTTAAATCGGGTTCATTAAGTTCTCTACAGGGGCAAGCTCCCATAGTTAATTACATCCTTAGGAATGAGTCCCCTAAAAATACTCTCAATTAAGGTATATGATTGTTGTCTCCAAAGATTTCAATAGGTAGGATTATCAATCAATTAGCTTATTTTTGGAAGATCAAATGGAATTGATCAAGGAGAGGACGTTATTATTGAAGCTAAAGGAAGATAAGTAGGAGATGTCCATGATGTTAGGAAACCTAGTGAACATCTCAAACTATCTTATGGTTGGGCTTTGCATTTTTGAAATTGATTTCATTTATTTGAGCTAAATTTTTCATTAGAAATTTAGGGCTTATGATTCCATAACACAAGAATAAGGAAATGCTTAAGAGGTGAGGATTTATGCTTATGGCCCACAAAAGAGAGAAGCAGCCATAGAACCTAAATCTAGAGAGCTTTGGCAAGGGCCGAAAGCACAACCTAAATCTAAGGAAAAAATGGATATTTGGTTTGCCTCCATAAGAGAGGATAAACCACCTGCCTGTTTGGACTTACAATCGGCTGGGGGTGGCCGCCAACTAACTCCTCCTACAGTTTTAAATTCATGTAGGTAAGTCATATGCTTTATATAAGATAGTTAGGCTATTATTTGTTTAGAAAGAGACTAAGCCTTAAACTCACTCCCTAGAGATTCATGTAATGGGTATGCTTCAAATGACCTAAATCTAATGCAATTCATTTCATTTTATCTTTATTTTTTGGACAATCATTTTGATTCAGGCTAATAGGATTCATATGCCTAATGCATGAGAAATAAGATTACTGGCCAAAATTGGTGAGAAGGGAGGAGGTGTATTTCCACCATGGCTCTCAAAGGTCAAGCCAAGTTTCTTTGCAAATGTAGAAGCCCCCCAATCAAGAGTGAAAATAATATGCATTTATGCATGATGTTATAAAAGAAGTACTCATCCAACTAAAGGGTTGATAATTCTTTTATCTTGATTTTTAGCCTAAGCTTTAGGTGAGGTTATGAGTTCTTTTATTTTTAGTTTTGAATTTTCAAATTTGTTAAAAGATTTATTTTTCCTAAGAGCCTAATCCACATCCAGGCCATACATAAAGCAAGGAAGAAACTAGGAAAGGGATACCACTTAATGCACAAGCTAAACAAATCATCAATCAATTTATAAAGCTAATCGTAAAAGAATAAGAGGCCATTGTGGTTGGGTACCACTGCACAAATCATGAAAACAAATTGGGTAGCTGAGCTCTACCCTTATACAACCAAGGTTACAAATGAATTAAATACAATTAAGCAAGCAACTCATTGTTATGGGGGTCTTCAAGCTTCATTTATTCATTCTTCTTTTCTTCTTTCTTCTTTGGTTCCTTCTTCTGGATGATTGGAAGGTGGATGCTCCAAGGGCTTCACATAGTACATAAGATAAGATCTTATGACCAATGTTCATCCTAATCACCATAACAATCATTCCAAAATTCTAATTGCAAAAATTACATGAAAAGGAAAAATAAATATCGCTAACACGCAAAATAAAGGTTAGCTAAACAAACCACCAAATCTCAAGCATGTATATTGGACTTATCACCCCACACATGGGTGACTAAGTCCACCTAGCTATTAGATTATGCTAAGGAGTATAATCACCGCACGAAAAGCATTCATATTTTTATTTATTACAACGCCCCTTAAGCACAATCCCCGACATAAGATAATGGTTAGACTAAGAACACCCTATCATTCATTCTACGCACATACATCCTAACATCCAAAATAAAACATATATTATAAAATAAAAGAAAGCCTCAAACCATGCTCCGCCCTAACCTAAAGCTAGAAGTGGTGACTTAGCCTAATGTGTGTGCTTTGGAAGTTTGTGTGGTATGCTTAGCTATGGCTTTAAGTTAGAATTTTTAAGTGTGAAGCATGTTCAACTTAGAGGAGGGTTTCATTTAAGTTATTTAATTATTTTGGATTGATTTTATTTTATATTTTTGATTGGGTTCAAGTGAATCCTACAATTAATTACTAAGTTGTAAAGAGAGGGAAAGAGAAGAGAACTTCTCTTTCCTTCCCTAACCTAAGTAACTTCTAAAGTGGATTCATGTTTTAGTTTTGCATAGTGAATGTTTTAATTAAGTGTTTTAATTAATCCAAAGTTTAGATGAACTCTAAACAAACCTATTAAAAAAAGGCATTTTAAGATTAAGTAAAATGAACTAAATTCACAAAACATACATCACTTCATTTCTTTCCAACATGTAATATGCATATGAATGAGTCATAATCATATCTATACATACAAATGGGAATGTTTAACACACTTTATGATGCAAGCTAAGTAATTCATTTAAGAAAATTTGAAAATTTATGATGCATGATTTTCATTAAGTAGCAAAGGGGTTTCTTATCCAACTTTCACATGCACATATGAATGTATGAAAGGCATAAGTGAGTACGATGACATTGTTAACCAGAGGTGTAAGGTACAAGACCTATTTAGGGCTACTTAAAGCCTCGCAACCCTGGGTTTGTCGAGACTAATATACCACTTTCCTTAAATACAAGCATATGTACAAAAGAAATGAATGGAAAAGAAAGAATGCAAAAGTTTATGTTGGTTGATTTTATTTTGGTTTATGCAATTTATATGTGCATAAGTATCCTTCTTAAGTGATAGTATAGGAATGAATAGGATATGGAATTAGGCAAGTGTTAGGTTCTTTTCAAATGAACCATACACTTTGCCAAATCCTATTCAAAACTATACTAAAAGAGAGGAGAAGGAAGACCTACACTAAGTACATCCTTATATTTTACTCACATGTAAACTTATAAGTAAGATATAAGTAACACACTTTTAGTTTTGATAATTAATTCATATATATTTGAATTTAATAGTGATAATAGTGACTCATATTCTTACTTGATCAATACACATGCAATTTGACATAAAGGAAACATTTTTATTTTAAATTTGATTTTTCAAAAAGCATGGATGCATGAAACCATATGACATACATGTTTAGCATATTGGGAAAGAACTAAAGCAATGAAAGCATGTAAACACATTCACTTTAATTAAATCCTAAAGTTAATCATATGAAATAAGAAAGCTTAAAGTAAATCAAAGTTTATTTAATGTGATTTTTATTTGATTTTTAATTTGATTTAATTTTGAAAATATGAAGTGATTTTACTATTCCTAACCCATTCCCACATGTGTTTAACATTTTTGTTCAATTTTTAGATGATTAGATTCATTTTATATTTTGATTAGATTAAGGTATGAATTAAGCATGTTAATTACCCCTTACCTACACCACCTTAGCATAGTTAATCAAATAATTATAAACCAATGAGATGACATAAACCCTCACAAGGAATTTAAATTTGCAGTGCACCTAGGAAGAAAGGTGTCTAATATAATTTGGCTCATGATTAATGATTAATTAAGCTAAGGGATTTAACTTAAGTAATTTCAAAACACCCCTCACATATATGAGTTGAATTTTAATTTCCTTAATTGAACTTAGGCTCTTGAACACCTAAGCATCTACCCCAAGTAGATTAATTAAGTTAAAAAAGTTTAGAATTTTAAGAAATTAATTAAGAGGGTAATTAGTGAATTATCCAATTAGAGAGATTAAAGAAAAGGAGAATAACTTAGGGAAACACCCCAAAATTTATCCCTAAATCTCCTAGAGGATAATCAACTTCAACAAAGGATTAAACTACTAATCAAACTTTTATAATTACATAAAATTAAAATGAATTAAACACAAAATAATAATTAAGTCATAAACATATGAAAGATTAAGGGATTAATTAGAAAAAACAAATTAAGATTTCCAATCCAAAATGAAAAGATGCTATTCAATCCAAAAACCAATTCAAAATATTCTAAGAATTATCATTCAAAAATTATCATTTTCAAGAGATATGAATTATGATTAATTAGAATTATTAACAATTAATATCCCAATAAATAAGATATGTACAAAAGAAAAATGAAAAGAAAGAATGCAAAATATCATTAATGCAATTAAAAATATTCTAATATAAATCATATAATTAGAATATTCTTTCAATGAACCATTTTAATTTTCTGAGAGAGGAAGATATGAATTTTATAAGTTTATAGTAATTAATTTAGAATTTTAAACCTTAATTAATTCCCAAATCCCACGAGCGTGACATGCGTTGCTTGCACTTTACACGTGGCACTTCATGAGTGGCTACTTAAATGTCACGTCATAGTGTCGGTGGCGACGGCGCTACGCACTTTTGCCTTAGCCGTCCGATCAAGGATCAAATGGCTGAGATTAAAGCTGCCATTTTAGAGGGGATAAAATGAATTATAAAATGTGATTTAATCTCAGTCGTCTAACCAAAATGTACGGATGGATGGCCAAAGATCCGTCCCTGCCATTGCCTATGAGCCATGGAGACTGTCCGTGCTTAAAGCCATGATCCAAGCTCAGTTGAGCTTGGATTGGGATGAAATTTTACACACACCATCTAAACCTAATGGCAAACACATCTAACGGTTGAAACTTCATGCCATTAAAATTTCTTTCACAAAGCTCCATACCACATTGAGTTTAGTGATAAAAAAATGTCTAACCTCAATGGACATGATCACCGGTGCTCGATTCCCTTGGAGAAGCTTCATGGACAAAGCTTTGGTGAAAGTTCTCTTGAGGTTGAGTGATAGCTCTATGGAGCAACTCCTCCTCCTCGTGAGCTCGATTTTGATTGAAGTGGATCTTCCCTTACCTTTGGAGCTTGGGAAAGGGCTTTGTCAAGCTCGATTTGATCCTCTGATGGAGTGTGCAAAGTGAATTTGGTTAAGATTGAGTATGGAGAAAATTGGGAAATTCTCCTATTTTCACTTAAGGAAAATCGAGAAATGGCCACTTCAAAATCCCTCTAGGAAGCTTAGGAACTCTTGCTAATGGCTCTTATGACTCTCCCTTAGTCAATCGATAATGAGGCTATGAAGATTTAAATGAATTAGGGGGAGTATATCTCCCCTTTTGGCAATCGGACGGTCGAGAAGAGTGGAGCCATTTTGATCCATTGAGAAAAGGGTTTGTTAGGTCATTTAGGCTATTCAAGTTCGTTAGGCTGAGTGGATTAGTGGAGTGGCCATGTGCTCCATTTGAGTGGAGACATGATTCCCATGTGCCCATTTCAAGCCACATGGTCGGCCCTTGGGTCAAGTTGACCCAAACCCATTAGGTTTGTACCCTCCATAGGGTTTACTTGACCTATTAGGAAAGTATCAAGTAGGTATGAAGAGGAATTGACCAAATTCCCTTGGATTTGACCAAAATTTATTCTATGGCCTAGAGGTATAATGGTCATTTTGAATTTGAATTTGAATATGTTGGAGAAAAATAGGTTTGCCAAGTTTCATTAGATTTGGAGTTCATTTGGTATGGTTTGGCTCATGTTGACCCATTTAGGTCAAAATTGGTCAACTTAAGTCAAGTTGAACAATTAGTCAAATTGGATCAATCTAAGGATTGGGTCAAGTTCATATGACCATTTAAAATATTTTGGTGGCTTTGGTTTGATTCAATTTGGTTTAAGTTTGAATTTGGTTCATATGACTTCATTTAGGTCAAATTGGTCAAGTTGACCAATTTGACACATTTGACTAATTTCAGCTAGGTCATGGGTAGGTTTAGATTTGGTTAGTCATATGAAGTGGATTGATATCTTTATTTCCAATCAATTTTGGTTAAATTCAAATTTGGCTCAACATGACCCTTTAGGTCAAGTTGGGTTCAAGGTCAATTAGGTTTAGTTGGCCAATAGAGGTTTTGGTCAAGTTCAACAAGTGATTTGGAGTGAACTTAACCCATTGGCTTCAATCAATTTGTCTTAGATCAAGTTTTGACATATTTTGGCTTTTTAGGTCAAGTTGGGTCAACTTGGGTCAAGTGGCCAATTGTGCTAGGTTAGGCTCAAATGTTGACTTGGTCAAGTTCAAACATTGGTCATGAATGAACTAAGATCAATGGTTTCAATCAATTTGGCCTATGGAGGATTTTGGCTATGTTAGGTTTCATTTTGGCTAAGTGTTGACTTGGTCAACCCTTAGATTTGACTTGGTTTGATCCAATTTGGGTGATTGATCATCTCATGATTGTTGATCATGATGAGGGCATAGGTGAGTTTGATTCAATCCAATTTGGTTGGGATTAGAATTTGGCTCATAAGGGTTCTTTAGGTCACTTTGGGTCAAGTGAGTGGGTCAAATGGTCAAAGCTTGATTTGAGTTTGATTGAACTTGTATATGGACTTATGATTGAAATATAAATCCATTCACAAGTGGTTTGAAGTCAAATGGGTTTTGATTCATTTGACAATTTCAAGTTCAACGGGTGAACATTAAATGGATTTTAATTTAGTTTTGATTAAGTGGTTGAAGTTTGTATTTATATTTGGATTCATGATTGAAGGATTGATTGAATCATGAAGGAAAATCAAGAGTTTAGCTTGATTTGAAATTGAGCTAAGTTCAAGATTTTTACTTGAAAGGCTTATGTTGGATTTTGAATGAATTTGAGTTTGATTTTGGAATTGGTTTTGTTGTTTGAATTTATATTTCATTTATATATGTGAATTTAAATAAGAATATAAATGTATTATGAGAAAATTTGATGAATTTGAAGTGATTTGATCATGATCTAGGCTAAGTCCTTAAGAGGAAATTTAAAGGACTTAGGAAATTTTTTAGTTTAGAGCTTGAATTTTGAATTTGATTTGATTGATTTGAATTTATATTTTTTTATAAATGAGAATATAAATGAGTTATGAGAAAATCTCATGAGTTTGAATTGATTTGAAGATGATTTAGGCTAAGTCCTTAAGGTGGAAATTAAAGACTTAGAAAATTTTGGAGTTTTGGATTCAAGTTTTGGATTTAGTTTGATTGATTTGAATTTATATTTCATTTATATATGTGAATATAAATGAGAATATAAATGAGTTATGAGAAAATTCCAAGGATTTGATTTGATTTGAAGATATTTTGGATAAGTCCTTAAGAGGGAAATTAAGGACTTAAGAATGATTTTGAATTAGGAATTTGAATTTTAAGTTTAGTTTGATTGATTTGAATTTTTATTTTATTTATATATGTGAATATAAATGAAAATATAAATGAGGTATCAGAAAATTCTAAGGATTTGATTTGATTTCAAGATAATTTTGGATAAGTCCTTAAGATGGAAATTAAGGACTTAAGAATGATTTTGAATTAGGAATTTGAATTTTGAGTTTAGTTTGATTGATTTGAATTTATATTTCATTTATATATGTGAATATAAATGAGAATATAAATGAGTTATGAGAAATTCTCATGAATTTGAATTGATTTTGATTTTATTTAGGCTAAGTCCTTAAGAGGAAATTTAAAGGACTTAGGAAATTTTGGAGTTTGAAATAAATTTATTCATGGGTTTCAATCATGGATTTCAACCATGGATTTCAATCATGGATTTCAATCATGTGGCATTGATTTGAGTTTGGAGAGTATCAAATAAGATTGATTTGGAGCTTGACTTGAAGGAAGGAAGGTGAGGAGTGGTTCAAACTAAGGGTAGGCAAATTTTTCTAACACCCATAAGGCATGACCTCTTCCTATGGCTAACTCTTCTAAGTCTCTAGGGCTATGTTGAGTCTCTATCTAATCACTAGATATGTATTAAGACTAAGGATCCCTTAAAGTCTAAGAGGAGTCTTATGTCTAAGATGGAGGGGTTGAGAGCTCATTCTAAAAATGAGGTCAACACTCATCTGTTCCAAAGGGTAGACCCTATCCGGAGGAATTTGATGGTGTCAAATATCCTAAGGGCTTTGTGCCTCCATCCTTCAAAATTTTTGATGGTAGTGAGAACCCCTGACAGCACATAGAACATTTCAGGGTCAGATATTGTAATGCTGATGGCAGCGATGCACTCTTATTATGCCTCTTAATTAGTAGCTTGATAAGCATCACATTTGATTGGTATTTGAATTACCCAATGGTTCACTGAAGACATTTGCTGAGTTGGAGCAACTTTTTATTAAGAGCTTTACTGGAACTCAACAAAGGGTAACTGTGGGTGATCTTGTTGTAGCTCAACAACACCCTGGTGAGTCCCATATTGATTATATTCTTAGATGGTGCACTTTAAGTATGAAATGTAAGCCACAACTATCTGAACAACATGCCATTGAAATTCTACTCAAGAATATCCATGGCCCAGTCACCATCATGCTTAAAGGGTTCACCATTAAGACATTTGAGAAATTAGTTAACAAGACGGCTAGTCTACAAGGAGAGGTCAAACAATTATCTTTCCAGGATCAGTCAGCCAAGCCCAGACCATAAAAGGCATTTGAGAAAAAGCCTAGGGCAATCACAACAATTGATAAGGGGAATTATCCAGCTAGGGTCCAGTCAGATAGGCCTCGAGCTCAGTAGTCTCCTCTTCCACCTCCTTTGCCACCACCTAGGCTGTTATACCAGCCACCTCAGTTTCCATAGTGGTAGTCACTACCGCCACCTCATCGCATCAGTGGCAGTATTCCTATCCACCATCAGGTAACTACCACTTACCTACTCTTGTTGACAAATTGAATAAATCTTATTCATTCAAGATGGAGGTAGTTAGGAAGATCTTTAAAAACCTCTTAAAGAAGCTTGATTTCTAGTTAACAGAGCCTAGGAGGCGGGAGGATGTGGGCAAGAGTCATGATCCAAACTACTGCCCCTACCACGGCATGCTAGGTCATCTCTTGGAAGATTGGTTTACCTTTAAGGACTTGCTTGAGCATAGCTACAAGTCGGGTGTCATTATCATCCCTAAGGAATACCTACTAGAACAACCATCAAGTTCTGTTAGGGTAATCCTTGGGGATACACGTGACCTTCTTAAGACATAGGAAGGTTGGGATATTTCTCTATCCCAAACCTCCAAGAAAATCATTTCAAAGAACAGAAAGTGACCCTTGCAGGTGCCTGAAGTAGCTCAAACCTCCAACTCTAAGAAAGGTTAGCAAGTTGCTAAGGACGACTTGAGGGAAGTAGAAGCCTAGCTATAGCAACAACAGCCTCCACTTCCCTGGGATAGCACAGTAGCACAACCACTGACCGGGTCCATCACCCTTTTCACATTTGCAGCTACAGTTCCTCCGGTCAGCTCTTCTTCTAGTAGTTATATTATATTAGTGGAGGGGGTGCCAAATCCCTCACTCTGCTTACTTTACCTAATTTCAACTTTGTATCTCCATCCAAATCTAAGAAATTAATGAAGAAGAAGATTGATTCTGCTTACATCCTCTTTACTTTTGATGATCTTGATGATTTTATTCTTATAGAAAGCTCTCCAAGTACTAATAATTATAACAATTCCGATCCACTCCTTTCTGATTTAGAAATGGAATGGATTACCCATTCTTAAATCACCCGGATTCACCCATTAAGATAGATTTGGAGTCGTCTAACTCTGATGATCCTATATGAGAAGTTGTAGGTGAACCTGATGAGCAGGCAGAACTTTTCGTTAAACCATCTCATGAAGTCACTAAAGTCAACCTTCATAGTGGCAAAATTCTACCCCCTATGGTAGCACCTCAGGATAAGTGTAAATAAGTTATTGGTTCTAGTGATCAAGAAGCCCCTCCACAGAATGCTCAACCTATAGATATGATTATCGAGGACCAGCCCAGAGTTGACTATAATGTCCTCGGTCACCTAAGAAAGTTTCCAGCTAAACTAAGCATATATGATGCCCGTGTCTTATCCAAAGAGATGAGTTGATCCAGAAATATCGTTAGCTCAGCTAACCACTATTAGATAGGATACATGTTACTCAAGAGAAGCCAGTAATGTTACATTCACTGATGAAGACCTTCTTTTGGGGACAACAGAGCACAACTGTTCCCAAGTCATCACAATGGACATGGAAAGATTCAGACTCTCCAGGATGTTAGTTGATCCAGGTACATCAATGAATATTATGAGTCTAAAGACCCTTGCCTACTTGAGGATTGATATCTCTAAACTTTAAGGAGATTGGATGATGTTGAAAGGATTTAATGAATAAGGTGAGAATGCTTTAGGCTCTATAGTGTTATCACTAGAGATAAATGACTGGAAGAAAGAAGCCAAGTTCTACATAATCGATTTAGAAACACCTTTCATTGATTTCTTCGGTTGGCCTTAGATACATGGAAACAACACAATTTCATCCTCTTTACATTAGGGCATCAAAGTTCGAAAAGGTTTAATCGAGTATTATGTCAAAGGAGACTTGAAGCCATTTTCAGTTAGGGAGGTTGAGATATATGAAGATGCAGCCTACTATCTTCCTCCAAATCAAAAAGCCTATTTGTCATGAACTTGGTGAAAGTTCAAAAATAAAAGAACGTAGAAATAAAAGGAAAAGAAAATAAAAGAAAATAAAAGAAAATAAAAGTACATGTGAGTGAGAATCAGACATTAAGGAAGAAGTAGAGCTAGATATTAGATTCCACTCACAGTTCATTCCTCCATACAAACACATGGGTAGGATGATTCGACCCCCACCAGGTAGAGGAAGAGGCAAGTCTAGAGGTAGTTCCAGAGGTGGAAGACCTCATTGCTGGTGGCCAGCCGTCACAGGAGTACCCCCGTTATCCACATAGACTTAGAGTCCAGTTTGGAGGATGAGTCTCATGTGATTAGCACGTCGACCAACCCCTCTTAACTAATCCCTTTTAAGGTGACGTTCGAGCCAGACAATGATGAAGACCAGGACTCTATCCCAATCATCATTATGTAGAATAGTCAGGCAGTAGTTAGGAACTTCAGCTCTAACCTCACTTTCTTCCCAGAAAGTTGAAGATTTAGTAGTTAAAGAGGCCCCCAAGTCATCCACAAATGTCAAGCCAAAAAGGTTTTTTTGGGAGCATCATCCTCAAGTCAGGAAATTGATGTATAACTTGAGAATGATTTATATAAAGATTTAATACAACTACCTTTTGATTGGTATTCACCTTGTGTTATTAACTTAGCAAAGAAGAGATTATTCCCACATACTTAGTCTAAACACAGGTCAAATTACTTTGAAAAATAATGGGACAACCAAAGCAAACATTCTCAATCAAGACTAGGACTAGGATTCGGCACAGTGGATCCAGTCGATGATGACAACCATTGCCTAGTCATCACCACTCATTTGGGGTTCGATAGGTTCTTCTCAAATCAGGCTAACACTTATGAGGAGACACGTTTAGAAAGTTCAAATGACCCAAATAAGCTTGAAGTCAAAGATAAACTGCCAGAGTTTGAAGAAAAAATCAAATTAACCATTGCCGAACTCAAAGAGATCAACTTGGGAATAAAAGAAGATCCACACCCGACGTACTGCAATTTCTCATTGAATGAAGAAGAGACCAATGACTTAGTTAGGCCATTAGCTGAGTTAAAGGACTGCTTCACATGGAGTTATAAATAAATGCTCTATTTATCTCCTGGCAGAGCTGTCCATAAAGTAGCAATAGAACCTAATGCTAATCCTATCAAGCAAGCTCCTAGACGCATGCGATTAGACATTGAACAATGGGTCACTTCTGAAATCAAGAAACTGGTCGATGCTAGCTTTATCAAGGAAGAAAAATATCTTACCTGGTTAGCCAGTGTCATCCCAGTTAAAAAAAAGAATGGCCAAATTTAGATATGTGTCAATTTTAGGGATCTGAGCAAGGCATGTTCTAAAGATGAATTTTCACTTCTTATACCAGAATTGATGATGGATATTGCCTCATCTCATGCAGTATTCTCCTTTTTGGATGGGTCATCTGGCTACAACCAAATTAATATGGCCTCAAGGATGAAAGAAACACTACTTTTCAAACCCTAATAGGAATCTGTGGTTGTAAGGTCATGCCTTTTGGCCTTAAAAATATCGGTGCTACATACAAGCGGGCCATGACTCGGATCTTCAATGAATTCATTCATCATCAAGTTAAATGTTATGTTGATGATCTCATAGTCAAAATCAAAGAAAAGGATGACCATCTCCTCACCTGAGAGTAGTTTTCAAATGGTTAAGATAATTTAATCTCAAAATGAATCCCCTAAAGTGTGTTTTTGGAGTAGCTTCAGGAAAATTTCTTGGGTTAGTTGTCCAACACCAGGGAATAGAGATCAACCTAGAGAATATCAAAGCTATCTTAGAAATGCCACCCCCTAAAAGTCTAACTCAACTCGAATCATTCCAAGGGTGGTTGGCATATCTAAGATGCTTCATATCCAACTTATTAGGAAGATGCAAGCCATTCTCAGCACTTATCAAAAAGGGTGCCAAGTTCAAGTGGGATGACAAGTGCTAGCATGCTTTTGAAGACTTCAAGCACTACCTGATAATGCCTCCAATTCTAGCAGCCCCTATCCCGAGCAAACCATTGATCCTCTACATAGCTACATTAGATGGCACTCTTAGTGCTTTGTTGGCTCAAACTAATGATGAAGGGAAAGAAAATGCTCTCTACTATCTCAGTCGTCATCTAATCCTTGCTGAGGCAAACTACCCACCTATCAAGAAGCACTACCTAGCTTTAATCTTTGCATCCCAAAAGCTACAACACAACATGCTTTCTCATAAAGTGAATCTAATCTCTAGAATCAATCCATTATAATATCTCATGACACATCAAACGTTATCTGGACAGTTGGCACGATGGTCCATGATTTTGTCACAGTTTGACATCACATTTGTACCCCTCCGTGCTATGAAAGGATAGGCACTAGCAGATTTCTCAGCATCACACCTACTTTCTGCTGATTCTCCACTTAGTGATGACCTCCCCAATGAACAAATCATGAACTTAGGGCACACAAGCATTCACCGTTGAGATATGTATTTTGATGGTGCGGCTTCCTCTCAAAAAGGAGAAGAACCATGATCTACTATTCTAGAAAAGGCAAGGGTAGAAATAGTTCTCCTAACTCTGAACCGTGATGTGATGAGATTATCATATCATCTGTCCAACCCTTGTACAAACAACGAAGCTGAATATGAGGCTCTAATTATCGGTCTGGAATTATTCATTCACTATGTGTCCAAAGAATCTACATGTTTGGGGATTCTCAGCTCATCATCAACTAAGTCGCTCGGTCTTATAAATTTCTAAAGCCTAAGCTCTATCATTACCACAAGTATACCATGGAGTTGTTAGCTCAAATCCTATATGTCACTATCTACAAGATTTCTCGAGAGATAATGTTGTAATAGATGCATTGGCCAAGCTCGCCAAGGAGTTGGCATGCCCAAAAGATGAGTCCATTCCAATAAGGTTCAAAATAGACAAGTCTTATCCCTCATTGACGCTGAACTCATCGATAGACTCTCTCTTGAAGGGGAGGTTGTCGTAGCCAAAAAGGATGATGAGGCAGATTGGATGCAACCATTCATGGATTACCTAAACACAGGAAAACTACCTCAAGAGAAGTCATTAGCCTACCAGGTGAAACAGAGAGCTCCCTCCTATGCTCTCATGGATGGTACCTTATATCGATGATCTTTCGATAATATGTGGTTACGTTATTTATCCAAACACAAAGTTTTTAGGTTTATGATTGAGGTACATTCAGGCTTATGCGGAGCTCACCAATCTGGTCCGAAGATTAAAGCCTAGATCAATATAGTAGGATACTACTAGCCCTCGATGATTACATACTACATAGATGTAGCTAAGAGGGCACCAATGTCAGTTGCACGATGTGGTCTTACATCAACCACCCAATATTCTACACCCTACATTGGCCTCATCTCCATTTAAGTGTTGGGGCACTAATATAGTGGGTCTGATCGATCCTCTTTCCTCCAAGGGTCACTAGTTCATTCTAGCTACCACCACTACTTTTCCAAGTGGGCGTGAGGCAATCCCACTGTGAGAGGTCACAAAAGATGTACCCAATTTTTATGGATCATATCGTATATAAGTTTGGGGTGCCTCGATGAATTATATCCGATAATGGTACTACATTTAAGAGCACTAAATTTAATAGCTTTGTATAGAGACACAACATAGATTGGAGATATTCTACCATCTACTATCCAAGGGCAAACAGTCTAGCAAAGGCATTTAATAAAACTCTCATCCAAATATTGAAGAATACACTCAACGACAACAAGCGATAGCGGCATGAGCAGTTGGTTGAAGCCTTGTGGGCCTACCGCACCACATACAGAACTCCAACTCAATCTACCCCATTCTTCTTAATGTATGAGTTTGAAGTCGTTCTACCATTAGAAGTCCAACTCCCATCACTAAGGATAGGTGAGTAAATTACTAAAAGCGTAACGCCAAGTCAAGGTTGGAGGAGAGATGCCTCCGAGCATGTCAAAACCTTGAGTTGTACAAAGCCAAAATGATTCATGCTCACAACAAGTTGGTCCCTCCTAGAGCTTTTCAAGTAGGAGAGTTTGTTTTAGTTCTAAGGAGACCAATTATTACATATCGAAAGATGGGAGGCAAGTTTGAACCCACTTGGGAAGGCCCTTTTGCCACAGAGAAGGCCTACCAAGCAAAATCTTATCAGCACATAAACTACAAGGGAGAGCTCCCTATGCTTCCAATTAATAAGCTCTACCTAAAGAAATACTATCCATAAATCTTGTTTGAAAATAATCATTAATAAAACTTTTTTTCATATCAAATTTCATCTCTTATGTGTTAGAAATATCTTTCACTTTTGAATCTGCCATGACGTGTTTAGGGTAGGTAAAGAACTGCATCCTATCCCTCCACAACACAAACACAAACCATAGCAATCCTCCAATGCTACTAGGATAGGTGTAAGAGAACCCAAGAGGCATCTTATTTCGACTACCGCAACTAAGTTAGGTGTAATAGAAACCATGCAAAGATCCTTTTTGGTGGAGTCGATTTAGGGTAGTGTAAGAGAACCCAAGCGGCATCCTATCCTTCACAAACATAAACTACATTCAATCCTCCAGTGCTAATAGAATAGGTGTAAGAGAACTTAAGAGGCATCCTATTTCGACTAGTACAACTAAGTTAGGTGCAAGAGAACCCAAGCGGCATCCTTTCTTGGTGGAGTCACGTTCCTACGTGTTTAGGGTAGGTGTAAGAGAACACAAGTGGCATCCTATTCCCTCTTCCACAACACAAACAAATACATATATTTTATCTCAAGCTATTTTGATGTGAAAGCAAACCCCCCTTGGCACTCACTCATTAGCTGCTCTAGGTTGGGCTAATATGCTACCTTATTAGTGTATCACCCCAGTGGTCACTTGTCTGGCTGAAGTGAGTCCCCGCACTTTCTTTCTAACTTGACCATTACAAACCAATGAGCGCCTTGTCAGTTTGGTAGGTCTTATTGTATAGTCGGTAAACTACCCCATGTTGACTTAGTTTAAGAAGGTGTAAGCCTTTCACATCCCTAAACTAGCCATCATGCACTGACTAGGTCGAGTATATTTGAGATTTAGGGTAAGTCCCCCATTGGCTTCTTTCCTTCTAATACTTCAAGCTTAGGCTTAGTCCTTACATAGGACTCTCCGCTTAGTATTCGCCCAAGGTCGGATAGCCCCTGTCGAGCCAAAGATAGACTATCCCGGCAATTAGTTCTACCTTAGGAAGATGTAAGCCTACATGCCTTCTTTCTAGATTGATTATTGCAAACTGATGGGCACCTCAGGTTGGTTGGTTATCACCTTGCTGATGCGACCCACCTGGTGGATACACCACTCTTGGAAGTTGTGGCCACCGAATACCTACAAGCCTTTTTCTATAGGGTTTGGATAATGCGCCTAGCAGCACCTCCTCAATGGGCACTCTATTTGGATCACGTCCTTAGTGACCCCATTTAGACACTACTCGGGTTATTTTTGGATTGGGCAATCCCCCTTTCCTAGTAACCACCCATGTGGTTGGAGAATTAGTTCAGGTGATGCGCAGATTCTCCCTTGGTTTAGAAAGTCTGAGATAGGAATAGGCTGATATAAACTCCTTTCTCAGTGTGGTCCCTAGCAAACCAATAGGGTCCATGCAAACATAAAATGAACAAAATATATCTTCACTTTTGGATTAGGAATCGAAGCCCCTAGTGGCCGCTTTCCCAAGCAGGCATCCTATCTTTAGGGCAGTGTTAGCAAAACTCCCTATAGGTTTTGCCTAACTACTTTGAGTTGAGATAAGTCCCCGAAGTCAAGATTCTCTCTTAGAATCTCCTTGTTGGTTCAACTTATTGTGCCACCAGTGAATCTCCTGGATGGTCACCTTTGCTTCGAAAGAAATAAGTCTATTACGCATTCTTTCCAGCACGACCGTTGCAAATCGACGGGCAACATTAGGTCAGGTTTGATTTGTTGTGCAAGCGACCGATTACCCCAGTGGTTCCTTATGTAGGAGGATGTGAGTCCCCATGCTTTCTTCCTAACATGGCCATTGCACATCAAAAGGCATCCCTCGAGTTGGTTAATTTTACCTCACGGCCAAAAGACCATCCCTTTAGATTTGTAAATCTAAGGCAGGTCTAAGTTGATAATAGCCCCTTCTTAGTGAATCCATCGCACACCGAGGGAATCCATGAAATTAAAATAGATGTAATTCAATCAAATGATATTATCCTTACTACTTTCAAGCTGATACAAGTCCCCTAGCAATATTCATTCAGTAGTCTCCCTAGGTAGGGTTCAATTTGTTGCATCCAACAGATCACCACAACGGTTATCCCCTGCTTTTAGAGATGTAAGTCTGCTATGCTTTCTCCCTTGCACAGCTGTTGTACACCGAAAGGAAACCCCTTAGGTTGGATAGTTCTACCATGTGGCTGGTGGACTACCCCTTTGGATTGGAAAATCTAAGATAGACCTAGGCTGACATGGCCCCTTCTCAGTGCGGTCCATCGTAAATCGACAGGGTCCATCTCAAAATCTAAACTTAAACAAATAATCAACCAACTTCTCCCCACTGAGACATCAATTATCCTAACCTCCCTGGTGGGGTCAATCAAATCTAATTCAAACTTGCATTCCCGGAGTGCACCTCAAAAGAAATCTCATCAAACCACCTTTCTCCCCAGTGGATAACCTAAACGCTTCCCCAAGTGGAAGGTTCATGCATCTATCCCGGGCGTTATACATCCTAATCCCTAGTGGATACTCTACCCAAATCATATCTTGCATTCAAATCCAAACCCCTTATTCCTAACGGATATCCTGAACTTGCTTCCCTAGTAGAAGGTTCACATGCTTGATCTTTTAGTGGATCCTTTCTTCCTCCCTTATGCCCTTGGCATGAGTGGAGTTGCATTGCGATAAGATCTTAATTCCTTCTACATCTCAATTTTAGGAGTACATCATTTATGTTACTATTTTTTATCCTTTGGACGTTGTTGATCATCTCAACACCAATATGTGTGTACCTTGTCAGTCACACCACACCTATTGGGTGCCCTTTGTTGACCTCAATTTTGGAGTGAGCTCTCAACTTCCTCATCATAGATCTAGGACTCTTATAGACACTAAGAGTTCCTTAGTCTTAAGACACTTCTAGTTATTAGGTGAACACTTAACCAAATCCTAGAAACTTAGAAGAGTTAGCCATAGGAATAGGTTGTGTCTTAGGGATTTGGGTGGACTTGCCTACCCTATAGCCAAAAACCAATCCTTGCTTCCTTCTTTCAACTAAATCTCAAATTTAAATTTAAATTTCAAAATCAAATCCAATTATTCAATGATTGAAATCCATCATTAAATTCAAACTCCTAATCCCTTCCTAAGTAGATTTTATCTTATGGACTTAGCCTTAACCAAATTCAAACCAACCCCAATCTAATTTTTTCAATTATCAAAATCTCAAATCAAATTCCAAAATCAATTCCAAACTCCAAATGATTGAAACCATGATTAAGTCCAAATTCCAAAATTTCTTCCTAGCCATATGAACCACCGCCATATGCTTAGTCAAAACTCCTTCAAACCAACTCAAACTTAGTTGATTTTCTTATAAATCATCATTCCTTCATTTATATTCACAAATATAAATGAAATCTAGTTTAAACCCTTCAAACCAAATTAAAATAAATCAAACTAGTTCAAAATCCAAGTTAGCCCTTTTTGACCTACATCCCTTAATTTGGTCAAATTTGCTTCCAAATCACTCCAAACTCAAGTGATTTTCTCATAACCTATTTATATCTTTATTTATATTTATAAATATAAATGAAATATAAATTCAAATGGTCCAAACCAAATCCAAAATTAAAATAAATTCTCAATTTTATCTCTTTTAGCCAAATTCTTGATACCCAAATCAACTCAAAACTCATGATTTCTTCATGATTCAATCATTCTTACAATCATTGAACCAAATATAAATATAAACCTACATTATCAAACCAAATCCAACCCAAATCAAACCCAAGTTAACCCTTTTAACTTGAAATTATCATATGAACCAAAACCCATTTGGCTCAAACCAATTATAATTCGATTTATATTTTAATCCTAAGTTCATGTGTGAGTTCAACTAAACTTGAATCAAGCCTTGATCAAGCTAATTGACCTAATTAGGCTCACTTGACCCAAAGTGACCTGAAGGACCTTTTTAAGCTAAGTACTAATCCAACCCAAATTAGATTGAACTAAGCCCATCTAAATCTCAATCATGTTCAACAATCATCATTGGGTGATCAATTGAATTGAATTGGGTCAAACCAAGTCAAACCTAACCTTTGAGCAAGTCAACATTTAACCCAAATGAAATGCAAACTACCCAAAATCCACCATATGCCAAATTGATTAAAATTATTGATTCAAATTCATTCATAATCAATGATTGAACATGACCAAACCAACAATTGAGCCAAACCAAGCCCAATTGACCATTTGACTTATGTTGACCTAAATTATCTTAAAAGGCTAAAATAGGTCAAATCATGACTTGATCCAAATTAATTGCAACCAATAGCTCAAGTTCATTCCAAATCACTTATTGAACTTGACCAAAGCCATAACTTGATAAATTGGTCAACTTGACCCAACCTAGCCTAAATTGACCTAAAAAGTCAAATTGGCCAAAATTCAAATTAAATCTAAATTAAATCAAACTAAAGCCTACAATCACTTTTAATTGACTAGTTGAACTTGACTCAACCCTTAACCTAACCCAATTTGGTCATATTGGTCAAATAAGTCAACTTGACTAATTTGACCATTTTGAATCCAAATGAGTCAAATTCTAACCTAGGCCAAACCGACCCAAACCAATTGAAAAAAAACATCACAAATCATCATATGAACCTAATCTAAGCATTGGTTTGACCCAATTTGACCAATTGGTCAACCCAATCCAACCTAGCTCAAATTGAACCCATTTGACCAATCTAAGCCAAACCACTCAAATCCAATTTGTAAAATCTTGTAAGCTAATCTAACTCAACTTAAACTCACCCTAGGTTAGCCCAAGACCTCCCCAAAAGCTAAGTGGGCCCCACCCAAGGGATTAGCCATCAAACCATGGGATTTAAGCTTCAAACCCAATGGATCCAAGCCAAGTCAACTCTCCCATCCCCAGATAGCTTTGACTCAATAAAACTCCCTAACCACCTAGCCCACTTAACCCACCCTAGGTTAGCCAAAGACCTTTGGTAGGTGAGTTGACTCACCTCCAACCCAACCCATTGGATCTAAGCCCTTACAACCCTTGCACAATGGATCCATGGAAGCCTCCCATCACTCCTCCCATCCCGAAGGCAGAACGAACATGATGGAGACAAGTCCCGCAACATACCAAATCATGTGCACGCTGTCCTCCATCCATCATGAGCAAAGTCGAAATAGGATACCCCTCTTTCAATCAATACTCCCTCTTCATCCAATCAAATCTCAATTCCTCTTAGCTACACCATCACCATATCTAGTCGAGCATAAATAAATTTTTTCCCAAGATTCCAAGCTACAGGAGGAGTGAGTTCGATCAAAACTGAATGCCAAAGGAGGGGAGCTTAATCCATAAAGCACTCTACCTCAAATTGAACCCAAAACTTCTCAACAGGGCCTCACCTTAACTAAGCAAAGCTACCTTCGAGGTGGACATTAGCTCTGGTGAGGTAGTTTTGCAAACTGAGCCTTGTATGCAAAAATGGGTTGGTCTTTTATGAAGTCAATTCAAATCCCATGTGAATTTAACCATTGGATGTTCATCCCCCTCCTTCCGAAGGTGTGGGATCGATTTGATCCCAATTCGAGCTCAGGTGAGCTCGGATCGAACGGGGAAAGATGGATGGTGCCCATCTTCTGCAGCTTGCGAAGGAGGAAGATCATATGTCATCGGTTCCGTGTGATTGGAATGGACTGCTATGATTAGATCATAATAGATCCACTTTGTTTTCTCCCTTAACCCACGGATCGGACGGTCCATGGGAAAGCGCATCCACCGCCAGCTAAATTAATGCATTGATGTGATAACTTAAATAGCCAATCTCATCACGTCATGTCGAAAGTGCACCGCGTCAGCCACCATATAGCCCGATGGGATTAAGGCTTTAATTAGACTATTTTAATTAATTTGTAAGGCTAAAACTTCCAAAATTCATAACTAATTGTAGAAAAATCCAAAAAATACAAACTTTAGCTCATTTTAAAGGTATTGCATAGTAGAATCTAGGAAAATTATTATTAATTAATTTTAAATAGTGATTTTGACTTAATTAAGGTTTAATTAGAAATCTTATTAGCTTGATTACCCCTTAATTAAACATCCAATTAATCTCAAAATTTCTATGGATATCTAGGGGGATGACCTCTGCCTCCCCTATTTTTTTGAGATTTTGTTGTTTACTTAATTAAAAAATTCAAATGATTAATTCTTAATCACTCTCTTAATTTAATTAGTGATAATTAATGAATGAATAGTGATCTAATTAATTATTTAAGTCTAATTACCTTTGTGGAACAGTAAGGGAACTTAGGGAGTGTGATTGATATATTTTTCCTAATTCATTTCCTAGATTTTATTCACATTTTAGAATTAACTTAATTGATGATTAATGAGATAATTAATTAATTTCCAAAATAAAAATTAGAGTCTAATTGAATGTTTGAAATGACTTAGACTCTCCCTAAATTAATTTCATCATCTTAATAAAATATAATCTAAGAAATTAATCAACTAATTAATAAGCTTGAGTTAACCTAAAATCCACATCACTTCTAAGCAACCTTTAATTAATCTTGGGTAGGTCTTTGGGTGTTCCATAGCCCAAGGTGAGAGATAATGAAATTATGGTTAGCTCACATATGTGAGAAAACCATAAATATAGTTAAGTGAGATCCCTTAAGCCTAATTAACTATTAATCATAAGCCAATTGCATTAGGCCCCTTTCATTTGCATTGTAAATTTACTTTTCATGTGGTTGCATATCATATTGGCTTATTAATAATTAGTTAATTAACTTAAGGTGATATAGGTAAGGGTTAATTAATTCACTTAAGTCATACCTTAACCTAATTAAAATATAAAATCAACCTAAATATTCTTCATTAAACAAAATTAATTCACACATGGAGAATTAGATTAGGATTAGCAAACCTCTTTTATATTTCCTAAATCAAATCAAACTCAAAGTTAAAAATATCTTTAAAGAATTTTGGTTCATTTTAAATAGCCTTATTTAATGTGATTATCCTTAGGAATTAATTGGGATGAATGAGATCATGTGCTTATACTCCTTTATTTCTTTCCAATCATGCTAAATATTGCTTTCCATGTGAAATCATGCATTCATTTATTTTAAAACTAAATGAAATGGTTTTCTTTTATGTCAAATTGCATGTGTTGACTTAAATTAAAATAGGTGTGGCTATTATCACTATTAAATCAAAAGCTATTTTCAAAAGCACATAAATCAATTATAATAAAATGAAGTGATGTTAATTACAAGTATCTATAAGTTTTCATGTGATGATAATACAATATATGCAATATGAAGTTCTCTTTCCTTATCTTACATGGATTCACATAGGATTTACAAGTGTATAGCTCATTTGAAAAGAACACAACATTTTTCTAAATCTACTCCTATGCATCTCCATGTTATGACTTAAGAAGAATTTCATATCACATATGTAAATCATACAATCAAATTAAATATGACTTCTTACATGACTTCTTATTCTTATGGTTCTTTTTATACATTCATATGTATCTTAAAAAATGGTATATTAGTCTAGACACCATAGAGCTGTGAGGCTTTAAGTAGCCCTAAGTAGGTCTTATACCTTACGCCCTTGGTGTAGAAATAAATGAAGATGTACTCACTTAAAACTCTTATACATATGTATGTATGATATGGCCAATGAATAAGAATCATAAATCAAATAAATTAAACACAACTTTTGCATGGGTTTTCCTATCCATATAGTTGCTTATACATCTACATGTATCTAAAAAAAGTGGTATATTAGTCTGGACACCCCGGGACTGCGAAGCTTTAAGTAGCCCTAAGTAAGTCTTGTACCTTATGCCTCTGGTACAAAAAATAATGGTGTCGTACTCACTTAAAACTTTTATACATGTGAATGTGTATCCAACTAATGGATGAAAATCCCTCTTTTTCTATTAAAAAGACATTCATTCATAATTCAATCAAATAAAATATAAAAATTCCAAACACATTTCTTCTCAGTCATCATTTAAGTGTGTTAAAACATACATTGTATGTATAATTATGCTTAGGTTTAATCATATGCATGATGTATATGATGGAAAGAAATGAATGAACATGTGTTATATGATAATATTTCATTATAATTAATCTTAAGATGCCCTTCTTGTTGAATAAGGTCATTTAGGGTGAACCTAAACTTAGGGTTTATCAAAATATATAATAAGTCATTCACTAAAGGGAATTGATTAATTAATTTGTTTTAAAAGTGACTTAAGATATAGATGAAAGAGAGGTTCCCACTCTTTCTTCTCTTTACAATACTTAGTTTTCTTTGTGTAGGCCATATGAAACAAAGGAAAATACTAAGTAAAAATCTTTAAATCAATTAAATCACTTAAAAAAAAATCAACCCTTTATAAATTAAATCCTTCACACTTAGCAAAATTATAACTCTAAAGCTAAGTTAGGACATACCGCACAAGCATTTGATACACACACTTTAGACTAAGTCACCACTTCTAGTTTTATGTTAAGGCATTGTATGATTTTATGTATGCTTATTTTATGATGTATTATTGTAGATTGAATATTAGTGTATGTAGTAGATGGATTAGTCGATATTTAATCATGCCTTCGTAGGGGTTGTGCTTAAGGGTTGTTCTAATAAAATAAAAAAATGTAAATGCTTTTGTTGTGTAGGTTGTTATACCCCTAAGCATAACCCAAGTTAGATAGTCCTTGGAATCAAGGACAATGATGAATCGATTTTGGAAGCCATTTTGTCTACCTCCTATTGCGAACAACCTAGGGTTTTGTAACATTGTTTTTGTCTACCTAGGCCTCAATAACCTAGGGTTTGTAACATTGTTTTTGTCTACCTCCTACTTGCGAAGCAAAAAATGTTAATTTTTTTTTTACATGACCGTAAATTATATCTTATCCAACATTAATCTTAATGTAATTATTCAAATTAGAAACTTTCAAATTAGCGTTGGATTATATGAATCTAATTTTAATAAACTTATTGTCAAAATAAATATTTCAATGAGAAATCAAATAATATTATAAGTGTCTTGATTCAAGTTCAAATGAGACTAAATAAAACACTTAAAATTTAGTTGAAATCTCATGATAATATTTTATGTATATAAATTTGCAATGGAAAAAATCGCTACTACTTTTACCTATATAAATTTTATCTAGGTAATAACAAATTGAATCCTATAGCAAAGTCCCTACCTAAGATTAAATTGGCTAAACATTTGAAAAAAAATTGAACAATTTTACTTTGAATAAAAACATTAATTTAAAATGTATCATTTTAATCTAATATGCATATGAAATTCCTTTATCCTATTAAAAGTAATATATATATATATATATATATATATATATTATCTTATCGAAAGCACTTATTTTAATGTAAGTATTTGAAATTAGAACCTTTAAATCAATTATGGGGCCATATGATAACTAAAAAAATTTATAGTCAAATTATATATTTTAATAAGGCAAATGTAATAACATTATAAATATCTTGATTCGAGTTTAAGTGAGTCTACATAAAGCACTTAAAATATTGTTGAAAATTTCATAACATTGTTTGAGAGAACAAATGATCAATGAATCTTGGAGAGAAAAAAAATGTAATAATTCCAAGATCACATAATTTTGAAGTTAATAAAGAATTTATATGAAATACTTATTTTTCACTTGAAAAGCATACATGACTCCTTGAGGCACCACTGTCAGCTTCAACTTGTGGCTCAAACTTATTATGTTAAGTCTAGAACCAATAATTTGGTTGGAAACCCTGCGATACAAATCTACTCTCACTATCCGATGTTAAGAAAGTGATTCTTATGCCTCACATATATATTGAACTTTTCTTCGGAATATAAGAAGGAAGTTATGAAGTACTCAACACCACTCAAGAATTCATCGCTTAATCTTTTAACCTAGATGCAATATATTTATATTCATGATCGCTCACTACGGATATTCATAATTTGGGAAAATTAAAAAATATATGAGAATTTAATTAACATTCTATATCAGTTACATAAGTAAAATTGATTGTATAATAAATTGCTAATTTCATATGACACCCTGTCTAAATCATTAACAAATTTTTTTACATCTTCTTGGTAGTTAGCTGTAGTAGCCTATAATCACCAAATAATTTTTTTTGTAAAATTAAAATCAACACATATTGTGAAATTTAAATAAATGCATCAAAAATTTGAAAATCATATAATTGATAATTTTACACATATAATTACTTAGAAGAACAATTAGGCTTAAATTTCTAAATCCTAAATTTACAAAAACTACAATACCTAACATGTGCAATTAAATATCTGCACACAAGTAGACATTTTAAAATTAAATTTAGCAAATTAAAACCATTGGAGATGATGTAACCTATAAATCACAAAAATCTCCCAAAACACAAAATCCCAATTTCTCACAAACCAACATATGAAATCATGAAAAAAATTACAATAGAAGAAAGAGAGATTGAGGTATACATTCTTGGAGAAAACGGAGAAAATAGATACATTTCAGATGCAAATCGACGAGCCCTAGCTTTAGTTCTATCGTTGGCCAATAGAGAGAGAGAGAGAGAGTGAAAATGGCTCTGAGATGGTGGGTTTCATTGCCACTTTATTATTTATGGTAGATTTTTCAGAAAATTCATCTAAAAGCCAAGAGGGATTAATAGAAATTTAGTTGAGTAAGTAATTGAGTGATGTCCTCCATAGCGGTAATTCCATCGAAATATTTTTTTGGTCAAGATCCATCAAGAATTACTCGATAATTTCCAATAGAAAAGTTCACCAAAAATACTATTGGAAATCTATAATGTTTTGTAGTATGATCAACAAGACCAAGAAATGCCATCTAATAAAACATTTGAGAGTTTTGATTGAAACATAAATGTCAATTCAAAATTTATAATAGGCCTCATTCAACATGAAAAGATGCCATATGAATGAAAACTTAGATATTTGAATTTATAGAATTAGACTAAACAATTGATATTGATGATCACCGTAATCACCTAATGATTGTCGCCAATATGCGATTGTTGTTATTGAATGCAATCAATCATCAGATTGTTGTCATCTCATCATCACAAGAATATTTTTCTCTTACTTTGCATTAATTCATGTTGATATTTTTTTATTTTTCTTTACACTTTCTAAAATGGATCAACATATAAATTGCTCTTAGTAACTCTAATAATGGGAATATTTTACTTGCTCTACTGCAATTCAGTCATTCAAATAATGGTTCATGATTTCGTAATAATAAAACTATTCACCAATGTAGTTGCATTGCCATCCCCCAACAAAATGACATTATTTAATAAAAGCATCGGCATCTACATGATGTTAGAGCTTTTTTTTTTTTTTGGCCTACTCAAATTCTTAAGATGAGATTTTATTATGATATTAATAAGATTCAAACTCAGACCTTAACAACAACTCTCAAGACTGTTGCCAATCGTACAAGTTGGAGCACACTTCTCTACAATTTCAAGCAAATTTGTCTCTTTCTAAGGTGAATGTATTCCCTTTCCATTAACAAACCTCCAACTTTAATAATTAAATGTAAATAACCTTATCAAATTTTACTTGAAAATATTGCATCATATTCATCGCTTTTGAGTTTTCAGATGTTTATATTTTGCTAAAAATTTGAATATTCAAATTATATTTGATGAGTAAGCTAAACTTAGAATTTTATTTGTTATCTTTATGGTCAAAAGTATGTGATTACAGAACTCACCAAATCTATATTTATCTTGATATCATATTTCATGAGCATTTTTTTTTTTAAAAAACAAATTTATAATCTACCATCTCAAGCATTAGGGCCAGTTAGGGATCATTTTTATTTTTCTTTCTTATGTTTATGCATTATTTTAAAATAAAATATATATATTGATAATTCACTTGTCAACTTTTTTATTTTAATATACTATGACATGACATGATAATCTTAATGCAACAAATATTCTTAGTTGATTCATGCAATCTCCATGTATATTTCTGTCATCTTAACAACTAATCAAGAGTGTATTTAGAACAATTTTTTAGCTATTTTATTTTTCAAAAGAAATGAAAGAACTAGCTTACATTTGATTATCAACTTTTTAGTTAATTTTAGAAAAAGTTTTACATTTAAAAGCTTAATCAAAATTATTAGAATATTATTAAACTATCAATTTTTCAATATATATATATATATATATATATATATATATATATATATATATATATATATATATATATATATATATATATAACACAATAATTTTTCAAAAAGTTATTTTCTCCACAACAATTTTACAATTAGCTTTTCAAAAAGCTACAACTGCTCCAAGTAAACCTCAAATCTTCAATATATTAAATGTAGCATTTGTAAATGTTTACTTCTTCTTATATCCAGTTCTTTTAATTAGATATGCTAACTTTGATTTTGGCTAATTGCCCTACTAATCATCATTCCGCAATTAATTATTTTATCATATTATATATGTACAAATCCTATTTCCTGAAAGTAATATAAATCATCAATAATTTCTTTTTCTTCTATTGAAGAAGACTATCATTCCTTTCTTGCACAAACTTTTGAATTGCAATGGGTGAAATATCTATACTGTTAGAATGAATCATTCACAACCAATTCCAATCTGATAACCAAGCTGCTATTCATATCATCGAAAAAATACTAATGTTATCAAGAAAAATATCTTTCATTTTATTTAAAAATATTGTCATAATTTTAGTATTTTTTATGTTCGTAAAAGTCTCGAGAATAAAATTTACTAACAAACTAATAAATATTATCATTTTTGAACAATTGAAATTAATACTGGATCTAATGTTAAATTAATAATTAATAATTCTGCAATATATTCTTTAAATCTATTATTTATCTCTTAAAATATTATCTATAATAGCTATTAAAATATTAATTTTGTAATAACATTTTATTGTAATAATATTCTTTTTATGGCATAAATATCATCTATTTTAGTGTAAGACGTATTTATATTTAGAATAAATATATATTATTTATCATAAAATAATTTTATCCTCTTAAATAAATAATACTACTTTGCTTCGTTTAATTTAAAGTTGTATGAAATTATTATAGGCATAATAATTAAATTTATAATACAATAACTATTATATTATTATTAAAAATTTAAATTTAGTGAAATAAAATAATTAATGTATTATATAATATAAAGAGGTAATAAAAACATACGGTGAAGATTGCTGTATAAAAAGTCCATGTGTCCATACCCTAAATTCAACTTGAAGAAAAAACACTAAAAAACGTCAATCATTCAACGCTCCGAGTTCTATATAAATACAATGTATATGTAAGCTAAAAGCATCAATAGTTGAGTTAAAAAAGCTCACTGCGTCCTCTTCCTTGGCAATTATTGATCATGGAAGCGCCTCAGTACTTCTCCATCGTCCTCCCTCTACTCACCTCCATCCTTCTCCTTTTTTTTCATGATCAAAACGCTAAAATCAGATACCCAAACCTAAATATTCTCATAAAGCCTCCTCCGGCCCACGCAGGCTCCCCATCATCGGAAACTTACACAGCATGAAAGGCGAACATCCTCACCGCCGCCTCGCCACCTCGCAAAACCTACGGCCCCATCTTCTATCTGAAGCTCGAGATCAACTCCGTAGTCATCACCTCCCCATCGCCGCCGAAACCATGAAAACCCACGATTTCGCTTCGTTCTCAGTTCTTAGCCACCAAAATCATCCTCTACGACGGCGGCGACTTAGTGTTCGCCCTTACGGCAAGCTCTGGGCTCAGCTTCGTAAGATATGCACTGTTTCTTCAGCGGTAAACGTGTCAAGTCCTTTGTGTCCATCATGGAAGAAGTTGGCCATAATATGGTGGCTGCATGGGAAAGCCGGGATCTCCTGTCAATATCTCTGAGTTGCTCTTATCTGTCGCGAACACGACTGTTTCAAGGACGGCGTTTGGGAGGGATTGCGAGCAGAGTGATCGGCTTTTTACTGCCGTTTTGAGCTCGTTTAAGTATATGTCTGGTTTCGATTTGGCTGATTTATATCCATCGCTGAGTTTTCTTCTTGCTGGTTTAACTGGCCTGAGACGAAGATCTGAGAAAGTGCGCAGAGATTTCGATGTAATTTTGAATGAAATATTGGAGGCTCATTTGGAGAAGAGTAAGGGTAGAGATGATGATGCGGAGGAGGATTTAGTTGATGTGATGCTGAGATTGAAGAACAGTGGGAGCTGGAGGACTTCATTACCATGGATAACATCAAAGCAGTTATAGTGGTACGTATAAATTAGTTACTTAATCTGCTTATTTATTTTATATATATAATTTTTTGGTATTATAAACTGTCCATTTTATATATATATATATTCTCCTTCAATAACCCATCAGGCCGTTGCTTCTCATTGGGATGGCTCCCTTATCCTTCAATATTAAATAAAATTACTTCTCCAAAGGAATAATAATTCACCTCCTTGGTTTAAGGTCTCAAGTATTTTATTTTGTTTTTTTTCCCTCATTGGTGCTATCTCAGAAGGTCAATTATGTCTCCTATACTTTGAACTTTTTTTTTCTCATTGGTGCTATCTTCGAAGGTCAATTATGTCTCCTATACTTTGAATGTGTCAAAGGTATCTAGGCATGTTGATTCCAATTAAGCTTTGGAACTGCGCTCAATTTGGGTTGTCACTGTTCACCTAAAAATAAATTATTATTATTATTATTATTATATTATTATTATTATTATTATTATATATATATATATATATATATATATATATATATATATATATATATATATATATATAATTCGAATACATTGAATTTACTATTTATTAAAGGACATAATGAGAGAATTGATTTTTTAATTTAGAAAATAATTTTAATATTATGTTTGCTATATATAGTGTGTGCTTAAGATATTTTAAACATAATTTAAAAATAATAACAATATCACTGTAAATTAATATATTTTTTATTCTTCATATTATGATCAATATATCTGGTATATACACAGTGCACTGATGCACTTAATGTTAAAACTGTCCTCTAAATTTTTATAAAAAAAACTTTAATACACTCACTATATATTTTAATATATAGCAAATTTGGATATATAATATTCTTTTCCATCTAAATTAGGCTTTCTCGGGTTTATGGATACAAACATGCTGAACCGGTGACAAGATTATTATGAATTTTCAGTCATTTGGCATTAAAATTACTTTTTTTTATTGAATTAATAATTATTATTTACATCTTAGCTGCTTTGATATCATGCGTTATGTATATATATTAAAAATATGTTGAAGGAATCAATGAGTTTAAAGTACCTTATGATTATATTTTTCATGGCATTTAGAGTAATTACATTCTAAATGCATGCATTTAAATATTTTAGATTTTATAAAAGAAAGTAAAATTTTAATGTAATATAACGATTCCAAATACATTAGATTATTTTCGGTGTATTTGAATTCATTTGGGCTAATTCTAAATACACTCAATGTAGTGATTCCCGCCAACCGCTTCACATCGCTTGACATCAAAACCTTCGACATTATTTTTACATTTTCTCAACTAAATAGAAAAAAATAAAGTCATGAATTTATAAAACTCACAACCAAACAACTGTAAAGTAATCCTTTTACATTAAATTTATTTTACATTATATTCTTTTTATATTATATTTTAAATGCAGTCAACCAAACAACCTATATATATATATATATATATATATATATATATATATATATATATATATATATATATATATATATACCCATGACTCCGTGATGCTTGAACTGACTCCTGTGGTGGTAGGTAATTAATAGCTATTTTATTTAATACGTTTTGCTTTGGGGACTTTAAACCTATTCAATAATAGAGCAAGACACGGAACAAGGCCTTCCTTCAGATTTTCTTTCGTATTTATTAGAAACGAATTCGGAAAAGGCTGAACATGGATTAGCATATAAAAACAGATTTCAAATTAAGTTCAAAAATATATGTACAACCGACAAGTTAAAGACCTTTTATTCAACTAAATCGTTTTGCTAAAGTTTTTTTTTTTTTTCTTAAAATAATAGGATTTGATTTTAGGAGGGACAGAGACGACCTCGGTTATAATGGCATGTCAGAGATTATTGGCCATCCGAGGGTCATGCATAAGCTTCAGCAAGAGCTAAGAACTGCTCTTAACGGGAAGAGAAAGATAGAGGAAAAAGATACCATAAGCCTTCCCTACCTAAATATGGTCCTCAAGGAGACGATGAGGCTTCATCCTCCAGCACCTTTTCTTGTCCCACGACATTGCCAGGAAACGATCAAGCTTGATGGGTACACGATCCCTGCAGGAAGCAGAGTCATACTTAATGCATGGGCGATCATGAGAGATCAGAGTTATTGGGAGGATGCCGACAGCTTTCGGCCTGAAAGATTTGAGGATGCTGCTAAAGCTGCAGAGAATAAAGATGCTTACATTCCCTTCGGCGGAGGAAGAAGGGTTTGCCCGGGGATAAATTTTGGCATGAGGAGCATGGAGAACGTGATTTCGAATCTGCTCTATCACTTCGATTGGGAGCTGCCTGGGGGGAAGAAGGCTGAGGAAGTGGACATGGAGGAAGCTTTTGGATTGTCTTTGATTAGAAAAAATGATTTGTTGCTTGTTCCTACGCCATACAAAACTGATTAGTCCATATCCTTATATCAACCAGTACGTGGATGAAGAGCGGCTGACTTTCTTAATCAATTCAACTGAAAACCATATATGTAGCTCGCGTACATACATGGTTAAAAAGGTCTTTCACGATGTCATTATTGTATGAGCTGGTAAATTATTAAATAAACATCTTGATGTTATCTATATAAGTAAGTTTTTTTTTTTTACATCAAATCTATTAAGATTACATTGCTTGTTAATTTTCGCTGACTACAGCGTCTGAGCAACAGAGAGGCGTTGAGCTACGTGTATAGATATTTCGTTGACTTAAAGTGATTCAGCAGTGTTACTAGAATAGTTGCGATTGACAGAGTCAACCTTCATAATAATAAATTATCGAAAATCTCGTATATAGAAAAGGAGAGCAACTAAAAAGAGAAACGAGCCTTTACATGTGAAAATATTAAAAAAGAAGAAATATAATAATGTCTGATTCAGTAGAAATAATTCTACAAGTGTGAGTTTTATAGAATAGAGAATGAACTTCTTATAACTAATTAAGATATTAATACAATGTGGTAGATATTAATTTTAGAATGTATCTTCTGTGATATAGATTGGAGAAGCCTTGAAGTATCAAAACTATCCTTAAGCCTCGATTACTAACCACAAAAATGCTCATAGGTTTGATGGCAATGGTAGGGATCATAGTTGTTGACAACAAGTATTAGTCTTGGTGCTTATAGTGATAATCGATATTGAAGTTTATAGAGGGCAACAATAATGGTGCCAGTGGTGAGTGTCCTGATGGCATTGACTAATGTCACTCTTAGTGATGATAATGGATGTTGGCATTAGCATTGATGGCAACAGTCATTATTTATGTTGATGATTAGCATCAACTTTAATTATAAGAGTGTGGTGTTTATTTTTGTATGTAGGGTGACACCACATAGATAGTAGGGGTATTTATTGAAGTGATCGAGTATGACATTGAGGTATGATATACTATCTCAAAAGATAGAAACGTTACCCTTCAATGGACCTAATCACCTAATAAGGACTCCTAAGGTATGATGGGTCTTCGAATATACCAAAGATTTTTCCCCTACTTTATATGTTTGAATAAAACATGATTTATATTAAACCGGATTTTTAAGTTCCCTATGGAGGCAAGCCTCCATAGTTAATTACATCTTAGGGAATAGAATTTCTTAAGAATACTCGATTAAGTTAGACAATTATCATCTTCAAAGATTTCAAGGTTAGACTATCAAAGGATTGATTATATTTGAAAAATCAATTGTGAAAGTTTAAATGGAGAGACTTATTTTGGAAGTCAAAGGAGATGAGTAGGGAATACTCATGATATTAGGAAGCCTAGTGAGCATTCCAATCTATCCTATGATTGAGCTTTATATATTTGAAATTGAAGATAATTATATGTTTGAGTTAAATTTGATTAGATTGTTAGGGCTTATAATCTATCAACACAAGATTGTGGAAATACTTAAGTGGTGAGGATTTATTCTTGTAGCCCGAAGGAAACAACTACCTCAAATCTAGGAAGCTTTAGCATGAGCTAAAGCATGACCTAAATCTAAGTAACAAGTGGACATAAAGGTTCACCTCCACAAGAGAGGATAAACCGTTTGACTTTTGGACTTATAATGGCCTAGAGTGGCCGCTAGCTAACTCCTCATATGATCTCTAAAATCATGTAGTCTAGTCTTATGAATTGCAAGATAACTGGGGTAGTTATTTAATTTGAAAGAGACTAAAGTCCTAAACTCACTCCCTATGAGACTAGAGCATGAGTGGTATGAGTATATGACTTAGTCTAATGCAAAATCTTTTCAAAATTTATTTCAATTTTGACACTTCATTTTTTGACAAAGGCTTTAGGATTTTTGATGTCTAAATGCATGATTAAAGTATATTATTGGCTAAATCAGCAGCAAAGGGATGTTTTCCACCACAAGGGATGTCCTCACAGGTCAATCATTCCCCTATCGTGCAAGGATGTAAATCCTCTCTTTTCAATAAATGAAATAATATGAATGTATGATGTGAAATATTCAACCATTCAGCTAAGGGGTTACTAAATCTTTTAATTATCTTTATTTATGTCCTAAGTTTTATGGCAAGGTTATGAATTGTTTAGAATTTAGTTATGAGTGATTAATTGGGGTAGAAAAATAATTTTTTTTCTTAAGAACCTAATCACATTCATGCCACACATTAAAGCATTAATCATTTAAGAAACTATGAAAATGATGCAATCCTAATACACAATTTAAACATAGCATCAATCAATTTTATAAAATTAACGCAAAAGAATAAAAGGTCGGTGCGGTCAGGTTCCGCCATACAACCCAAAAATAAAAGATTGGTTACCGAGTTCTACCCTTATATAACCCAAAATTACAGAATAATAATCACAACTTATAAATGCTATGGAGAGTCTTCTTTCTTCATTTTTCATATCTTCATTTTTTTTCTTCCTTCTTTGATTTGGTAGGTTTCAAGATATCGCATGGCACTCTAGGACAAAGCCTTCTAGCCAATGCTCATCCTAATTCCCCCATAATATTTACTCCTAATTCCTAATATAAAAATACATTAAAAATAAGAAAAGTAAATATAATTACACTTGCAAAATAAGTGTTAGCTAAAGACATATACAATCCCAAGCAGTTATATATATAATTTGGACTTAGTACCCTGCACATGGGTAACCTAGCCCACTTATCCTAACTTGAATTATGCTTAGGAGTTTAAACAACCTGCAAAGAGAGCATTTATATTTATTTTAAGCATTACCTTAAGCACAATCCCCTACATAAAATATGATTAGGCTAATATCGGCCTAACATCAATCTACGAGGCATTCACCCTAATATCTAGTCTAAAATAATATATCACAAAATAAAATATACACCATACATACACCGTCCTAACTTAGGACTAGAAGTGGTGACTTAGTTCTAAAGTGTGTGTTAAGGCTTGGTGTGGTATGTCTAACTAGGTATTAGAGTTATATTTTTCTAAGTGTAGAAGACTTTCATTTAACATAAAGGGTTGATTTCACTTTAAGTTAAATAATTGATTGGAGAATTTTAATTTATGCTTTCTTTTATTTCATGTGATTTACACTTAGCATCTAAGTGTTATAAAAAGAAGAAAGAGGATTGCCCTCTCTCATCCCTTCCTTAAGCTATTTTCTAAAGCATGTTAATTTGATTTAGTTCTCTTTAATGAAAGGCTTATTACATATTTTTAATTAATCCTAAGTTTAGGTTCACTTTAAATGATCACATTTAATATGAAAGGAATCTTAGGATTAATTTAATTGAATTACTTCCACATGACATATGCTAATCCATTCCTTTCCATCTCATGTAACATGCATATGATTTTAATCCTAAGTGTTCTTATACATGCAACATATTTTGGCACACTTAAATGATGATTGTAGATGTGTATATTTAAAGTTTATATTTTCATTTAATTTAATTATTTAATCATATTAATTTATAGCTCTATCCAAATTCTTATACAAAAATATATATGGATGAGATTAAATAGGTACATGTTATTGTTAGCCAGGGAAGTGAGGTAATCAAATGACCTCCTTGGGGCTAGCTAAAGCCTCGTATTCCCAGGATGTCTAAACTATATATTCATTTGCATTCAAATATATGTAAATTTATATACATGAATATAAGAAAGAAAGCTTTAAATCACATGATTAATCAACCCAAGCACTTGATTAATCATGAATACATGCATTTTTTAGTAGAAAAGAGGGACTTTCATCCTTTAGCTACACATATACACACATGGAAAGAGAAATAAGCTAGTGCGTGCCATTGTTAACTAGGGAAGTGAGGTAATCAAATGGCTTTCTTGGGGCTAGCTAAAGCTTCGTATTCGGATGTCTAGATTATATATTTCACTATCTCACTACACATGAATGTATATGCAAATAAGAGGAAGAAAATTATGCAAAAATTATATTTTTATTTGATTGAAGTATTTATACATGTTGAGTGAAGTTTTATCCAAATTCTAATGTAGGAACACATGTAAATGAAATCGAATAAGTATTGTTAACGGAAGTAAGGTAATAAAAAATGACCTCCAGGGGCTAATAAAGCCTCATGTTCTAGATGTCCGACTATATACTTACCATTCAAGTACATGTAAAACTACATATGAATTAATGAAAAGAAAGCTTTACTTCACATACCTAAGTTATAAGCACATGCACACCTATATGTATTCATAACTAGTATCACTCTAATCAATATAATTGATTTATAAATTTTTGAATTTTTTAGTGATAATAGCCACACATATTATAAATTAATCCAACACATGCAAACTTACATAAAGAAAGACCGCTTGATTTGTTTAAATTTGAAAGTATGAATCTATGAAAATCAAATGACATAAAATATTTAATCATGATTGGAAAGGAATAAATAAATATAAACACATGATTTTATTTAATTAAATTAATTCCTAAGGACAATCATATCGAATAAAACTATTTAAAGTAAATCAAAGCTTTCTTATTGTCACTTTTAATTTCATGTTCTGATTTGATTTGAGGATGTGAGGAAAGGTTTGCTGGTCTTAACCTATTCCCATGTTTGTTAATTAATTTGATTTAATAAAATATAATTAAGCTGATTTTATGAGTTAATTAAATTATAACATGCATTAAATCCATTAATTAACTATTTCCTATGTTACCTTAACATAATTATCCAAATAATTATGAGCCAACATGATATGCTGATGCATTAGAGGTAAAATTAGCAATGATCCTAAAAAAGGAAAGAGGCATAATGCAATTGAAATGGTTAATTAAGCTAAAAAATTTAATTAATTACTCTTATGATTTTTTTCACACATGTGGGCTAATCATAATTTCATTAAAATCCTTTAGGTTATTCAACACCTAAAGATCTACCCAAAATTTCAATAATCAAGTTCTGATATGATCATGATTTCAATTTTAATTGAATGAAAATTTTAAGTAATTAATTAATCCTTAATTAGTTTGATTTTAATTAATGGAATGAACTTAGAGAAGGAGATTAGAAAGGAGGTCTCAACCTTACTCCATAAGTCCCTTCACTATCAGACAATGATTATGAGCCCAATTAATTAATTAGTCAGTATTCATGTGATTAATTAACCCTTAATTAAATTAAGAAAATAATTAGAGCCTAATTAACTAAATTTTCTAATTAATTAATCAACAAATCCCAAGAAAATTAGAGGAAGCATAGGTCATCCCCTTAAGCAATCTCAGAAGGTTTGGGGTTAATCAATTAGTTAATTAAGAAGTAATTAAGCTAATTAATTTTCTAATTAAATCTTAATTAAGCCTTAATTACTATTTAAAATTAATTAAGGATATTTTTACAAATTTCTCTCAAATACCTTCAAAATGACTATTTATTTATATATTTTTGATTTTTCTACAATTAGTTATGATTTTTACAAGTTTTAGCCATTAAAATACATTAATGAGGCCTAATTAACTCTTAATCCTGTCGGCGCCATGTAGTGTGCTGACGCGGCACGCTTTCCAAGTGGCACAATGGGATTAGTTACTTAAAAATAATCTTAGTTAGCGCTTGTGTGGCGGCGGTGGATGCGCTTTCTCGTGCGCCATCCGATCTATGATCGGACGACCACGATTAATCCTGCAAAGCTCAAGAATTAAAATGGATAATTTTAACGAATCTAATCACGATCATCTGTTCTAATCACACGGAACAGAAAGTGCATGATCTATCGTCATGCGAGCAAGGGGGAACATAGTCCGTCCGCCATTGCTAGTGTGATCCGAGCTCACCCGAGCTTGGATTGACTCCAAATGGGTCCCACACCTTTGCGCAAAGGATCCTAAGGGATACAACGGCTAGGATCACGCGGGATGAAAATTTTCTTCAAAAAGCTCCAACATATTTTTACTTTAAGGTCAGTTTCAATGGCATACCTCACCAGAGCTCAAGATCAGTGCCAAATCTGATTGAGGAAGCTTCGTCTAGTAGAGACAATGCCCTACTGATCATCACAAGGTCCAATTTGAGGTGGTTTGCTCGAAAGGCCAACACCCGAATTGTAGGTGATCGACGTTGATCAAAATCCACCCTCCGGTCGTCGGGATGCTCGGAGTATGCCTCGCCGACTAACTCAAGGATTGTGTGTGCAAAGTTTGCACTTCGATCCCGAGCAAAAGAGATCAAGAGGATGGTTGCCTTATTTTCAGCTTGAAGGAAATTGAGAGTGGGGATTGTGGGATGAGCATGGGAGGTTGGGAAATGTCTCTAGTGGCTCATCTTGGGTAGTTAGGTCTCCGAGGAATGCAAGTGGGGGGTGGGGAGGTGGTGTATACCCCTCTTCCCTTGGATCGAACGTCTTGGCCTAGCTTGGCTCTTTGTGATCATCCGGCCACCTCAGAGGGTCGTGGGTGTCCTTGAGTGGATGAGGTGGATGAGGTGGCTCAGTTTGGTTGGATGAGGGTGTGGAGGTGGCAGTCAAGGAGGGTAGTGGGTGTCTTTAGTGGCTTCAAATATTTCTATGGACAAGTGTTGACCTCCATATATGTGTCATAAGTCAAAGTCAAGCCTACAAATCGAATTCGACAGACTTCGAAAGTGACAGTGCACAAATTGAGGCCAAAATACACTGGACTTCACTGAAAATGGTCAAAATGACCTCCGATTGATAAACAGACTTTGTCGTCACGTTCAAAACATCGAAATTGATCGAAATATAAATATTGCAAATTCTAACGAGCAATTGATTAAGCGCTCGACCTATCAAAGTGTCGACGCGCATATTGGAGTCGGGAAGCTGCGATGATGTCCGAATGACCTCCGTTCATAAAATTGATTATATGGTTAGACTTGAAATATCGAAAACTATCAAATGAAACCATCCACGCTCAATTCAAATGAGTCTATGCAAATGCTGAGTGATCTGAAGTGACAACACATAAATCGAGACTGAAATACATAAGATGTCACCAAAATTAACTCAAATGACCTCTGATCAATGAACGGACCTTGTCATCATGTTCAGAATGTCAAAATTAGTTAGGATATAAATATTGTATAACTTAATGATCAACTGATCAAGCGCTCAAGCCATCAATATGCTTGCACATATATCAAAGTCAATAGGCACTGATGCAAGTCAAACGACCCCCGTTCATGAAATTAATTGCATCAGTAGCTTCAAAACATCGAAATATATCAAATGATACTGTTTGTACTCAATTCGGATGAGTCTATGCAAAATATACTGACGCCAAAATCAACTCAAATGACCTCCGATTGATGAACAGACTTCACCATCACATTCAGAATGTCAAAACTGGCTAGGATATAAATATTGTATTATGTAATGATCAACTGATCAAGTGCTCGAATCGTCAACGCGCCTACACACATATTGAGGTCAGGAGGAACCGACGAGGATCAAACGATCTCTGTTCATGAAATTGATCATGTCATTGGCTTTGAAACATCGAAATCTATCAAGTAAGACTATTCACACTCAATTTGGATGAGTCTACGTGAAAATCGAGCGCTCGAAAGTGGTGACACATATTTTGAGCTGAAATTGAATTAATTTAACGTCGACTTGAACCAAATGGCCTCCGTTCATGAAACAGACTGTACCATTGCATTCGGAACATCAGAATTACCTTACATTGATAGTTATATATTGACTATATGCATTTAATGACAAAATCTATATTAAAATGTTTAATTAATTTAAAATTTAATTAAAATCCCTACATTACACTCCTCATGCTCAACCGTTCCCCTTTATTTTCGGTTTGGCTGGTTCTAAAAAATAAAGAGAAGAAAAGAAAAAAAACCCATCCCTCCCTCTCTCTCCATTCTCTCACGTCTCTTTTTTCTGCCAACCTCCCCAAAAAGAAAAAAAAAAGGATGGTTTTTTCCGTATTCTCCCCCTCTCGATTTAATTGCTCCATAAAATCGTATCTCCCCTCCATCGTCGTTTCAAGCCATCCCGCTATGTAAATCAGGTATGCGCTCCCCATTCACGGAGCGCTAGCTCACCCGCTTCAGCTTCCGCTCCGCAGGCCTCCGATCGCCCAGACGAGCCGCCAAGCATTTCTTCATTCTCTACACTGCCATTATGCTTCCACATGGATCATTCCATAGTCGCCTCAGTGCCCTGCAACGAGTTCCACGCATTAAAATGATTGCGAATTAATCCCCATCCAACCCATGTTCCCAATGTCCCATCCACGATCTCACGCTGCTTATCATGCCTCTACTGCAGCCCACGCTCGCTCCTACTTCTCCCCTCCTGCCTCTATAAAGTAAAATTAACACACGGCCATACCATCGATTCACATGTCAAAGCAAAACTACGCCCGCTCGAACTTCACGCCAACCCACTCTGCGCCACCGCTTTTATAGTTCAGAACCCAATTTTTCTTCGCCATAAACCGGGGAAGAACATTGTCAAGAGGTGAATTCTTCTTTCAATTTTCGATGTCGCATTCCTTGCATAACCCGTCCAATCTTCACTTCGCCATAAACCGGGGAAAAATATCGTCAAGAGGCGAATTCTTCTTTTAATTTCTAGCGTCACACTTCTCGCTTTAGCCTTCCAACCTTCACTGAACATCATCAAGAGGTGAATTCTTCTTTCGATTTCTAGCATCGCAGTCCTCGCTTTAGCCTTTCGACCTTCACTTCATCGCAAATCGGGGAAGAACATCGTCAAGAGGCAAATTCATCTTTCGTCGCACTCCTCACTTTAGCCTTCCAATTTTTGCTTCACTGTAAACCTCGCATTCCTTGCATACCCAACCTTGTTTCTTTGTCGAGCATTGCAGTGTGCCAAAAAAATGAGTTAGAACATGTGGGACCTATGAATGTGAATATATATACATGATTGTATTTCTTTGCAAGTTTGAAGGCCTCATTATGCTCAAGAGGGCAGGACGGGAAGAATATGTTGTGGTGTCGCAAGACACTGCTCGTTATGCTCAAGAGAGCATACCGAGTAAGCCAACATCCGTTAGATGTCGCTCCCCTAGATGAAATACTTCCAAAATTTCGTCTAATTTCAAGATTTAGAAAAAAGGAGGGAATGAATATATATTGCATTGTATGTCTTCTTTCAGAGGCCATCTTAAAGACAAGATGAAAACGACAAGTGTATCGACACCATGCTACGCTCAAGAGGGCATACCGAGTAAGCCAAAACACCCTTGTTAGCCCCCTATACGGGGACGACATCGGGAGGCTGCCAAAATTACGTCAAATCTTTTAACTTAGGAAAAATGGGAGAGTGAAATGAACTGACTTAAGAATGCTAAGTAAGGAAACCTATAGCTAATTTTAAACTAAAGTGTCAAACAAGAAAAAGAAAGGGGGATGAATATATATTGTATTTGTCTTCTTTCAGGTTGAAGGCCTCATCGTGCTCAAGATGGTGCGATGAGATGAAAACTTGATGTGGTGTCACAAGACACCGCTCGCTACGCTCAAGAGGGCATATCGAGTAAGCCAAAACACCCCCGATGTAGCCCCCTACATGGGGATGACTTTGGGAGGTTGCCAAAATTTAGACTAAAATTCAGGACTTGAATAAATTCAAATGTAAATTATCTAAACTTAAGTCAAACAAAAGAATATATGATAAATATGAAGATAAATGTTAAATCAAAGAAAAATAGTGGAGAGCCTTTAAAGAAAATTTTGGAAATAATGGAACACTCATTTAAAATACAAGTAAAATTTAGGGAGGCTAATATTAAACTCACAAACTCTAATTACAATTCTCTATGGATTAAATTGAAGTAATGAGTGAGTTCTCTTTTCTTATAAATTTCTCAAAACTAAATAAGCTATAATTAGAATTTGGGGAGACTAATGCTAAACTCATAAAAAACTTACAACAAATTGAAAGTCTAAGGATGAATTCAAATTGGGTTTAATAACTCTTATACGAATATGGAGATGATTACTATGCTAGCTAATAAGCATAAGTAGGGCCAAAGAAATAAACAATGAAATTGATATAACTTATCAAAAGTGATGTAAATTAAATATAATCAAGTTGGGAGAATTACAAAAATTCAACAACTAAACTAAGTGCAAGTAATATTTTAAACTATAATCTAAATCAAAATGCCTTCTTCGTCACCAAATCTGCAACTCTTTATACAAGCCGATAGAAGGCGATACTAAATGAAAATTTACAAAAATTATAGGGTTTCCTTTGATTAAAAATTAAGGAATTGCATTCTAAATATGATTTTAAAATCAATGATTTCATTAATTAGATGAAATTAGCTAAGCTATAAATACCTGCATGTGCTCAGACATAAAGATTTCAAGTGTGAATTTTAATGTCTTAAAAAGGTCGTTGTTAACTTGGAATTAGATAAAACCAAATCAATCTTATAATCTAAATAAAATTGTCTAGATTCTTAAATACACTGGGCCCCACACTATGTCAATGCTTAAATTCAAGTGTTAAGGATGTTGCTGGGTTATTTTTTTGGTTTAGTCTTAGATGAATATTTAACAAAACCTAAAACCTATAATAAGAGTGTCAAATCTGAAATATTTGAAAACTGATTCTCGTAGACAAGTAGATCCAATCCTCTATTAGTAGCTAAACAGAGTTGATAGGATCTAAAGCTCTTAAACATATTCAAATTAATCAATTTTTCAACTCAAATCAAATATCAATATGAAACTGCTTAAATATAATTTTATCATTAAAAACTTCAATTAAACTCAATCCGTCCACCTTCCGCAACTATTTGTTGGGGTGACAAACTAAAAATTTCTAGCTCATAAAGGAGCTAATGTCAAATCAAGTGTTCTGTTATATTCACTCTTAATCAATCTCATGACTAAGGACGTCCGTGTCCTCAGCGGACTCCAATAGGCTCCATGATGAAGCGAATGACTGAGTCCTCAACGAGTGGTTTGGCCAGTCAGACTCCATTATATTACGATCACGATCGTAGCCAATATGCTCCTCAATGACTCTACCCTTTGAGTTAAGAATCATATGGTATACTTGATAGCAAATCGTGACTTAAGATTATCTCTTTAGACAAACACCACCCCAAGTCCAAAAGATTTCTTGACGTAACCCATGTGTTGATGAGATCCTTCGGTCGTTATACCTCCGTAGAGGGACCATGATGACCCGTGATGACGAACCATGGATCTGATTGCACATCATCATTCCCCAACCATCCGTTTAAGCTAAAATGATGAATTTTATTATTTAAAAAACACAGAAGTTATACGCCACATGTTTATCTAATGACTAGCCTTCATCAAAGTTCTCTCACTTATTGAGAAGTAATTAACTAGGGCTTGTGCCATAAGAAACCTAGAATCGATCTAAAGTCACCCAAATGAGGATGAAATCTTTGGGTAGTGTCTTATCTACTATTCCATCTGCCTTCTGAAAATTACACTGACACTTTAAACACTCTTTTCATCGAAGAGGTCGGTGGTGAATTTTTGGAGCCCACAAGGAGGTGAGTTTATTTCACCTCCCATTGGATCATGGCTGACCCAACAACCTTTGGGTCAGGTTGGGCAGTGTCCTATGAGCCTATGTTATGGGAGAGTGCCAAGTGGTCAGGGAATGGAAATGACCACTTACATGGATGATTTGTCTCATGTGATACCCCTAGCCTAAGGGTAGAATGGTCATTTAGCATTGGATTTTATTTGAGCAAATTTAAAATGAATCAAAAGTGAGTTGGGCCAAATTTCATGTGATTTGGAGTTCATTTGGTTAGGTTTGGCTCAATTTGACTAATTTTAGTCAAATTTGGTCAAAATAGGTTAGGTTGACCAATTAGTCAAATTGAGTCAAACCAAGGATTGGGTCAAGTTCATATGACCATTTGGAGTGTGTTTGTGTCATTAGTTTGGTTCAAATTGATTTATATTTGGTTTTAGTTCATTTGAGTTCATTTGAGTCAAATGGGTAAAGTTGACCAATTTGACTCAATTGGACAAATTGACTTGAGTCATGGCTTGGTTTGGGTTTGGTTGATTATTTGAAATGTGTTATGAGCTTTGGTTGAGTTTAATTTTGATTTGATTGGGTCATATGTTGGTTTGACCCTTTAGGTCAATTTGGGTTCAATAAGTCATTTGGGTCTAGTGAGTTAATTGGGCTCAATTGAGGCTTTGGTCAAGTTCAACAATCAATTTAAATTAATTTGAGCCATTGGTTACAATCAATTTGATTTAGATTTTAATTTGGCCCATTTTGGGCATTTAGGTCAATTTTAGTCGACTTGGGTCAAGAGGGCCAATTGGATTTGGTTTGGCTTAATTGAAGGTTAAGTCATGTTCAAAAGTTGATTTTGGGTTGGTATGAATAATTGGTTTCAAGAGATTTGGCTTAGGTTGCAATTTGGCTAGTTTAGGTTCATATTAAGGTTTGACTTGGTCAAAGGATTATTGACTTGGTTTGACCCAATTTATGATAATTGATCAACCTAGGATGATCAAAAAAATTATGTCATAAAGGTTGGATTTGCTTAATTCACTTTGGTTTGGATTGAATTGGATTTTCTATATAGGTCAAATTGGTCAATTGGGTCAAGAGTAGGTTTAGTTGGCTTGATTTTGGGTTGATTTGATTTAGTTGAGTTTATATATAGATTTGGGATTGATATATAAACTCAATTGTAATTGGTTTGAGGTCAAATGGGATTTGGTTCATTTAAATATTTCAAGTCAAATGGGTTAGGTTGGGTTTGACATGGGTTGATTTTGATTTGGCTTGATAATTGTAGGTTTCATTTTCATTTATATTTGTGAATATGATTGAAGATATGATTGATTCATGAGAAAGTCAATTAGTTTTTGTTTGAATTTGAATTTAATTTGGCCAAGTCCATGAAATTGGCTTAAAGGGTTTAGATTTTGATTTTGATTTAGTTTGATTTAGTTTTGGTCATTTGATTGTAGATTTGATTTATATTTGGAAAAATAATTGAAGGAATAACTGATTTATAAGAAAATCAATTGAGTTTGAAGGGAGACAAGTTTGGCTAAGCTCATGGGTTTGAAGGATCTCATTTAATTTGATTTAATTTAATTAATTTAATGCAGATTTGATTTATATTTGTGAAGATGATTGAAAATATAAATTGATTATGAGATAATCAATTGCTTTTGAGTTGATTTGGATGGGATTTTGGCTAAGTTCATGAAATTGATCACATGGCTTAAGAGGGATTTTGGGTTTCAATCATCTGGTTTTAGGATTGATTGATGGGAGGGTTGAATTGATATTTGAGAAAATCACTTGAGTTTGGATTGATTTGAATTTGGCTAAGGCTAAGTCCATAAGATAAAGTCACAAGGCTTAGGCTGATTTGATTTGATTTGGATTAAAATTGGTTATAGATTTCAATCATTTAGTTTGGAATTTGAGTATGAATTGGAACTGGTTGGATGAGTTTGAGGTTTGGTTTTGGCTAAGGAGGTGAACATGAATTGGGTTTAGGCTATAAGGCATGTGAATTTCCTTAAATCATAAGGCATAATCCTATAATTAACCCTTCTATGCTTAGGTTAAGTGTTCACCTAAGTGCTAAGTGTCTTATGACTAAGGAGTTCTTGCTATCTAGAAGACTTAAGTCTAAGAAGAGGGGATGAGAACTCACTCCAAAAGGTCAACAAAGAGATAAACAATATCAAGGTTATTAAAGATGGTTTCAACCTTGACAATAATGATAAGTACGGACACTATTATCGATGACAGGCATTAATGGTGATGACACTAGTTGAGGATATGGATATCAATGAGCTTTGTGCACAGTGATGATGGTAATTGCTAGCTATATTGTTAACCTAGAGGTGGCCTTTCTTTTAGCATAATATACATTATTTCCTGAGAGGATGGATTCATTATTGTGATGTTTGAAATATTTAATGATGAGCTTATTGGTGATGATGCAACTCAAGATTATTATTGACGATAATGGATGCCAATGAGACTGATGGACATTAATGATAGTGCTGAAAATAGTTGTCATCCTTATTGGGGACTAAGAATTTCCATATCATTGACAATAATAGATGTTGTCCTCGGTGTCAACAAATAGTGTTAATTTTGGTGTTAATGGTAAGTGTCTATTTTGTTGGTAATGGTGAGCATTAGGATAATTTTTACACTAGTGGACATATATATTGAAATGAATTGTGAGCATCAGTGTTGTTATCAATGGCAAGCATAAATCTTAATTGTGAATGTGGGGCATTGTTGATAATAGTAGGTTCCAACTTTGGTGATAATAATGGGCATCAGTGTTGATGTGGAACATGAGCATAAATATGACTTAAAGTTAATATATGAGATAAATATGTGAATCTAAATATATTGATGTAACTTAATATACACAATTTATTTAAAGAATGTGGCTCGTTATTTCGACCAAATCAAAATTTAGAAGAAAATAAATTAATAGAAAGAAGTTGCAACAACAACTTTTCTCATCAACAATCATTGTTGGAATTAACAATGAGAATTTTGTGATTAATATTTCAATAGACTAATGATGAAATATTTGTTATAAAACATTACAACAAAAAAATTTGCCAAAACTTATAGACCAGGAGAAATTATGGGAGCTGTGGCATCAGAATCATTCAAATTATTGTGTACATATTATGTACATGAATAAGTACATAACAATTTTGTTTCCAGATTGATATGTATTTATTCATGTATAAAATTATCATGTACTCATTCATGTACATAGTGTTGGGATATCAAATCTCAAGAATCGATTCGAGAGATCCCCAACAAAATTTTGAACATAAGTGAATTAAAAACAAGATCACAAAAGATAATATATTTAATGTGAAAAGAATTCAAGAACGAAAAAAATCATGGAGGTACACCATACCAAGAAATTAAATCCGTTATAAAGAAAATGAGGAGAATAATACAAATTATATTTTATTCATGCCTCTTCACACGTCTCACACTCTATGTTATACACTCTCCACTTACACACACAAGAGAATGGAGAAAAGATTTGACAAGTTATGAAAATAGTAAAAAACTATCTAAATACAAACCATACCGTTTCGTAACGTCGTGACATCATTACTATGGCTCCTAGACCCTGACACCGTTGTCCTTCATAACCTTCTATAAGTGTTCTAGCGTCACTCCGTTGGCCTCTCGGTCTTGTGACTTTGGTGCCTTATTCCTGGCACTGTAGAGCTACCTACTATAGCATCAATACACTGTCTTCTCTATCTTTATGGTATAATTTACTAATACTAGTGTTGTGTTGTTGTCCTCTATATTCTCTGTCATTGAAACCAAAACCTCCATGCTATAAAGTCAAGGCACTGCATCTATGACATCGAGGCTTCCGAATCCTAAGTAGGGGGCACATTGTTCCCCTGCACTCTCTAGGGAACTCACCGCCGAGCTCCACCTATGAAAATGAAGACCCAAAGATGGTTGTACATCTTCAATTATTTGACACAATTAAACTCACAAAATAATAAAAAAACATAACAGTCCGGTTGATTCAGATGCTGCATGCAATAATTTCTGGTCGATCAGACAAATTAAGACACAGGCTGTCTCGATCCAGAACTATTTTTGATCTAATTCCCTCGTTCGGTCCATCAAACCCGCCACAGCTCTCCCTTCCACTCTCCATCGCACCGTCGTCACACTCCATTTGAACCGCTCTCTGCCATTGTCCTTCTCTGGCCCCATCGTTTCATCGCCGCTCTCCCTCTCTTGCTCCATTACTTTCTAACCCACTGACGCTTTCCTCCTCTCGCTTGCTCCATCCAAACCGCCATCTGTCCCTCTCCGTCCCTGATCATCTCTCTTCCTCTCTGTGCCACCCCATTTGCCGTCGCTCTTACATGGCCGCGCCGCTGCACGCCCAGACACTCGCCTCCCCAAGTCGCAACACTGGAAACCAGCGCCCTCGCTGCCTTACGTTGCCCAGATCCCCGCCACCCGCACGTCGCATCAATGCTCTCACCACGCCATGCCACATTGGAGAACGCTGGTCTCGCTGCCATGTGCATCCCGATCCCCACCCCGCACGCTACCCTCGAGGTATCCAGCATGTTTCATGTGCTTGTAAAAATAGTTACGAATTGCTTTTTTTTAAAAAAAAATTATTTGAAAGCTTAAAATACTTTTTTTTTTAGAATATATATATATCATTATATCATTTAAATTTAATATATTTATATATGTAATACTTAAATTTTCATATTTACGTATCTAACACTTATATATGCAAAGATGTATTCATTTTAAAATAATAATAAGTGATATTTTTATATTATATTAAAAATTTTAAGTGTTATAAATATAAATATCAAAATTTTCAATGTTAAATATGTATGTATATAAGAATTATGTAGTATATATATAAATGCCCTTTTTTATTTTATATGTTATATTAATTCAAAATAAATTGTTAACATATTAATTGTGATATTCATATAGTGAAAAATGAAAATTAGCTAAATTGGACAGTAAATCTTCAATTAGACTTATTAACTGACACTTTGATTATTAGTAATGCATTTACTTATGGTTTCCTTATGGCAAGATCTTTCCAGGGCCAACTTCCTTTAGAATTCATCTTTCACTAATCTACCAGGCTTTCCCTTTTAAACTACACTAAGTTTGTGGCTTGCTTAATTTGTTGCACTTGTTGTTATCCAATATTTTGGTTGTATCTAATGTGGTGCATGCTTCCTTCTACCCTATGGCTAGGGTTTCGTTGTTGGTTTATGATCCCAACACTCAGTGACCATGTTACATCTTATTGCACAGATTATTATTAGTAGCTTCTTTGTTGATGATATCTATGATAACCTTCACATCCTGTGCCATTCGTGGCCTTTCTTTCTTTCTTTTATTTGTTCTGATGGTTTTATCTTATAAGTTATTCTCTTTGACTCTTCACCTTCTCAATAAATCTAAAAGACTTATTTCCATTCTTCCTAATCCATCAAAGAACTCTTACTGATTCACTCAAATTCTAACATTCTAATATTAAAGTTCATGTAAGCTCCGTTATATTATATTATCTTTTACATCAGTTTTGTTATATTAAAAACTCTAAATGCGATAAAAAGTATTTAATGAAATTATTTAATATTTATTCAATGTAGATATAGAACCTTATTAAATTATATAAATTTATGTCATTTAGACATCTGCTGCAGGATGAGCATTAAGGGGTTGTCTTCTTTTACTGTAGTATTAATTCATTACTCTTTGGGAGCGTATTAAAATCAAATGAAGTAGAGGGAAAAAAATATAACATTGTCCCGTCAGCGATGTATTGTCCCCATCAACTATGGATGATCTAACATTGAAAATAAATTGAATAGAATAGATAACTTCACATCATTGTCTTATAAAGAATACGGTAAAGATTTGAACTAACAGAATCGATATTTAATTTGTTGTTTTCTTTTGTTGAACATTAATCTAGATTATCTCAACGTGGTTCAACTTAATCACTGGTTAATCAAGATAATCCCAGCGTAATTCAACTTAATTACTATGGTTTATCTACATTTTAATTATTCAGGACGTTTATTTTCAACAATACGGAATATCTTTGTTTTTCTTTTTCTTCACTTGGAAGGCATGATAAAGGTCAATTAGATGTTTAATTTTCTATACTTGGTTTCTAGACAAAAAAAAAAAAAATCAATAAATTAATTGACTAATTTGTAATATTACAGAAATACAAGTAACCTCAATTTAAAATAAAATAGATGTCGAAAGTTATATTAAGCTAGTTCTTCACAAAAGTAAATGAAAAAAAAAGGCGTTATTTAACCCAAAAAAACACTGTTAAATGATTATTTTAGAACTTAATTTATATATGAATAAACATGATCCTACATAAACTATAGCTAGAATAATTAATAAACCTTAAATTTTCTTATAATTTCTATTGTTTGTAGGTCACCTACAGAAATAGGCTCTATGCTTTCAGGCTAAGATCACGGCGGCCACAGGCAACATATAGCCTGCTCCGGCCGCCGGTAAACTAATTTACTGTCATTAAACTAATTTACCAAGAGAAGAAATCTGCTTTTAAAAACACAGAGCACTGGTATTCAACATTTACAAGCCAACAGTACAATAAAATTCCAATCCTCATTACGCCTACTTTGAAAATAAGAGCAAGAAGTGACAGATGTCGTCCAGCGCTTACTTTCTTATCAAATAATGCTGCTCGTCAACGTTGAACACCAAAAGTCAAGCCGACGCCAGATTATGACATCAGAGATGAACAAAAAAGACGAAATCTCTTGGAAACTCAAACTGAAAGATAGGAAATTGGTTCAAAAATTTTTGGAAAAATAAGATTTTTCGTATGATTGTAAAAGTCAAAAATTTTAAAATAGTTAATTAATCTTAATTAAGAATTTAAAGACAAAAATTCAAAGATATTGTTTGTCATTCCCAGACGACTCGACGACGATGCCAACGCGACGTCGCGCCAGCCATTCGTCGAACTTTTGGGAAAACTTCGTGAGGGGAGGTCGCGATTTTTTTTCCTCCTCGAAATCAATGGTCTCTGCCCACCGCCAAAGCATGCCATTAGCGGGACACGGCAGGAGCTCGGCCTCGAGGAGTGCAGCTTATTTCTTCGATTGTCCGATTAAGGTAATTTTTTCTAAATGCTTAATTTGTGAGATCTCGTTATATATTTGATTTGTTTTATTTCTTTATGTTGTTTGACTTGATTTGTATGTTTTATATATTTTGTAAATTTTAATGTGAAGTTAGGCTAGATTTGTATATGCTCGTCGGAGATTGCTCAATTTTTTGCTTTGTTATTGTGATTATTGTTGTTGTTGGTAGTGGTGGTGGTGTTTTCGATATGCGTCTTGTTGTAGTTGTAAGTGTTTTAGTAGAAATTATTGTGATGCTAATTTGAGGCCACAATCTAAAAATATCATTTTTAATAAGGAATGTGACCTCTCACTATAAATAAGATTCACCTACTCCCCTTTTGTCCTTTATGAAAATGAAAATTTCTTTTAACTCTCCATAAATCTAGGTTTCTCCCATTTGAATGGTATATCTTTTTCATAATCTAACTAATAAGTAAAATCTCACACTCATACCACTAGTTTTTTTTTCCTAGCAACCTCTACATATCTCACATCCTGATGTCCATCATGGATCACCCTATATATCATATTCATGTTACTTTCTTAAGGCTGATTTCCTGGTTGACCTTAATCAGGTCAACTCCGTTCTCTTCAAGTTTAAGCTCTTTTTATACTCTAAAATCATATGCTTCTATTGTTGGTATTGATATGTCATATGCTTCAAGGTCTTGAAGTTTGCAAAATACCTCCAAGCAAAGTAAAATTGTATTATATCTTGAATTATTTTTTTTACGTGACGGGGAGAAAGGATTCTTACCGTTAGAGTTGTTGTTAGTTGAAAATGAGTTGAAGCGCATAGTTCTTTATTATGTTGACGAACTAAATGTTAGTGATGATTTCTTTCCAACCTACATTGGTGGAAAAAATTGACCAATCCAGATCCCACGAAGGATTAACCTGATGGGGTTACAAAAGCGTATTATGAGGTCATTGAAGTTAAGTCAAGCAAAATCATGTGTTAATCTTATAGGCCATTTCCCTATTGGTGCTAGATTCATCGCTACTCATATTAGTGACGACGAAGTGTGTGAATAGCAAAGATCCGCGTACTGTAGTAATTTATGTTGAAGTTGAGAATTACATTATGAGGAGGTTGACGATCGAGGAGTGTTAGAGCTCCAATCAAGATCAATACATCACACTTGATTCTCAACTAACTGCTCAAGTGGAAGTGTACGGGTCTATACCAACAGAATCTACTAATGTAGCTGTGACAAGTTCTGATTTTGTGGGTAATGCTGAAGGTGATGGTGGTGATGGGTATGCAACTATGTCTTACATAAGTACCGATGATGAGGGGATGATAGTGAGGAGCCTTCTTTAAGGGGCATAGATCCATCTAAGGTGGAGAGCTTATTAGGGACTATTTAGTTAACAAGCCAAACAGAGGAGCACTTACTGTCTAACAACAATGAGTACATGTGTCATGCTCAAACAACTAGAGAATGGGATGAAGAGCTTACATTTGATGGGCCTTTAGATGAGTCAACTTTTGAACTTGAAAGTTGCATTCCAGATGAACTGTTAGAAGGTATGTGCTTTCGTGATAAGAAGCAGCTGCAGTTTGCTGTTCAGGATTGGTTTATCATCAACAATGTCGATTATGTGATCTACGCTTCAAACAAAGTCAAGTTCACCATATTGTGCACTCAACATATGAACCAAGCTACGCATTGCATATGACGCTTACATGCAAATTCAAGTAAGAGATTGAAAGGTGCATGGAGAATTAGCAGTATAGGCTCACCACATACATGTAGTCAATTCTCGCTTCGGACATAGGCAATGTACAAATTGCTTTATCGTTATTTCATTCAACCCGCAATTATCAACTGGATTTAAAGCCCGAGATTATAGGTCATATTGAGTCCAAATTTAACATCTGAGTGTCCTACATGAAAGCACGGGATGCGGTAAGGCAATCAAGGTTATTTTGGTAATTGGGAGAATCTTACCGATCGTTGGAGAGATTCATGTGTTATATGCTATGTCGATCATCAGAGTGCAATCGTCAGAGTCAAATAGATTCCAACGATTATTCTGGTCCTTCGAGCCTTCAATTGCCAATCTATCGCTATGAGCTTGATGGGACTTTCCTCCTAGGTAAGTACAGGGAAACTCTACTCAGCGCAGTTGGCATTGATGCCAACAACAGTTTATTTCCCGGCCTTCAGTAGTAGAATCAGAGAGTATTGAGTCATGGTGTTGGTTTCTACAGACACTCCAAGACTTAATTCCATTTATCTGTACTAGAAGTGATTTGTGCATCATTTCTGACAGGCATGCGGGTTTGGTACCTGGCTGCAGGGATATATTACCATGGGCTGCACATCGCTTTTTCCTGAGACATCTATGGGAGAATTTTAAAAAAATAGTTAGACAACTTGGAGTTGGAGATGTTGAGTTCATATGCCAGAAAATGTATGTCGCGTATCGATGATATCCGCATTTTTAAAAGGTATATATGGCGATATCAAGAACATCAATCAGAGGCCTACATTGACTTTGTATCGAGGATGTACATTAGTGGTCTCTAACCCATGATGATGGGTACATGTATGACACTATGACTAAAAATGCAGTTGAATGCTTCAATAGTGTACTTAAGTGGGCACGTGGCTTGCCAATTCAGGCACTGGTCTCTGCAATATATTATAACATAGTTGCCACGTTCTTGAAACACCTAGACTCAACAATATCAGTAGCCAACTAGCACGACTCCATGTTCTCTCCCCAGGCTAAGGCAACTTTGCAAGGTTGTGAACATGAGGCAAGGAGATTTCCTGAGCCACTCCGAATAAACAATAATGAGTACCAAGTGTTCGATACCAGCAGCAGAACGTACAAGGTTGAGTTGTATGAAAATCATATTTGTAGGTGTACATAGCAAAGCGTCACTTTATGTTCACATTCCATGTTCATTCATTATTTATTTGTACTTATACTATAATGTATCGAGCATTCATGACGTCACTATCAAATATGCAAATCGAGTACTCCCCCGAAAATTGAGGATCTTTCCAGAAATAACAGATGAAATTCCGCGAAAATGTAATACTATCAAGAAATTTGTAGATGTAAAAATATTTCTAATTTGTATGTTTGAAAGATCTATTGTAGTTTTATATGTATTTTATTTAGATTGTTCTTTGTATTTGTTTTTTTAGATTGTATCTTGTGACAATTCTTTGATATTACATCTTTTCATATTGATTTTCTAGTATGCTTTCTCTTTTTATCTTTTTTTTCTTTTTCCTTTCTCTGTTTTTTTTTTTCTATTCTTTTTTTCTTCTTTTTTTTTTTTTATTTGTTCTCTTGTCATTTTTGTCCTTTTATTTTATGGTTCTTATTGTTTTTTTGTCTATCTCTTTTCCTCTATTGGTGGTTATTCTCTTTGTCTTTTTTCTCCCTTATATGGTTTTCTTTGTTAGGTTTTTGCTTTCTCATTATTGGTTTTGCTTTTTTTTGTCCTTCTTATTTGACTATATTTGTTGTTCCTCTTTGACTATCTTTGCGGTTGTTTTCGCTCTCTTTCATTCATGGATGGATTAGGTGATTGCTAATTATGGTGCGTTTTCTTTCTCCTCTTATTGTTGATTCTTGTTTCCTTGCTTCTTTGTTTCTCCTTTTCCTTTGGTTTGGTTGTTGTTGGTAATGTGTCTCTTGCTTGTTGCTTAGCGGTTCATTTACTTAATTTGAATGATGCTTAATTTTTGCTTTTCAATCCTACTTGGCTATTATCACTACTTTTGCTTGTTGTTCCATTTGGTTTATTTCATTTGCTATTTTGTTAATGTTGAATGGCTCATGCTATTTTGTTGAGCCTAAATCTTTTGTTGTAGCTTTGGCTTCTTGTTTTGCTTGTTGAACTATTGATTGCTACTTGATTAGCTTCTTTACCTGTGCCTTTGCTCTATGGGTTAGACTGTTGGCTGAGGTTTATTTTTCCTTGTCTTTAGAAAAATCTTGTCGCACATTCACAAAATCTGCAGTGCATCGGGCCGCTATCACAAATTTTTTCAAACATGAAAGTTGTAGAATATTTTGTTATGATTCCAACGATACAAAGTTTGCTCAATTCTGACACCGTATGAGTCCAGTACGCGCAAACTACGGTTGCTGCCCTTTCAAGCCTGATTACAGATTTTTCGCACATTCAAAATCTGCTGCGCAAGATCTATCACAAATAGTTGTAGAATATTTTGTTAAAATTCCATCGATATAAAGTTCTCAATTCGACGATGAGTCCGATCGCAAACTACTTCTGCCCCAAACTTTCAGCACGCATAGCGGTTCGCGCATTCACAAATTTTGTCCAACATGAAAGTTGTAGAATATTTAGTTATGATTCCAAAGATATTAAGTTTGCTCAATTCTGACACCGTATGAGTTCGATACGCACAAACTACGGTTGCTGCCCCAAACTTTCAGCACAGCGCAACAGATTTTGCGCACATTCGCAAAATCTGCTGTGCATCAGGCCGCTATCATAAATTTTGTCCAACATAAAAGTTGTAGAAGTATGTCAGCTAAGTAAAAGAAGCAGAGAGGTGCCCTAGAAGCTGACCTCGAAGTGACTTTGAATTGGGATTAGCTATATTTCATTATAATTCCAACAATATAAAGTTCTTTCGACAGTATGAGTGAGTCCGCAAACTTTGCTCCCCAAACTTTCGGCCTAGATTTGTGCATATTAGCAAAATCTCGCATCAAATTATCAAATTTTGTCCAACATAAAAGTAGTAGAATATTTCGTTATGATTCCAACGATATAAAGTTCGCTCAATTCCGACACCGTATGAGTCCGGTACGCGCAAACTACGGTTGCTGCCTCAAACTTTTAGCACAGCGCAGCAGATTTTGTCTTGTTTATGCTACTGAACAGATTCATGGTAAGTTGATATAAATGTTTATCCATGTTGTGGAGTTCTATTAGTGTAGACAGGAGTAGTTCTTGTTCTGATAGACAACCTTCCATGTTGTGAAGTTCTTGTTTATGCTGAGAGTAATATAATGAATGAATGTATTTGAGTTTTAAAGCAGATTACTACTTGCCGTAAGCCTTGTTGATTTATGTGACTAACACTTTGATTGGCAGCCATTTTAATTATCCCACCATAACATATGAATTATTTTTCACTGTTTCTGATGCCATGTGACTTTGCATGACAATGTAGAAAACTAGTTGAATGCATATTTGTTTGTTGGATGGTAAGTTTATCTAGATGAAAGAAGTCAATTATAAATATATTTTTTAATCTAACATATTTAAGTCTCTTTTATACAGCATATTTCTTAATCTAACAATGTTTCCTTTATTGTTGGTAGGATGTCTGCCAAAGAAGGTCCTCACCCCGGACGCAGGAGGCGAAGACATGCGAGAGACCTGTAGTGGACTGACCCTCCAATTCAGTATATGGTATTGACCTGAGAAGCACATCCTGATTTGGTACATTTTATTAAGTCAAATTGTGTATATGGATGTTCTTATGGTTTTTTCTATTGAATTATAATTTCATATTGTGTAGGTTTCTATTCTGGATGTTGCATCTCATGTACTTATGTTCATTGATAAAGCGTCTCTGATTGATGACCGCTTACAAGCTGGATTGGATTGTGTGTCTCAGATGCAGTACATTCTCTTAGATCACCACCTTCTCACAGCATTCGTGGAACATTGGTCTTCGCAGAAAAATTCATTCCATTTTCCCATTAGGGAGATGACAATCACATTGCAGGATGTTGCTATTATTCTGGGTGTTCAGATAGATGGTCTGCCTATTATTAGGCGGAATGTTGTTGGTGGGGGCAGGCGGTGGACATCTTGGCCAAATTGCTGTGATGAGTTGATAGGAGCACATCGAGCCGCATCTACACCCGCGATCCGATCATATATCGAGTTCGAGAATGGGGCAAGCACATGCACATACCTGTTTGCCCTTTCGGTGGCGTTGAACGTATTACATGGATTCTTACTTAGATCTACCGGAGCTTCAGTTTAGTATGCATGTTAGAGCTTACATACTCTTTTCTATTCGATGTTTCCTTATGTCAGACACTTCTTCTTCAGAGATTCACCTGCAGTATCTGCCCCTACTGGAGGATCTTGACACATTTAGGGAGTTCTCATTAGTACCACCTGTGCTTGCTCATTTATACGGGGAGCCCCATGAGGCAATGAAGCCGAAGCACACGAATATGGCTGGTTTCCTATAGTTACTACAGGTATGGGTGTGGGAGCATGTTCATGTCGGGAATAGCGTTATATTCCATGCAGACAAACATAGATGGGGAATGTGGGTTGTCATTTGGAATGAAGCGTATGTCGAGAGATGATGCCAGCCCATATTAGAGTTTACAGAGACGAGCTAGATGGCCTATTGCAGAGTCAGGTATATTGCTTTGTAAGTTTATTTTTGGGCCTATTATTGTATGTAGATAGCATAGCTAATATTCATTTCAAATAACACAGGTGATCTGAAAGCCATATGGAGTTTAGATCCGTACACGTGTCGTAGAGATATGCTTACATGGGGATGACATATGGCTGGCTAAAGTACCCTTGATTAGCTGGAAATGAGTTGAGTGGCACCTGCTCGATTGTGTGTGTGCTCAGGCGATTGACCTTCCACCTATGGAGGTTACCGATAGATTATGCGTGCGAGTGGATGGTTGAGGGAAAAAGCGTGGAGGGTCGATTACCACCACGATATTATAGAGCGAGCGATTTAGTTGTGGTAGTAGACTCTTCCTGGGGGTTCGCATGAATCGATATATAGATGGTATTGGTCTTGGCTTCACTTTATATCGAAGGCACCTACAATAGACACTTATTACCTCGAGCTCGGAGAGACTCATGGTAAGCCAGCATTTCTGAACTGTAATAATAAATTTTTTTTATTAATTCCATCATAATTCGAATTCTATCAACGCAGCGTGAGCACATATTGAATACCGAGGACATATTCCAGTGCTATTTTGGGAGGGATGAGGGCACATAGTTTCAACAATCAGTCAATGAGTATGATGGGTTGTGCAGGGAGCTATGGCACAACATGCATATTTCTGATAGCCGGTACGGGAACACTAGCCTTTATCGTCAGTGCAACCGGATGGGCCGGTGATGGATATTAGTCCATCATCTCCATGAGTGGTCGGACCATCTACATATACATTCACACAGCCACCACAATATTCGTACCAGGAAGCTATGTGGTCAGGCACCGTGCGGCCGGCCTCCCTCACATATGGGCCTCCCTTTATGACACCCTCGTATGGGCGTATCATGGTTTCTCGCTTCCCCTTAAGTTGATGTACTTAGTGCTACACAGGTTACTCGTAACAACCCTGCAGGTTGAACAGGAGGACCAGCAGCTGGAACATCATCTACGAGACCGGCCCCGACGACCACCAGCCCATTACACGCCCGGTAGTGATGCGATACTGCATCGCAGGTATTATCGGAGATAGTTGTTTGTACTATTATCTTATGTCCATACAGTATTATATTTTGTTGTATTTGTACCTATCTTATTGTATCCTGTCTCGCAGACATCATCAGGAACTATTTTATTATTTTGGTTACCTTAATTTGTAAATATTCATATATTTTTTGTGCTGCTTTATTTATACAACTTTAAGTGTTTAGAATAAGTTGTACATTGATGAATTTTTTTTAGTGAGGATATTCCCTATGGTAGTAACAGTAGAGAGGTAGTTAGTTTGTGTTCTAAACTTAGTTTGAGTTGGCTTCTTATCCTTGTTTGAAAATGGTTGCATTTCTAATACTAGCACATTCACTTCTCTTATATGAATGTAATCAATATGAATAATTATCTCAAAATAATAAGACTAATGTGCTATTAATGAATGTTTATATGTCATGACTCTTAAAAACTTGTTAATTGCACTTCATTAAAAGTGTTCGTTTAGCGTGAATTATTTGTGCATTTCATCATTATTCATTTCTCAAACTTTTCTGCGCATCGAGCTGCAATCATAAACTTTGACCAACATAAAAGTTGTAGAGAATTTTGTTACAATTCCAACGATATAAAGTTCTCTCAATTCGATACCACTGATACACGAAAAAATCGATTCTTTGCTCAACTTTTAGCTCTGCGCCCGGCCACAAATTGCAAATCGTAATTCAATATGACCTAAAACCTGAACCCTAAACATAAAACCTAAACCCTAAACCCTAAACCATAAAAATAAAAAAATAAATAGTAAAAACCCTAATCCAAAACCCTAAACCCTAAACCCTAAACCCTTAAATCCTAAAATCTACAATCTTAAAACCCAAACCCTAAACTCTAAACCCTAAACCCTAAACCCTAAACTCTAAAAACCTAAAACCTAAAACTAAACTCTAAAGACCTAAAACTTAAACCTAAACAAAGTAAAATAAAAAATAAAATAAAATAAAAACCTAAACTAAAACATAAACATAAACCCAAACCTAAACCTAAACTAAAAAAACCTAAAAATAATCCCAAAATAGAAACCTAAAAGCTAAACCTAAAAAAAGAAGATAAAAACCTAAACCTAAACCAAATGTATCACTGGGTTCAGGAAGCACATGCACATACACATTTGCCCTTTCTGTTTGCATTGACGACATGGATTCTTACTTAGATCTACTTGGGCTTAGTTTTAAGTTAGAGCTTACATACTCTTTTATTGGATATTTCCTTATGTCGCTTCTTCTTGAGATTCACTGATCGCCTCTGGAGGATCTTGACACATTTAGGGAGTTCTCATTAGGATCAGCTGTGCTTGCTCATTTGTACAGGGAGCCCCATGAGGCAATGAAGCCACACGAATATGGCTGGTTGCCTATAGTTACTACAGGTATGAGTGTGGGAGCATGTTCATGTCGGCAGACCAACGTTGCATATTCCATACCCGACAAATATAGATGGGCTGAGTGTGGGTTGTCGCTGGAATGAAGGGTATGTCCGAGAGATGATGCGACCCATATCGAGTTCTGAGGCAGCTAGATGGCCTAGTCAAATATATTGCTTTGTAAGTTTATTTTGGGCCTATCTTAAAGCATAATATTCATTTTTCAAATAACACGGTGATCAGAGCCATATGGAGTTTAGATCCCGTAATCGCGGATATATGCTTAGGGATGACATATGGATGGCTAAAGTACCCTTGATTAGTTGGAAATGAGTTGAGTGGCACTGATCATGTGATCGGCGGTTTGGCCACCTATGGCCCGAGGTTGCAGATAGATTATGCTTTCATGAGTGGATGGTTGAGGGAAAGCCAACGGGTGGTCGATTACCCACGATATAGCGCCGGGAGAGCGAGGATTTAGTTGTGGTAGTAGACTCTTCCCAGCAGGGGGGGGGGTTGCAGCCATGAATCGATATATGAGATGGTATCGGTCTTGGGCTTCACTTTATATGCTGAAGGTACCTACAATACCCCCAGACACTTATTACCCTTAAGCTCCTGGAGACCGACTCATGGTAAGCCAGCATTTCTTAACTGTAATAATAATTTTTTTTATTAATTCCATCATAATTTGAGTTTTGTCAATGCAACGTGAGCACATATTGAATACCGAGGACATATTCCAGTGCTATTTTGGGAGGGATGAGGGCACATAGTTTCAACAATCAGTCAACGAGTATGATGGGGGTTGTCTTTGGGGCTGCGTAACATGCATATTTCGATGGCGTGGGACACTAACTTTTATCGCCGATTACACCGGATGGGCCGGTGATGGATATTAGTCCATCATCTCCATGAGTGGTCGGACCATCTACATATACAATCACACAGCCACCACAGTATTCGTACCAGGAAGCTATGTGGTCACAGATGCACCTGTGGCAGCAACCAGTCCCTCTTACAGATGGGCCTCCCTCATTCCATATGACACCCCCGTATGGACTGTATCATGGTTTCTCGCTTCCCACACAGTCTTAAGTTGATGTACCTAGTGCTACACACTGGTTACTGCAACCCTCCAAAAGTTGAGCAGAGGACCAGTAGCTGGAACATCATCTACGAGACCGGTCCATGACCACCCATTACAGATAGTGATACCATCGCGAGCATCATCAGAGATAGTTGTTTGTACTATTATCTTATGTCCATACAGTATTATATTTTGTTGTATTTGCACCTATCTTATTGTATCCTATCTCGCAGACATCGTCAGGAACTATTTTATTATTTTGGTTACCTTAATTTGTAAATATTCATATATTTTTTGTGCTGCTTTATTTATACAACTTTAAGTATTTAGAATAAGTTGTACATTGATGTATTTTTTTTAGTGAGGATATTCCCTGTGGTAGTAACAGTAGAGAGGTAGTTAGTTTGTGTTCTAAACTTAGTTTGAGTTGGCTTCTTATCCTTGTTTGAGAATGGTTGCATTTCTAATACTAGCACATTCACTTCTCTTATATGAATGTAATCAATATGAATAATTATCTCGAAATAATAAGACTAATGTGCTATCAATGAATGTTTATATGTCATGACTCTTAAAAACTTGTTAATTGCACTTCATTAAAAGTGTTCGTTTAGCGTGAATTATTTGTGCATTTTATCATTATTCATTTCTCAAAATTTTCTGTGCATTGAGCTGCAATCATAAATTTCGACCAACATAAAAGTTGTAAAGAATTTCGTTACGATTCCAACGATATAAAGTTCTCTCAATTCCGATACCGTATGACTCCGATACACGAAAAATATGATTGCTGCTCTGAACTTTTAGCTCTGCGCCGCAGTTTTTGCGCTCATTTGCAAAATCTGATGCGTATCAGAATTTTGACCAACATGAAAGTTGTAGAAAATTTTGTTACAATTCCAAAGATATGAAGTTCATTCGATTGACCACGATGACTCGGTCGTCTATGTTGGGGCCGTCGTATATACCGACTATTATTTTTTTTTGCCTAAATTGCTAATTACGATTAGCACTAAGCCTAATTTAAAAATTTTTCTGCTGTAAAATAAAGTTGTACGCTCGTCATCCCAAGAAAATAATGAAAAGATGAATCATTAATGCCCCTCCGATTTCGTTTCATTTTATTGCCATAAAATTTGTGAAAATAAATATATTTAATTCATTGAATTAAAGATGCTTCTCAAGACCATCAATATAGAACCAATGCTATGATCAATTTGGTAATCTCAGAAAGCCAAAGCTATCGGTGAGGAGAGTAGAATAATCATCTTCTTAGAAGTTGGATTGTGGGGCGATTATATGACCCAAAGACAGAAAAAAGTTGACATGATAAATTGGATTGGGAAGACTGCTGAGAATGGTTAGATGGGTACTTCTCTTGGAGATTTAGATGGCATTATGTGAGAAAATAGGGTAGGCTGTATGGGATGGTCATTTTTTTTTCTTAAAAATAAGGGTAACGACATCTCTTAGGAGGGATGGATTTTGATCAAGCTACTTATGACATAATATGTAGATTTGATGAAGATAGTTCGCACATTGATGACAACATTTATTTCACCAACATAAATAGTTGATCAAAGTGCATGCCATCATGCTCAGGTCCCGTATGACCATCATGTGATGATTAGTGCCTTAGTGTCAAAGTTATTTTTATGTTGGCATATTAATATTCACATTTAATGTCACGTAACTTTTCATGACTAAAGAAGATGATGATAACCTTGTAGCTTCAATATTAAAACTATCACAACAAGTATTAATGATAATATTAATGATAAAAGCTCTTGATAGAGAAGTTGGTGGATTATTGGTTTGCCAGTTGAATGGTTAGTTGGTCATTAGCTAGTTTGTTGAGAGGATTTATTATTATTAGACATCTAAAAGAGCTATAGCCTTCGGAGATGTAGGCTTCAAAAATTCACCACCGACCTCTCGATAAAAAGTGTTTAAATTATGTGTTGTTGTACCTTTTAGAAGGTAGAGGAAATAGTAGATAATACACTACCCAAAGATTTTGCTCTCATTTGATGAGAACTTTAGATCTGGTTCCAGGTTTCTTATAGGCGCAAGTACTTATAGTTAATTACCCCTCCCAATGCTGAGAGAGAACTTTCGATTAAGGCTAGTCGTTAGATCACTAAATGAATAGCGTATAGTAGCAGCATGTGGAGTTTTGAAATTTTCGGTTTAGAATTTATGAAATTCACCATTATTTAGCTTAAAGCAGATGGTTGGGGGAATGATAACATGCCTGATCTAGATTCCATGGTTCTGTCATTCTGGGCTGTCATGGTCCCTACTCTACTTAGTCAGAGGAGGTAGTCGACCTAACCTGGCCGAAGGATCCCTGTTAGTAGAGACTTGGGGTGGTGTTTGTTTAAGGAGACAAGCTTAAGTCTACCTTAGCTGACAGAGGGCTTTTTGCCCTATCAGGTGTACCCTATAATTCACATCTCAAGGTATAGAGCCATTAGGGAGCATACGGGCTATAGTCATAATCATAATATAATAGTGTCACTTGGTGGCAACCACCTGATCAAAGGACTTGCATCATATGTGGAGCCTACTGGCCAAACCACATAGAGGAAGGGACCTCATCCCCTTGCGGCATGAGATTGATTGAGAGTGAAGATAGAAATACATTTGATTTAACATTGGATCCTTTATGAGCTAGAGTTTTCTTAATTTATCACCTTTAACAAACAGTTGCGGAAGATGGATTAGATTTTAGCTTTAAGTATTGAATTTTATTTAACCATTTAACACTTAGTAATTTATCTGATTTTATATTTGTATTGATACTTGATTTTGATTAATTCAATTTGAGCTTGCAAGCACATTTTTATGATAAATATCCCATTCGGTTGAAATCTCCACTCAACACAGTCATCATCGGGGTTTATGAATTTGCTTGATCATTTAATTTATTATTTCAGATCCTATCGACTCTATTATTTTAATAATAGAGGATCAAATCAACTGTTACATGATAGAATTAGCTTATCAGATATTTTAATAAGTTGAAATTCTTATAATAATTGAATTTTTAGGTTTTGTTAACCCAGACCCAGTCTTAAGACCAAACTGGGAAGCAACCCTCGTAGCATCCTCAAACACTAGCTTTAGGCATCCAGCGTAGTGTCGGGGCCCATGCGGGTATTTAATAATGCTTGTATAATTTTAAGGCATTGAATTTGAGTTTTAATTATACTTCATAATAAGTGCAAGAGTTCAATTAAAGCCTTAATTAACGCCTTATGTTCACTTATACGATGTGTTGCGAATCCGATGACAAATTGTATAATAGAATTATGTTTATATTTGCACTTAAAATGTTGCATTTTTACTTGCATTTTATTTATTCTTAGAATTTCTAAACTTCAATGGTTGGCTTATGCTCATTAATGACTTGTTAGATCTTTGTAAATTCAACATTCAAATTTGATATTCTCTCATACAAACTGTTATACTTCCTTTAAGCGAGTCTATTTGAATTCAAGCTTCTTTTGAATACAAGTTGATTATTTAGTAAGAGTCTCGATCATGCTTCCTAATAGGCTATTTAGTTATAGTGAAAACCTCTTATGATAGGAGCCACATATATATTAATTTGAATCAACACATGCAAGCTTGACATAAAGAAAATCATTTATTATTAATTATTTTTTAAAGAAATGAATGCACGAATCAAGTGTCATATAACTTTTTAATATGATTGGAAAGAAATAAAAAGACACAAGCATGTAATTTCATTCAATCCAACTAATTCATAAGGACAATCATGTTAAATAAGCTTATTTAAAATAAACCAAAGTTTCTTAATGTCACTTTTGATTTTATGTTTAACTTGATTTAAGAGATGTGAGAATGATTTGATAATCCTAATCCCATTCCCCATATGTGTGAGTTAATTTGATTTAATAAGAAGTAATTAGATTGATTTTATGAATTGATTAAGTTAAGCATGTATTAAATTAATTAATTAAACCCTTACTTATGTTACCTTAAGGTAATTGATTAAATGATTATGAGCTAATGTAATATGAAAATAAATTGAAAAGTAAATAGAAATGCTCCTATGAAATGAAAGGGGTATAATACAATTAGCTCATAATTACTTATTAATTAAGCTTAAGGAACTGTTTTAATTACTTTAATGATTTTCTCACACATGTGAGCTAATCATAATTTCATTAAACTTCTTTAGGTTCTTGAAAACCTAAAGCTCTACCCATGGATCAATTAGGATAAATCAAATTTAATTAGATCTTTAATTTAATTAATAAAATAATCCATTAATTCTTTCTCTTTTCTTAATTATTAAACATAGTTGGTTATCTTTTGAAATGACATGGTTTTAAGGGAAAAGGTTGGAAAAGAGGTCCCAACCTAATTCCATAAACCCCTTACTTAATCAAGCATGATTTAATGTGATTTGGATTTCAATTTAGCCAATTAAGTCATTAAATAATTAATTAATCATTAATTAGTATTTTGGTTGAAAAGAGAGGAAAACTTAGGGAAAAGGTAAGGAGGGAGACCCCAATCTAATTCCTTAAGTCATATTACTATTCAACAGTAATTAAGGAGTCTAAATCATTAATTAATTGATGTTCATATGCTTAATTATCCCTTAATTGAGTTAAAAAGTTAATTATGGCTTAATTAATCAATTCTCCTAATTTAGCAAGTCATAAATCCCAAAAAAATTATAGGAGGCAGAGGTCATCCTCTCAAATAATCTCAAAAATTTTGGAATCAATTACTTGAATGATTAGAGAGTAATTAAGTTAATTAAGTTTTTAATTAAACCCTAATTAAGCTTTGACTCTTCAAAACCAATTGAAAATATTTTTATTAAATTCTCCAATAAAATATTTTCAAAATGAGCATTTATTTGAATTTTTAGATTTTTCTATGATTTGTTATGATTTTTAGAAATGTTCAGCCATTAAGATGATTTCATAAAGTAGATTAATTTATTTTATTATAATAAACTATTTGAGCTTCAAAATTCAATATCTTTCACTCCAGAAGTCATTTTAACTTGAAATTTTTATGAGATGTGTATTTTAAGTTTGATTTCAATTCCTGAAAGTTTTAACTCAATCCATTTCTTATTTTTAGAGTAATTGATAAAATTTAATGTTTACTAAAACTTAAATTAAGCTCAAAGTATTTAGTGAAATTTGGGGATTTTGGATTTGTTGGATTCGTCTCTGAAAGAAAAATCCAACGAACCCTTATTTATAATTTTCTCTAAGCTTTTTATTTTCAATAAAATTTTGAAACTTTAGAAAATTTAAATAATTTTTAAAATAAAAAATAGACAATTTTCCCGCATAAACCGGTCGCACGGCGTTCTGCGATCAAATAGCACATGGTGCACGCATCACGATTTGGCCCATTTTTTGCGAGCAAGAAAAGTTCATTTTGGGCGAATCAGATCGAACAGATTAGATCAGATCTACGATCTAACGGGTTAAAATCACATGAGATTACTTCTAATCGCAGCCGTCCAATCCTTTAGAGGCAAGATCGGACAATAACTGCTTCGTCCATTCCCCAACGGACAAAAGCGACCCTCGAAACAGTGTTTCTAAGCAGGAAAATGGAAGAAAATGAGAAAAATTGACCGAATGAGGTTCGATTAGGCTCGCTTCTATGTCGATTCTCACCGGAAAACTTCTCGATTTGCGTAGGGATGATATAGAATGAAAAATACAAGATTTATCTAAGAAAATTTCTAAATTTGAACAAAAATCATCACAAATAAAAGCTTCTATGGCCAGCTACGGTTTGGCAAAATTACCTCAACAGGGATGGTTTTCGATGGTGGTGAACATTCGAGCGAGCTCCTTGGTGTGAGAGGAAGCCTTGGAATAAGTTTCAACCTTTATTTGCTTCGGAATGTCGTGATCACCAACCTTCATCGCACCTTCATCGGAATTCGCTAAGCTTTGATATTTTTCAATCCAAATGGCTTGAAGGAAGGGGGGAAAGGATTTTTTTTTTGCTTGGGGAAGCTTTTGGGAACTGAATGAATGTAGAATCCCAAGTTTTGAACCCTTTTTTCTCCTTTCAAGTGGATAGCCGAAATTTCCCATCAAATGATGGGATTTGAGCAGCCCTAGCCTCCTTAAAGTGGGCTAAGAAGCTAGGTAGGTCCTTATTTGGGTGATGGGTGGCTGCGAAAGGTGATGGGAGAGTGGACTTTGCTCTCTTTTGGGTAAGATCACATGTGGGATGGCATTTCCTTGGGTTGGCTCCAATTGGGTTTGGGCTGATTTTGGGCTAATTTTTGGGCTGATCCCAAGTGCGTTTGGGTCGGGTTTGATCAAGTCCCATTGGGTCATAGCTTGGTTCAAGGGATTTGGCTCAATTTGGGTCATATGAGTCACATTAGGCCAAGTTGGGTTGTTGGTAATTAAAACCGGGTCAAATTAAGGCTTATATTAGGTTCAAGTTGAATAGATTTTGAAGTGTTTTGGTATGATCAATTTGATTTAATTTGGCTTAGAATTGATTTTGGCTCATTTGAAATCAAATGAGTCAAATGGGTCAAGTTGATCAATTTTACCAAAATTGGCTAAATGGGTTTAGGTTATGGGTTGATTTATGTTTCATTGGCTAATTGAAGATGAATGTAGTCTTTGGTTTGAATCAATTTGAATTTAATTTGGATTTATGCCAAATTGACTAGGCTAAGTGGCTCAATTGGGTTCAATTAGTCAAATTATGTTTAATTATGACTTTGGTCAAGTTCAATAATCAATTTGGAGCAAACTTGAGCCATTGGTTATAATCAATTTGGGTTAGATCATGATTTGGCCCAATTTGGTCTTCTTAGCCAATTTGGGTCAACTTGGGTCAAATGGCCAATTAGGCTTAGTTTGACTCAATTTATGGTCAAGTCATGTTTAATCATTAGGTTTAGGTTGGTGTGGAGCAATGGTTTCAATTAATTTGGTGTAGGATAGATTTTGGTTCATTTGGTTCATTTTGGTTCATTTGGTTCATTTGGTTCTCGATTCAATCCAATTTAGGTAGGATTGGAACTTGGCTCAAATGGGTCCTTTAGGTCACTTTAGATTAAAGTGAACTTAAAGTGGTCAATTGTTTTTGGTTTTGACTTGAATTGAGTTTAGTTTGGTTTATATATGGATTTAGGATGGGAATATAAATCCAATTGCAATTGATTTGGATCCCAATAGGTTTTGGTTCACATGATATCAAGTCAAAAGGGGCTAAGTTGGGTTGACTTGAGTTTGGTTTGATAGTTGTAGTTTTCATTTATATTTTGCTAGATGATTGAAGGAATGATTGATTCAAAATAAAATCCATTGATTTTAACTTAGTTTAGGTGGATTTTAGTTAAGTCCAAGAAATTGGCTTAAAGGGTATAAATTAGGTTTTGGCTTAATTTTGGATTTAATTTTGGCTATTTGGATTTATATTTCATTTATATTTAGGAATTTAAATGAAAATATAAATGATTCATGGGAAAATCACTTGAGTTCGGAGTGCTTTGGAAGCAAATTTGACCAAGCTCATGGATGTAGGTCAAAAGGGCTAAGAAGGGGAAACCAATTTAGTTAGATTTAATTTTGGTCATTGGAATATGGGTATCAATTATATTTGTGAATATAAATGAAGGAATAATTGATTTACAAAGAAATTAATTAATTTTGGGTTTAACCATATGCATGATGTACATGATAGAAAGAAATGTATGAACATGTGTTATATAATAATAATTCATTCTAATTAATCTTAAGATGTCCTTCTTGTTAAATAAGGTAATTTAGGGTGAACCTAAACTTAGGGTTTATCAAAATATTTAATAAGTCATTCACTAAAGGAAATTGATTAATTAATTGGTTTTAAAAGTTAAGATATGGATGAAAGAGAGGTTCCCACTCTTTCTTCTCTTTACAATACTTAGTTTTTTTTTGTGTAGGCCATATGAAGCAAAGGAAAATACTAAATAAAAATCTTTAAATCAATTAAATCACTTAAAGAAAAATCAACCCTTTATAAATTAAATCCTTCACACTTAGCAAAATTATAACTCTAAAGCCTAGTTAGGACATACCACAAGCATTTGATACACACACTTTTAGACTAAGTCACCACTTCTAGTTTTATGTTAAGGCATTGTATGATTTTATGTATGCTTATTTTATGATGTATTATTGTAGATTGAATGTTAAGGTGTGTATGGTAGTCACGGATGTTAGATATTCTAATCATGCCTTTCTGTGAGGGTTGTGCTTAGGGGTTGTTGTATTAAAATAAAAATGCAAATGCTTTTGTTGTGTATGTTGCTTATACCCCTAAGCATAACCCAAGTTAGGATAGCTGGGCTTGGTTACCCATGTGTGAGATGCTAAGTCTAAACTATTCATATAACCACTTGGGTTGTATGGTGTAACACTTGTTTTTTGAGTGTAGCTAGATTTACTTTCCTTCTTTTAACGTAATTTTGCATTATGTTTAGATAAGTGTTATGGGGATTAGGATGAGCATTGGTTATAAGATCAAGTCTTATGTACCATGTGATACCTTTGGAGCAAGCACATTTAGATCAATACAAAAAGAAGAAGGAAATAGAGCAAATTAAATGAAAAAAAAAAAAAAGAAAGAATGAAGAATGAAGAATGAAGACCCCCATAATATTCATCATTTGTAATTGTAATTAATCTTTTATTATACCAGGATATATAAGGTAGCTTACTATATTTCTTTTAGGTTGTCTGTACATTTTGAGCCTTTTATTCTTTTGAGATAGCATTATAAAATTATTTGATATTTTATTTAGCTTGTGCATTAGAAAAAGCATGCCTTTTCATAGTTTATTTATGATTGGTGATTGTTGTATTGCCTGAATGCGATTAGGCTCCTAGGATAAAAATAAATTTTTAATCCCATTAACAACTCATAACTAAACTTTTAAAATAACTCATAATCTCACATAAAAGCCTAGGCATTAAATTAAGATAATAAATAATTAGCAACCCCTTAGCTGGATGTTGTATGTTGAAACATCATGCATATCCATCTTATTTCACTCTTGTTAAGAGATGGCTTCGATCTTTGTCAGATAGAATGTGCTTAACTTTTTAGAGCCTATGATGGAAGAACACCTCTTTCTCTTTTCATTTTTCCCACAATCAACTTCTCATGCATTTAGGTATATAAAATCTTATAGCCTGTGTTAAAATAAAGAGTCCCAAATTAAATAAAATTTGATAAAAATTTGTATTAGATTAAGTCATTATTAGTGCATTTATAGTCTCTCAAAGAGTGGGTTTAAGTACTTAGTTTATTTTCTAAATAAATAATAGCCTAACCATCTTACAAAGCATATTACTTGTCTACATGATTTTAAAGCGTGAGGAGTTAGTAGGCACTCCAAGAGGTTATAAGTCCATGTGATTTACCCTCTTTTATGGAGGTAAACCATATACCCACTTTTGCCTTAGATTTAGATCATGCTTTGGCCCTCACCAAAGCTCCCTAGATTTAGGATCTGAGGTGGATGTTTTCCTTTGCAAACTACAAACAAAAATTCTCACCTTTAGATATTTTCACAATCTTGTATTGTGAGATTATAAGTTCTAGATTTCTAATAAAACTTTAACTCAAATAAATAAATCTCCTTAATTTTAATTATATAAAATCCAACCATAGGATAAATTGGAGTGCTCACTAGGTTTTCTAGTATCATGAGCACTCCCTACTCATCTCCTTTTATTTCAATAATAACTCACCCATTTTGATCCATCTCACTTGATCTTCTAAAATATAACAAATTTATTGATAATCCTATCTTTGAATTCTTTAGAGACAACAATCGCCTACTTTAATCAAGATTATTATTAAGGGATTCAATTTCTTTAAGATGTAATTAACAATGGAGGCTTGCCTCCATAGGGAACTTAACGAACCTAGTTTAAATAAACCCTGCTTTACTTTTCCATGCAAAGTAGAAAAAAAATCTCTAGTATATTCGAAGATCCATCATGCCTTAGGAGTCCATATTAGATGATTAGGTCCATTGTAGGGTAGTGACTTCTATCTCTCGAGATAGTATACTATTCCTTGATGTCATACTCGACCTCATCTACGTTGTTACACACAAATGAAACAAAAAAATAAACCGCACTGGAGAAGTGAGGTAATAAAATGACCTCCTTAGGGCTAGCTAAAGCATCATATTCTCGGGATGTCCAAACAAAATACCATTTGCATTCAAACATATATAAATTTGCATATATGTAAGAAAGAGAGCTCCCAATTCATATGATCCATTAATTCTATCACTTAAAAATTGCAAATACATGCATTTTGATAAAAGAAGGAGAGATTTTAACTCTATAATTAAATACACACACATGTATGAGAGACATAAGCTAGTACATGCCATTGTTAACCAAGAAAGTGAGGTAATCAAATGACCTCCTTGGGGCTACTTAAAGCCTCATATTTTTGAGATTTCTAGACTCAATATTTACTTTTCTCAAATACATATGAATGTATACATAAATAAAGGAGAGAAAACCATGCAAAAGTTGTATTTTTATCTTATTAAAATATTTATGCATATGGAGTAAAGCTTTATTTAAATTCTAATATTGAAATATGTAATATTGAAATCAAATGGAGTATGTGTTGTTGTTAAACAAGGGAAGTGAGGTAATCAAATGACCTCCTTGGGGCTACTTAAAGCTTCGTATTCCTAGGATGTCCAGACTAAATACTCATTAACATTCTTACTTATACAAATCAATACATGAATGAAAGAAAATAACTTTACTTCATACACTTAAGCTATAATCACATGTATTCCCGATATATTTATAACTAGCATTTATAGCATATGTAATCACTTGTTTGTAAGATTTGGAAAATATATTTGGATTTAATAATGATAGGAGCAATATATATATTAATTTGAATCAACGCATGCAAGCTTGACATAAAAAAAATCATTTATTTTTAATTATTTTTTAAAGAAATGAATGCATGAATCAAGTGTCATATAACTTTTTAATATGATTGGAAAGAAATAAAAAGACACAAGCATGTAATTTCATTCAATCCAACTAATTCATAAGGACAATCATGTTAAATAAGCTTATTTAAAATAAACCAAAGTTTCTCAATGTCACTTTTAATTTTATGTTTAACTTGATTTAAGAGATGTGAGAATGATTTGATAATCCTAATCCCATTCCCCATATGTGTGAGTTAATTAGATTTAATAAGAAGCAACTAGATTGATTTTATGAATTGATTAAGTTAAAGATGGATTAAATCAATTAATTAAACCCTTACCTATGTTACCTTAAGGTAATTGATTAAATGATTATGAGCTAATGTAATATGCAAATAAATTGAAAAGTAAATAGCAATGCTCCTATGAAATGAAAGGGGTATAATGCAATTAGCTCATAATTACTTATTAATTAAGCTTAAAGAATTATTTTAATTACTTTAATGATTTTCTCACACATGTGAGCTAATCATAATTTCATTAAACTTATTTAGGTTCTTGAACACCTAAAGCTCTACCCATGGATCAATTAGGATAAATCAAATTTAATTAGATCTTTAATTTAATTAATAAAATGATTAATCCATTAATTCTTTCTCTTTTCTTAATTATTAAACTTAGTTGGTTATCTTTTGAAATGACATGGTTTTAAGGGAAAAGGTTGGAAAAGAGGTCCCAACCTAATTCCATAAACCCCTTACTTAATCAAGCATGATTTAATGTGATTTGGGTTTCAATTTAGCCAATTAAGTCATTAATTAATTAATTAATCATTAATTAGTATTTTGGTTGAAAAGAGAGGGAAACTTAGGGAAAAGGTAAGGAGGGAGACCCCAATCCAATTCCCTAAGTCTTATTACTATTCAACAATAATTAAGGAGTCAAAATAGTTAATTAATTGATTTTCATATGCTTAATTATCCCTTAATTAAGTTAAAAAGTTAATTAGTGCTTAATTAATCAATTCTCCTAATTTATCAAGTAATAAATCTCAAAAAAATTATAGGAGGCCGAGATCATCCTCTCAAATAATCTCAAGAATTTTGAAATCAATTACGTGAATGATTAGAGAGTAATTAAGTTAATTAAGTTTTAATTATAAAGCTTTGACTCCTCAAAACCAATTGAAAATATTTTTATTAAATTCTCCAATAAAATATTTTCAAAATGAGCATTTATTTGAATTTTTTAGATTTTTCTATGATTTGTTATGATTTTTAGAAATGTTAGCCATTAAGATGATTTCATAAAGTCGATTAATTTATTTTATTATAATAAACTATTTGAGCTTCAAAATTCAATATCTTTCACTCCATAAGTCATTTTAACTTGAAATTTTATGATATGTGTATTTTAAGTTCGATTTCAATTCCTGAAAGTTTTAACTCAATCCAATTTATATTTTTAGAGTAATTGATAAAATTTAATGCTTATTAAAACTTAAATTAAGCTCAAAGTATTTAGTGAAATTTAGAGATTTTGGATTTGTTGGATTTGTCTCTGAAAGAAAAATCCAATAAACCCTTATTTATAATTTTTGCTAAGCTTTTTATTTTCAATAAAATTTTGAAACTTCAGAAAATTTAAATAATTTTTAAAATCAGAAAATAGATAATTTTCCCGCTTAAACCCGATGCTGCAGCATCTGATACCGCATAGGACATGGTGCCACGCATCACGTATCGATTGGCAGGCCCATTTTCGCGAGCAAGAAAAGTTCATTCTAAGCGAATCAGATCGAACCGTCTAGATCAGATCCGCGATCTAACGGGTTAAAATCACATGAGATTACTTCTAATCATAGCCATCCAATCCTTTAGAGGCAATATCGGACAATAACTGCTTCGTCCATTCCCCAACGGACAAAATCGACCCTCGAAACAGTGTTTCTAAGCAGGAAAACGGAAGAAAATGAGAAAAATTGACCCAATGAGGTTCGATTAGGCTCGCTTCTATGTCGATTCTCACCGAAAAACTTCTCGATTTGCGTAAGGATGATATAGAATGAAAAATTCAAGATGTATTTAAGAAAATTTCTAAAATTGCACAAAAATCGTCACAAATAAAAGCTTCTATGGCCGGCTACGGTTTGGCGAAATTACCTCGCTAGGGATGGTTTTTGATGGTGGTGAAGATCCGAGCGAGCACCTTGATGTGAGAGGAAGTCTTGGAATAAGTTTGAACCTTTTATTTGCTTTGGAATGTCGTGATCACCAACCTTCATCGCACCCTCATCGGAATTCGCAAAGCTTTGATATTTTTCAATCCAAATGGCTTGAAGGAAGTGGGGAAAGGATGTTTTTTGCTTGGGGAAGCTCTTGGGAACTGAATGAATGTAGAATCCCAAGATTTGAACACTTTTTTCTCCTTTCAAGTGGATGGTCGAAATTTCCCATCAAATTATGGGATTTGAGCAGCCCTAGCCTCCTTAAAGTGGGCTAAGAAGCTAGGTAGGTCCTTATTTGGGTGATGGGTGGCTATGAAAGGTGATGGGAGAGTGGACTTTGCTCTCTTTTGGGTAAGATCACATGTAGGATGGCATTTCCATGAGGGATTACCTTGGGTTGGCTCTAATTGGGTTTGGGCTGATTTTGGGCTAATTTTTGGGCTGATCCCAAGTGGGTTTGGGTCAGGTTTGATCAGGTCTCATTGGCTCATGACTTGGTTCAAGGGATTTTGCTCCATTTGGATCATATGAGTCACATTAGGCCAAGTTGGGTTAAGTTGACCAATAGGTCAAACTGGGTCAAACTACGGCTTATATTAGGTTCAAGTTGAATAGATTTTGAAGTATTTTGGTATGATCAATTTGATTTAATTTGGCTTAGAATTGATTTTGGCTCCTTTGAAATCAAATGAGTCAAAGGGGTCAAGTTGACTAATTTGACCAAAATTGGGTAAATGGGTTTAGGTTATGGGTTGATTTATATTTCATTAGCTAATTGAAGATGAATGTAGTCTTTGGTTTGAATCAATTTGAATTTAATTTGGATTTATGCCAAATTGACTGGGCTAAGTGGCTCAATTGGGTTTAATTAGTCAAATTACGTTTAATTATGACTTTGGTCAAGTTCAATAATCAATTTGGAGCAAACTTGAGCCATTGGTGGTAATCAATTTGGGTTAGATCATGATTTGGCCCAATTTGGTCTTTTTGGCCAATTTGGGTAAACTTGGGTCAAACAACCACTTAGGCTTAGTTTGACTCAATTTGTGGTCAAGTCATGTTCAATCATTAGGTTTAGGTTGGTGTGGAGCAATGGTTTCAATTAATTTGGTGTAGGATATGTTTTAGTTCATTTGGTTCACATAGGCTAAAGAGTTGACTTGGTAAAATGACTAAGTTGACTTGGTTTGACCCAATTGATTATGATTAATCATCCTATGGTGATCAATAATCATGATTGAAGGTTTTGGTGATCTCGGTTCAATCCAATTTGGGTAGGATTGGAACTTGGCTCAAATGGGTCCTTATGTCACTTTGGGTCAAGTGAACTTAAGTGGGTCAATTGATTTGGTTTTGACTTGAATTGAGTTTAGTTTGGTTTATATATGGATTTAGGATGGGAATATAAATCCAATTGCAATTGATTTGGATCCCAATAGGTTTTGGTTCACATGATATTTTCAAGTCAAAAGGGGCTAAGGTTGGGTTGACTTGAGTTTGGTTTGATTGTTGTAGTTTTCATTTATATTTCGCTAGATGATTGAAGGAATGATTGATTCAAAATAAAATTCATTGATTTTAACTTAGTTTAGGTGGATTTTGGTTACAAGAAATTGGCTTAAAGGGTATAAATTAGGTTTTGGTTTAATTTTGGATATTATTTTGGCTATTTGGATTTATATTTCATTTATATTTAGGAATTTAAATGAAAATATAAATGATTCATGAGAAAATCACTTGATTTCGGAGTGCTTTGGAAGCAAATTTGACCAAGCTCATGGATGTAGGTCAAAAGGGCTAAGAAGGGGAAACCAATTTAGTTTGATTTAATTTTGGTCATTGGAATATGGGTATCAATTATATTTGTGAATATAAATGAAGGAATAATTGATTTACAAGAAATTAATTAATTTTGGGTTGATTTAGGTTAAGATTTGGTTAAGTTTATGGAAGTAGGTTCATATGGCTTAAGAAGAGTCTTGGTTTGGTTTGATTTAGTTTGATTTAGTTTTGATCATTTAAGTATGGATTTCATTTATATTTGTGAATATAAATGAAGGAATAATTGATTTATAAGGAAATCAATTGATTTTAAGATAATTTAGGTGGAGATTTGGTTAAGGCTATGGAGGTGGATCATATGGATTAAGAAGGAATTTTGGAACTTTGGATTTTGTTTTGGGTTTCAATCATTTGGAATTGAATTTGGATTTAGATTTGATAAATGATTGATGGATTTAATTGATCTTTGAGAAAATTAATTGAATTGGAATTGAATTGGATTCGACTAAAGTTGATGCTATGGAATTCAATCATGAAGTTTATGGGGAATGTTGAGCTTGAATTTGATTATAGGATTGATTGTGAACTTAGAGATTTGGTTTGAATTTGGTATGAATTTGAGGTTTGGTTTAAGAAGGAAAGCATAGGTTGGGTTTAGGCTATAGGGTAGACAAGTTTCCTTAAATTTCTAAGGAATAATATATCCTTATGGCTAACCCTTCTAAGTCTCTAGGCTTAGATAAGTGTTCACCTAATCACTAGAAGTGTCTTAGGACTAAGGATCTCTTAATGTCTATAAGAGTCCTAGATCTATGATGAGGAAGTTGAGAACTCACTCCAAAAGTGAGGTCAACATCTTCTTAATAAATTTATTGCATTCATAATAGATAAATTAACTAAAAAAATGTTTACATGCCAGTCACCTGTACTCCCGTCCCAAATATGGCGACAGCGCCACATCGGCCTGGATAGCTAATCGCCCCTTTAATGGGTAACTATACCTAAATTAATTTTTTTAATAATACTTAATTTGTTAATTACACTTTAAACCATACTTATTTTAAAAATTTTACCTTATTTTTGCAACAGCTCCATCAGCTTTTGACCTAAAGTCTCCAACCAGAAACTCTAAGATCTTATTTGAATGTTCAACTTAGATCTGCCTATTTCTGTGAAGAGATTATAAAATTTCAAACTTTCTTGCACAAGACGTTAAATATTTTTAATGGTTGAAAAGCCAAATCTCTTTCTACTGCTAGGAGGTTCAAGTTGTTTTAAATTTACTATTTGGAATATTATCTCTTATTGGAATAAAGCTCATGTTATTTCTAAATCATGCATTAAAATCATTAATAGTTGGTGCTCAAATTTTCTCTACCATGTTAAACATAGTCATCATAAGTTACATACTCTCTTTGGAAGCATTTATCTCCTAAAGCTTCTTCTTTATGGAAGAAGGTGGTTAAAACTACTTATATTTTTAGAACTTGTGATTTCTGTGAAAATTGGCCCAAAAGCAGGCTTTAATATCTTTTGAGATCCTTGGATTCATAGAAGCTCATTGGTGATTATTCTAGGATTTGAGGTGTTTAACAAGGTTTCTTACAGCATTGGAACTCTGATTTCTACTTTCAAATCTAATGACTGTTGGGATGCTTTAAATTTTTCTAATGATTTCGTTTACCAGCTTATTAGTCACATTCTTATCCACGTGGGATCTTCTGATATAGTTATGTATAAGAATTGTTTTTGACCCACATTCAAATGGTATATATGTACTAGAATTTTATGCTAATCAGCCTGGTGCTATTTGGTCCATCATATGGCACAAACATTATGCATTAATATTTTATATTTTTACTTCACTTTGTCTACTAGATGGACTCAAAATGGTTGATTTGTTAATTTCACATCATGTTCGCATTTCCGGCCATTGCTGTTTCTGCTTTCTCGAGTCAGAGACCAAGAACCATTTATTTTTTTAATATTTTTTTTACCTTCTCACTCCTCACTACATTTTGCCAATATCTTTTGTTTTTCTTCTCTGGCCAACAATTCTACAAGTTTTTACTTTCACTAGGGATAATTTACTCATTTCCAAAGCAAAGAAACAATTTTTTTTCCTTACTATTTGCTGTTTGGTCTACCATATTTGTCATGAGAGGAATGTTAGGCACGTTGGCAGTTCTATTGCTAGTCTCTCCACTCTCTTATTAACCATCAGAAGGGCATTATCTAGCAAGTTAAAACTTTGGAAGAATCCAGATGACCTCCAGGGTCTTCTTGCTTGATTTTCTTCTAAGCTTTCTTGTGATGGGAATATTACAGTTCCACTTTCTTCTTCTTTTGCGTGGCTGGAATCAAGGACAATGATGAATCTGATTTTGCAGTAATTTTTGTCTACCTCCTACTGCTGGCCTGAACAACCTAGGGGTTTTGTAACATTGTTTTTTGTCTACCTCCTACTGCTGGCCTGAATAACCTAGGGTTTTGTAACATTGTTTTTTGTCTACCTCCTACTTGCAGAAGCAAAAAAATGTTAAATTTTTTTTTACATGACCGTAAATTATATCTTATCCAACACTAATCTTAATGTAATTATTTGAAATTAGAAACTTTCAAATTAGCTGTTGGATTATATGAATCTAATTTTAATAAACTTATTGTCAAAATAAATATTTCAATGAGAAATCAAATAATATTATAAGTGTCTTGATTCAAGTTCAAATGAGACTAAATAAAACACTTAAAATTTAGTTGAAATCTCATGATAATATTTTATGTATATAAATTTGCAATGGAAAAAATTGCTACTACTTTTACTTATATAAATTTTATCTAGGCCTAATAACAAATTGAATCCTATAGCAAAGTCCCTACCTAAGATTAAATTGGCTAAACATTTGAAAAAAAATTGAACAATTTTACTTTGAATAAAAACATGAATTTAAAATGTATAATTTTAATCTAATATGCATATGAAATTCCTTTATCCTATTAAAAGCGAATATATATATATATATATATATATATATATATATATATATAACATTAATACATCAATAAAAATTATATCTTATCGAGCACTTATTTTAATGTAAGTATTTGAAATTAGAACCTTTTAAATAAATTATGGGGCCATATGATAACTTCAAAAAATTTATAGTCAAATTATATATTTTAATAATTCCAAGATCATATAACTTTGAAGTTAATAAAGAATTTATATTAAATACTTAATTTTCACTTGAAGAGCATACATGACTCGTTGAGGCACCACTGTCAGCATCAACTTGTGGCTCAACTTTATTATGTTAAGTCTAGAACCAATAGTTTGGTTGGAAACCCTGCGATACAAATCTACTCTCACTTCATCTGATGTTAAGAAAGCCAGATTTTTATGCCTCACATATATATTAAACTTTTCTTCGGGAATATAAGAAGGAAGTTGAGATGCAGCATGTATGAAGTACTTAACACTACTCAAGAATTCATTAGTTAATCTTTTTCAGCCTAGATGCAATATATTTATATTCATGATCGCTCACTACGGATATTCATAATTTGGGTAAATTAAAAAATATATGAGAATTTAATTAACATTCTATCTCAGTTACATAAGAAAAATTGATTGCATAATAAATTACTAATTTTATATGACACCCTAAGTGTCTAAATCATTCGCTACAAATTTTTTTACATCTTCTTGGTAGTTAGCTGTAGTAGCCTATAATCACCAAATACTTTTTTTTTTGTAAAATTAAAATCAACACATATTGTGAAATTTAAATAAATGCATCAAAATTTGAAAATCATATAATTGATAATTTTACACATTAAATTACTTAGAAGAATAATTAGGCTTAAATTTCTAAATCCTAAATTTACAAAAACTACAATACCTAACATGTGCAATTAAATATCTACACACAAGTAGACATTTTAAAATAAGATTTAGCAAATTAAAACAATTGGAGTTGATGTAAACTATAAATCACAAAAATCTCTCAAAACACAAAATCCCAATTTCTCACAAACCAACAGATGAAATCATGAAAAAAAATTACAATAGAAGAAAGAGATTGAGGTATACCTTCGATTCTAGGAGAAAACGGAGAAAATAGATGCATTTCAGATGCAAATCGACAAGCCCTAGCTTCAGTTCTATCGTTGGCCAATAGAGAGAGAGGGAGAGTGAAAATGGCTCGGGTGAGAGGGGTGGTGGATTTCATTGCACTATTATTAATAGTTTATGGTAGATTTTTCACTGAAAAATTCATCGAAAACTGTTAAGAGGGATTAATTTGTAGGAAATTCAATCGAGTTTAAGTAATTCGAGCGTGATGTCCTCCATAGCGGGTAATTCCATCAGAAATATTTTTTGGCTAACAAATCCGTTAGTAATTAGCCAATAATTTCCAATAGAAAAGTCCACCAAAAATACTATTGGAAATCTATAATGTTCTTGTAGTGTATGATCAATAGGACCAAGAAAGGCCATCTAATAAAACATTTGAGAGTTTTGATTGAAACAACATAAATGTCAATTCAAAATTTATAATAGGCCTCATTCAACATATGAAAAGATGCCATATGAATGAAAACTTAGATATTTGAATTTATAGAATTAGACTCAACAATTGATATTGATGATCACCGTAATCACCTACCTGATTGCTGTCACCGGACCTGATGCTCGATTGTTGTTATTGAACTGTCAATCATCACTGATTGTTGTCTTCTATCATCATCACAAGACTATTTTTTCTCTTACTCTGCATTAATTCATGTTGATATTTTTTTTATTTTTCTCTTTACACTTTCTAAAAATGGATCAACATATAAATTGCTCTTATTAACTCTAATAATGGGAATATTTTACTTGCTCTACTGCAATTCAGTCATTCAAATAATGGTTCATGATTTTGTAATAATAAAACTATTCACCAATGTAGTTGCATTGCCATCCCCCAACAAAATGACATTATTTAATAAAAACATCGGCATCTACATGATGTTAGAGCTCTTTTTATTTCTTTTTTTTTTTTGTTTGCCTACTCAAATTCTTAAGATGAGATTTTATTATGATATTAATAAGATTGAAACTCAGACCTTAACAACAACTCTCAAGACTGTTGCCAATAAGTTGGAGCACACTTCTCTACACCAAATTTGTCTCTTCTTTCTAAGGGAATGTATTCCCTTTCCATTAACAAACCTCCAACTTTAATAATTAAATGTAAATAACCTTATCAAATTTTACTTGAAAATATTGCATCATATTCATCGCTTTTGAGTTTTCAGATGTTTATATTTTGCTAAAAATTTGAATATTCAAAATATATTTGATGAGTAAGTTAAACTCAGAATTTTATTTGTTATCTTTATGGTCAAAAGTATGTGATTACAGAACTCACCAAATCTATATGTAGATATCTTGATATCATATTTCATGAGCTTTTTTTTTTTGAAAAAAACAAAATTTATAATCTACCATCTCAAGCATTAGGGCCTGTTTGGGATCATTTCTATTTTTCTTTCTTTTGTTTATGCATTATTTCAAAATAAAATATATTTGATGATAAGTATTATTTTAAAAAATATTCAAAACTTCTAAAAACTATTTTAATTGGTTTAAAACAATATTATTTATTTTTAAAGCAAAATAATAATAAATAAATAACATATTAAATATATATGTTTTTGAAAATAATATAAAAATAAATAACAATAATTTAAAATAAAATTGATCCCAAACAGCCCCTAAAAAAATTATGGCAATTTTTTTAAATTAAGTATGGTTAGTAATTAAGTATCAATAAAAAAAATTTAAGAATAGGTATAGTCGCCCAATTAGTGGGCGACTGGCCATGCCACGTCGACTCCGACGTGGCGTGGCTGTGCCACGTTAAGTCTGAAGCCAGTCGCCCACTAATTGGGCGACTGGCATCAGGTTAATTTTTTTTTAGGTGTATTTGTGTGAGATGAGTAACAGCATCACGGTTTAGGGCTATGAAGAGAACCAGGATTTTCACCTATACATAGAGTTCCGTACTCATCAAACAAATCTTAATCCTTCAATTTTTATTCTTCTAAAAAGTAGAGGGTAATAAACCTACTTTAAAAACAAAGAAAAAAAGTGCAGTTTAAACATGAAATGATTCGTGACCGCATCAAGTTGGTAATAGTTTAATGGATGACAACCATATGAAGTTAACAAATTCATTTCAGAAATGGACAAATAATAAGAAGTTCATTATGACATAACCAAATTTAATGTGCACATGACTCTCAAGTTTGTAATGAAATAGATAAATAAAACGTAATACAGACACAAAAGTATACTGTCCTAAACATCTAACGCAAGATCTGCTGGAATCGCACCACCCTCCCGTCGTGCAGGATGGACGATCACTGGCCGGTGGCCCCTCTACCGCAAGATCCTAGGGTGCGCCATATCTTCCCGTGTAGAAGATAGGTGGTTGCGACTCATATGTAGGCTTATATGTAGAAGGACCTGGATCAACATACGTAGAAGGACCTGGATCAGCGGAAGTAGATGGCTCGCCACTCCAGTCATGGTGTGCGACACCCTCTGTAAGCACCGATCCGTAATATGTGTCCCCAATATGTACACGCCATCCGTGTATCCGCATTTCACTGCACTATCAACACATCCCTAAGGGGTGATCATCCACGCACCGGTATGGTCAAAGATGTCCCGAAGTCGCCAAGTTATGCTCCGGCCACACCTAAAAAATAAGTATGTAAAATTAAGACTTACATAAATATTGAATTTAGATGAATACTTATATGAGGACTTACATAAATACGCTTCCACCGGTGCTCAAGGTAGTAGTCGAGGATCTGCGAGGCGTACAGAAATACAAAGAAAAACCCACGATCGAACTACCACGTATGCTAGCGTCTTCCTATCCACATCCTCATCTAGGCCCTCGACGAGGCAATCCCTCCGTCTCTCCCAAGCAGCAATGTGCGATTGGTGGTAATCAACCCAGTCGACATCCGCTTTACCCCGACCATTGACCCTTTTGAAATTAGGGTCAAGCTATGTACTCTGGAATAAGGCGGTAGGGCGGCCTCTATCACGGTAAATGCCGGTGATAAGAGGGACTCGTGCTAACCATATGTTAAAGCCTGTTGAGCATGTATCTGTAGATGTGTTGTGATCTGCTCACTATACGGCTCCCAAATCACCTGCACATATATTAAAAATTATGTTAAAACATAATCTGCATTACAGATATTTGAACTAAAGTGTTATCTGTAGATCCAACCTGTGTTTGCCACAAGCCATCTAGCTCATTTACGTATCTTGACATTCGCCCTGGTAGCAAGCAAAACATACTTCCATTCCATCAGAAAATAGTTTAAACATATATATAAGTGCATAATTTGAAAGTGCAATTAACAACACTCAAACCAGTGAGACCGACAAGCTCAAGGGATATGGAACATATAGAATTCGGCTTTGCATGAATATGCTCCCAAGCTCAAATCAGAAGGAGGTGTAGGCAACCATGTTGGCCTTGTTGCACTAGTCATTCGTCGACTCCTATATAGATGAAATTTACTCCACCCATAGACATCATGTTAAAGAAATCAAGGTCATCCAGGAGTGGTAAATATTGCAGGTGGACCTCACGAATATAGAAGCGTGATCAAAATAAAATATAAGCACACAAGTGATGGAAGAACTCCTCCGTGCTTAGACTGGTGTATGACTCCCTATAGAAAGTCCACCTGAGCCACCTCAGTGGCATGCATAGTGGTAGATTGAATTTTATAGACTGTGCCAGGTAAAATACTATAAACTGATTCCATACAAAGATTGAGAGTCCTATAGGACTCTTCCCAGCTGCCGAATATTGCTTTTATTACCTTACGCCTTGCATCCCAAGCTTTCATATATGAAACTTTAACATTAAATTTTGACTCCATTCTACCTATAATCTCTCTAGATTGATTAATCGGTGCGATAATTTATGATGAAAGCTATGAATTTTGAACTACACCATGACGGATGCACTTACTTGACACATCTATGATTTTCACCAACTCTTGATATTCTCCAAGCACCCCCTAAGCGTCTACATGCAAATGCCACTTACAGGGTCTTATAGGACTATCGTGTTGTACACATACAACCGTGTAGTTCTTCTAGTTAGAGGTAACTGTTTGGAATTGAACATTATTTACTATGCACCATCCAACAATAGCAAATTGTAGACTCCATTAACTTGCAAAACACATACCTTCAACAATGTCATTTGAAATTTCAATTTCATCTGTTAGGCTTTGATGAGTCAAAGTAAACATCATTGTCCCACTCTCATAGTTTAACATATCCGCATACTGTTTGTGGACAAAATCTCACTCTCAATATTGTGAAATGAGTGATTTTTCAGATTATGACTATCTATATTCCCAAAAGTAGCTTCTAACCCGAGCGGTCATCATCACTAATATCTTGCTCGGACTCACTACTTGAGCCACTATAATAATCGATACTCGTATTTGCACTCAAGGCCATACATCATCCAAATAAACATCATCATCACTGCCACATAACTTATAAGTTGAGCAATAAATTATCATATTAATTATTACAAGTATAATCAGATAAATGTTGACCATATACTACCTGGGAATCAACTCATCAAAGTTGTGTTGTATCCCCGGAGGTGCTTTGCGATGAAATCCTATGTATGCGTTAGCGATATATCTACTGACCTTACTATCGGATCGGTCATATTAACATCTTCCACTTCGACATAGACCAACATCAGCTTCGTCAGTGTAACTTCACAAACGTCATCGAGATATTACAGACATAAATCCTTGAATAACGACTAGAGTGAGTCACTGATCAATATGCAAGATTCTCATAATTTGTTATTTCAATTCCGTAAGGTCGTGTGAAGATCCGATTTGACCTCCGTAAGGTGACGCTCATGATGGTTCCTCTATGAAAAGGATCAGCACAAATTCTCTTCATTCTTTAAACAAACTATGTAGCTACTTAACACAGAATGCGCTACGCAAAACATACAACTCAAATCCCAAATAAAGTCTAAAATACTACTCAAATTCCTACCATACATACACTATTACTTTATAAATTGATAAAAGGGATTTACCTTGAGTTTATAAATGACGCGGGATGTACGAAAACATGTCGAATCATACGGAAACTTCCCGAACAAAATGGAGCTAATCGTCGTGGAAGCTAATGTTGAAACCCTACTATATGAGAGAGAAAGTCAAACGCCGTAAGCGGCATCAAGAAAAATAAGTTTATTTTGAATACAGAAGGAGCGACACAATCTAAGGGTTGGAGATACACGTGTCGGAAGCCCAGATGTTGCGAGAATGACTGGACGAAATTTGCGTCTTTCTCGCGAGTGCGAGTAATAGCGGAATCGCGTTGAAACAAAGTATAATCTTTCGATTACAATCATTGCCGTTAAGCAATGGTGGAGCAGCTTGAGCAAAGCCACTAATTGGGCCTTCAGTAATCAAAGCCATTGCTCAATTATAGGCTTGTCATGCGAAAGCATGCGTCTCGACGTTTTATCTAATTATTTATGTCTTAAATTTATTGATGTAATTAACTAATTAATATACTAACCATACTTAATTTTAAAAAATTGCCAAAAATTATTTGCCATTGCACAAATCAAAGATGATTTAACTGCATAGCACCCCACCATCTATTCCCACAAAGTGATTAGATCTCTCATAATAATCTCAATGGAGGACCCCCACTAGGCTCTATCCCCTCCAACATATTTTTTAATGGTCCCCCCTATAATGTTCTTACTTGTGAAAATAAAACGTGATAGCTCAATTTTTACATATTTAATCGTCCAATCCATCACAAAACATCATTTTGTCATAATATTTAATTTCATCATTGTCAATACATAATAGAAAATTGAGATATTTGGAAACATAAATATTGATTCTTAAATAAATATATGATATGATTGATTGTTGACAATTATTTGATTATGATAAGATTCGTTCTCAACCATCAAATAATTTGATGTGGCATCGTCTTCATTTATAACTAAATGATGGTATTATCTTTTTATATTCTATAAATTATTGATAATTCACTTGTCAACTTTTTTAATTTTAATATACTATGACATGACATGATAATCTTAATGCAACAAATACTCTTAGTTGATTCATGCAATCTCCATGTATATTTCTGTCATCTTAACAACCAATCAAGAGTATTTAGAACAATTTTTTAGCTACTTTATTTTTAAAAAGCAGTCAGAAAGTAACCACAGTTTTATTTGATTACCAACTTTTTAGTTATTTTTAGAAAAAGTTTTACGTTTAAAAGATGTTTTTGAGAATCAAAATTATTAGAGTATGGTGACTATTAGAAACTATTTGAATTTTTCAATATATATATATATATATATATATATATATATATATATATATATATATATATATATATATATATATATATATATATATTTATAACATAGCAATTTTTCAAAAAGTTATTTTCTTCACAACAATTTTACAATTAGCTTTTCAAAAAGCTACAAGTGCTCCAAGCAAACCTCAAATCTTCAATATATTAAATGTAGCATTTGTAAATGTTTACTTCTTCTTATATCCAGTTCTTTTAATTAGATATGCTAACTTTGATTTTGGCCAATTGTCCTACTAATCATCATTCCACAATTAATTATTTTATCATATTATATATGTACAAATCCTATTTCTTGAAAAGTAATATAAATCATCAATAATTTCTTTTTCTTCTATTGAAGAAGACTATCATTCCTTTCTTGCACAAACTTTTGAATTGCAATGGGTGAAATCTCTATAATGTTAGAATGAATCATTCACAACCAATTCCAATCTGATAACCAAGCTGCTATTCATATCATTGAAAAAATACTAATGTTATCAAGAAAAATATCTTTCATTTTATTTAAAAATATTGTCATAATTTTAGTATTTTTATATTCGTAAAAGTCTCGAGAATAAAATTTACTTACAAACTAATAAATATTATCATTTTTGAACAATTGAAATTATTACTGGATCTAATGTTAAATTAATACTTAATAATTCTGCAATATATTCTTTAAATCTATTATTTATCTCTTAAAATATTATCTATAATGGCTATTAAAATATTAATTTTGTAATAACATTTTATTGTAATAATATTCTTTTTATGGCACAAATATCGTCTATCTTTAGTGTAGGAAGTATTTATATTTAGAATAAATATATATTATTTATTATAAAATAATTTTATCCTCTTAAATAAATAATACTACTTTGCTTCGTTTAATTTAAAGTTGTATGAAATTATTATAGGCATAATAATTACATTTATAATACAATAACTATTATATTATTATTAAAAATTTAAATTTAGTGAAATAAAATAATTAATGTATTATATAATATAAAGAGTTAATAAAAACATACGATGAAGATTGCTGTATAAAAAGTCCATGCGTCCTTACCCTAAATGCAATTGAAGAAAAACACTAAAAACATCAATCATTCAACGCTCCGAGTTCTATATAAATACAATGTATATGTAAGCATCAATAGTTGAGTTAAAAGCTCACTGCGTCCTCTTCCTTGGCAATTATTGATCATGGAAGCGCCTCAGTACTTCTCCATCGTCCTCCCTCTACTCACCTCCATCCTCCTCGTCTTTTTCATGATCAAAACGCTAAAATCATAGATAACCAAACCTAAATATTCTCATAAAAGCCTCCCTCCGGGCCCACGCAGGCTCCCCATCATCGGAAACTTACACAACATGAAAGGCGAACATCCTCACCGCCGCCTCGCCACCCTCACAAAAACCTACGGCCCCATCTTCTATCTGAAGCTCGAGATCAACTGTAGTCATCACCTCCCCACCCTCGCCGCCGAAACTATGAAAACCCACGACCTCAATTTCGCTTCGTTCTCAGTTCTTAGCCACCAAAATCATCCTCTACGACGGCGGCGACTTAGTGTTCGCTTACGGCAAGCTCTGGGCTCAGCTTCGTAAGATATGCACTGTTGAGCTCTTCAGTGGTAAACGTGTCAAGTCCTTTGTCCATCATGGAAGAAGTTGGCCATAATATGGTGGAGAAGATTCGCATGGGAAAGCCGGGATCTCCTGTCAATATCTCTGAGTTGCTCTTATCTGTAGCGAACACGACTGTTTCAAGGACGGCGTTTGGGAGGGATTGCGAGCAGAGTGATCGGCTTTTTACTGCGATTTTGAGCTCGTTTAAGTATATGTCTGGTTTCGATTTGGCTGATTTATATCCATCGCTGAGTTTTCTTCTTGCTGGTTTAACTGGCCTGAGGCGAAGATCTGAGAAAGTGCGCAGAGGAATGAAATATTGGAGGCTCATTTGGAGAAGAGTACGGGTAGAGATGATGATGCGGAGTAGGATTTAGTTGATGTGATGCTGAGATTGAAGAACAGTGGGGAGCTGGAGGACTTCATTACCATGGATAACATCAAAGCAGTTATAGTGGTACGTATAAATTATTTACTTAATCTGCTTATTTATTTTATATATATAATTTTTTGGTATTATAAACTGTCCATTGTCAGAAAAACTGCTTTTTTTATATATTTTGACTAATTTTTATAATCTTATATATTACGTGCGCATATATATATAACTTTCAAATATATTTTATTTTTTATGAATAACATTTTTTTTAACTTGATAAATTAAGAAGCAGAGAACAAATGAGAAATTTGAGTGGCTTGGTTGCTTAAAGAGCCGTTCTAAATAATACTTTTAGTCGCTCAAATATAACTCATTTAAAGCCTTAGTTGTCCGAAAACTCTTTAAAAAAGATCAGCCCTCTTTCTTTATCTACAATTTTGTCAGGAAATATCAATCGCATATCATAGAAATCGAGTTTATCAAGTTTGAATTGATTACTATTTTTTGGGATATTTAAATAAATTTAATCGTAAATTCACACACACATAATATATATGCAAAAATTTAAACTAAAGATCTCTTCGTTGAAAGTTAAAGCTCTCAACCAATAGACTAAGATGTCTTGCACTAATTGATTACTATTGGTTTAACTCTTTTTTCGGTATCACATATATAAATAATTAAATTAAATAAAGATTATGATTGAGTCATAGTAGCTTATTTTAAAAAATCTTAATGTGATATATTTTTTAATAATTAGGAGGACTTTAATACAAATTAAATATTTTATGATTTTTTTTATGAAAATCGTTGTCATAAATCGCCGGTGAAATGGAAGATTGTGAACGTCACAGTGACCAACACGCAATATCAAGCCTCTAGTTTCTAGTGGTGACAATGGCATGGCTAGAGCCATTAAATGCACTGATTGTGCAATGATAATGACAAGCATGATGAAGTTTTGTTAATCGATTGGGCTCAGCTCAGCCTCCAAACTAATCAAATTCGACTTAAAATTTAAATTAACTAAGGAGACAGTCGGTGGGGAAATGATGGGATATTAGAAGTTAAAATTGTTATGAATACTTTACATTGAAACCTTTAGATCACACTGGCTACTTAGTGGTTGGGCCGTCTTCCTCCCTATTAATTATGGTTCAAGCTCAATATTTGTGTTCTACTTCTATTCTTCTCCAAACCCCTGTGACAAAGAAATCAATAATTTATAACAAGAGCTTATTGGAAGAAATCGAAGATGAAGAAGTCACAACGGAAGCTCATTGAGAAAAGCATCGATAGAAGGAAAATCACGATAGGTAGGTGTAGCTAATACGAGATGATTTTGCTGATTAAAAATTCATGATTTTTCAACAATTAACATCCTTAAAATTTAACTATACTTATATTTTTATCATTAATTAAAAAATAAAATAAAATAATAATAATAATAATAATAGTAATAATAATAAAGAGTCTTGAGCACAGTTGTTCGCCATTCTAAATTATATCTACAATGTGAAGCTGACTCTTACCAAATTGATGACTAAGGAGGTGACGAATGCTGAGTTGACTTTTATTGAAATTTTTTTTATTTTAGAATTTTGAATTATCTTCAATTTGCTATCCTTGAATTTGGGTCTTAAAGTAATGATTCATAAATGATTCACAACTAAATTCACTCACTCTATATACCTCAAACGTGCACCCTCTATCAATGAGACTCAGTATCTGATACATAAATACTTCATTAAATTATATAGTTGCCACATATATTCCCTTTTCCTTCGGCCTACAATCTCTCCCTCTCTCTCTCTCTCTCTCTCTCTCTCTCTCTATATATATATATATATATATTCTCCTTCAATAACCCATCAGGCCGTTGCTTCTCATTGGGATGGCTCCCTTATCCTTCAATATTAAATAAAATTACTTCTCCAAAGGAATAATAATTCACCTCCTTGGTTTGTCTCAAGTATTTTTATTTATTTTTCCCTCAATGGTGCTATCTTCGAAGGTCAATTATGTCTCCTATACTTTGAACTTTTTTTTTTCTCATTGGTGCTATCTTCGAAGGTCAATTATTTCTCCAATACTTTGAATGTTGATTCCAATTAAGCTTTGGAATTGTGCGCAATTTGGGTTGTCAGACGCTCTGTTCTCCTAAAAATAAATTATTATTATTATTATTATTACTATTATTATTATTATTATTATTATTATTATTATTATTATTATTATTATTAAAAATATATATATATATATTTTAAATCGTTTTAATTTTTTTATTAAAAATATAGAGATTATTTTTTTTAATTTAAAAAATCTTAATATTATTTTCATATATAATTATGGAATTAAGATATTTTAAAAACATAAATTCTAAAAATAATAATAAAAACATGATATTAATATATTTTTTATCATTCTCAAATGATCAATATTATATTAGCATCAATGCGATCATAATGTTAAAGCTTTCGGTATAAAAAAAGATTTAATGCACCATAAGATGCTTACTGACTCCTGTGGAGGTAATTAATAGCTGTTTTATTTAATTAGTTTTGCTTAGAGGACTTTAAACCTATTCAATAATCAGAGCACACGGAACAAGGCCTTCCTTCAGATTTTCTTTCGTATTTATTAGAAACGAATTCGAAAAAGGCTGAACATGGATTAGCATATAAAAACAGATTTCAAATTAAGTTCAAAAATATATGTACAACCCACAAGTTAAAGACCTTTTAATCAACTAAATCGCTTTGCTAAAGTTTTTTTTTCCTTAAAAATAATAGGATTTGATTTTAGGAGGGACAGAGACGACCTCGGTTTTTTTTTTTTTGACATCAAATCTAATAAGATTACATTGCTTGTTAATTTTCGCTGACTATAGCGTTTGAGCAACAGAGAGGCATTGAGCTACGTTAAATAATAAATATTTCGTTGACTTAAAAGTGATTCAGCAGTGTTACTAGAATAGTTGCGATGACAGAGTCAACCTTCATAATAATAAATTATCGAAAATCTCGTATATAGAAAAGGAGAGCAACTAAAAAGAGAAACGAGCCTTTACATGTGAAAATATTAAACAAGAAGAAATATAATAATGTCTGATTCAGTAGAAATACAAGTGAGAGTTTTATAGTATAGAGAATGAACTTCTTATAACTAATTAAGATATTAATATAATGTGGTTGATATTAATTTTGGAATGTATCTTCTGTGATATAGATTGGAGAAGCCTTGGACTATCAAAACTATCCTTAAGCCTCGATTACTAACCACAAAAATGCTCATAGGTTTGATGGCAATGGTAGGGATCATAGTTGTTCACAACAAGTATTAGTCTTGGTGCTTATAGTGATAATCGACATTGAAGTTTATAGAGGGCATTAATAATGGTGCCAGTGGTGAGTGTCCTGATGGCATTGACTAATGTCACTCTTAGTGATGATAATGGATGTTGGCATTAGCATTGATGGCAACATTCATTATTTATGTTGATGATTAGCATCAACTTTAATTATAAGAGTGTGGTATTTATTTTTGGATGTGGGGTAACACCACGCAGATAGTAGGGGTATTTATTAAAGTAATCGAGTACGACATTGAGGTATGATATAATATCTCAAAAGATAGAGACGTTATCCTTCAATGGACCTAATCACCTAATAAGGACTCCTAAGGTATGATGGGTCTTCGAATATACCAAAGATTTTTTCCTATTTTACATGTATGAATAAAGCAGGATTTATATTAAATCGGATTTTTAAGTTTCCTTTGGAGGCAAGCCTCCATAGTTAATTACATCTTAGGGAATGAAATTTCTTAAGAATACTCTTGATTAAACTAGACGATTATCATCTTCAAAGATTTCAAGGTTAGACTATCAAAGGATTGGTTATATTTGAAAAATCAATTGTGAAAGTTCAAATAGAGAGACTTATTTTGGAAGCCAAAGGAGATGAGTAGGGAATACTCATGATACTAGGAAGCCTAGTGAGCATTTCAGTCTATCCTGTGATTGAGATTTATATATTTGAAATTGAAGATAATTATAAGTTTGACTTAAATTTTATTAGATTGTTAGGGCTTGTAATCCATCAACACAAGATTGTGAAAATATTTAAGAGGTGAGAATTTATGCTTGTAGCCCGAAGGAAACAACTATCTTAGATCCCAAATCTAGGGAGCTTTAGCATGAGCTAAAGCATGACCTAAATCTAAGTAATAGGTGGACATAAAGGTTCACCTTCACAAGAGAGGATAAACCGTTTGACTTCTGGACTTATAACGGCCTAGAGCGGCCATTAGCTAACTCCTCCTATGATCTTTAAAATCATGTAATCTGGTCTTATGAATTGCAAGATAGGTGGGGTAATTATTTAATTTGAAAGAGACTAAAGTTCTAAACTCACTCCCTATGAGACTAGAGCATGAGTGGTATGAGCATACGACTTAGTCTAATGCAAAATCTTTTCAAAATTTATTTCAATTTTGACACTTCATTTTTTGCCAAAGGCTTTAGGATTTTTTATGTCTAAATGCATGATTAAAGTAGATTATTAGCTAAATCAGCAACAAAGGGATATTTTCCACCACAAGGGATGTCCTCACAGGTCAAGCATTCCCCTAACATGCAAGGATGGAAATCTCATCTTTCAATAAATGAAATAATATGCATGCATGATGTGAAATATTCAACCATTCAGCTAAGGGATTACTAAATCTTTTAATTATCTTTATTTATGTCCTAAGTTTTATGGTGAGGTTATGAATTGTTTAGAATTTAGTTATGAGTGATTAATTGGGGTAGAAAAATTAATTTTTTTCTTAAGAACCTAATCACATTCATGCCACACATTAAAGCATCAATCATTTAAGAAACTATGAAAAAGATGCAATCCTAATACACAATTTAAACATAGTGTCAATCAATTTTATAAAATTAGCACAAAAGAATAAAAGGTCGGTGCGGTCGGGATGCGCCATACAACCCAAAAGAAAAGTTTGGTAACCGAGTTCTACCTTTATACAACCTGGAACTACAGAATAATAATTACAACTTATAAATTCTATGGAGAGTCTTCTTTCTTCATTTTTCATATCTTCATTTTTTTCTTCCTTCTTTGATTTGGTAGGTTTCAAGACATCGCATGGTACCCTAGGACAAAGCCTTCTATCCAATGCTCATCCTAATTTTCCCATAACATTTACTCCTAATTCCTAATGCAAAAATACATTAAAAATAGGAAAAGTAGATCAAATTACACCTGCAAAATAAGTGTTAGCTAAACACATATACAATCTCAAGCTGTTATATTTATAATTTAGACTTAGTACCCTACACATGAGTAACCAAGCCCACTTGTCCTAACTTGAATTATGCTTAGGAGTTTAAACAACTTGCAAAGAGAGCATTTATATTTATTTTAAGCATCCCTTTAAGCACAATCCCCTACAGAAAAATATGATTAGCTAATATCGGCCTAACATCCAGTCTACGAGGCATTCACCCTAATATATAGTCTAAAATAATATATCACAAAATAAAATATACACCATACATACACCATTTTAACTTAGGACTAGAAGTGGTGACTTAGTTCTAAAGTGTGTGTTAAGGATTGGTGTGGTATGTCTTACTAGGTATTAGAGTTATATTTTTCTAAGTGTAGAAGACTTCCATTTAACATAAAGGGTTAATTTCACTTTAAGTTATTTAATTGATTGGAGAATTTTAATTTATGCTTTCATGTGATTTACACTTAGCATCTAAGTGTTATAAAAGAAGAAAGAGGATTGCCCTCTCATCCCTACCTTAAGCTATTTTCTAAAGCATGTTAATTCGATTTAGTTCTCTTTAGTGAAAGGCTTATTACATATTTTTAATTAAACTTAAGTTTAGGTTCACTTTAAATGATCACATTTAATATGAAAGGCATCTTAGGATTAATTTAATTGAATTACTACCACATGACATATGCTAATCCATTCCTTTCCATCTCATGTAACATGCATATGATTTTAATCCTAAGTGTACTTATACATACAACATATTTTGGTACACTTAAATGATGATTGTAGATGTGTATATTTAAAGTTTATATTTTCATTTAATTGAATTATTTAATCATATTAATTTACAGCTCTATCCAAATTCTTATACAAAAATATATAGGGATGAGATTAAATAGGTACATGTCATTGTTAGCCAGGGAAGTGAGGTAATCGAATGACCTCCTTGGAGCTAGCTAAAGCCTCATATTCCTAGGATGTCTAAACTATATACTCATTTGCATTCAAATATATGTAAATTTATATACATGAATATAAGAAAGAAAGCTCTAACTCACATGACTTATCAACCCAAGCACTTGATTAATCATGAATACATGTATTTTTAGTAGAAAAGAGGGACTTTCATCCTTTAGCCACACATATACACACATGTAAAGAGAAATAAGCTAGTGCATACCTTTGTTAACTAGGGAAGTAAGGTAATCAAATGGCTTTCTTGGGGCTAGCTAAAGCTTCATATTCCCGAGATGTCTAGATTATATATTTTGCTATCTCACTACACATGAATGTATATGCAAATAAGTGGAAGAAAATTATGCAAAAATTATATTTTTATTTGATTGAAATATTTATACATGTGGAGTGAAGTTTTATCCAAATTCTAATGTAGGAACATATGTAAATGAAATCGAATAAGTATGTGTCGTTGTTAACCAGGGAAGTAAGGTAATCAAATGACCTCCTTGGGGCTAGCTAAAGCCTCATGTTCCCGGGATGTCCAGACTATATACTTATTAACATTCAAGTACATGTAAAACTACATATGAATTAATGAAAAGAAAGCTTTACTTCACATACCTAAGTTATAAGCACATGCACACCTATATGTATTCATAACTAGGATCACTCTAATCAATATAATTGATTTATAAATTTTTGAAAAGTAATTTGAATTTTTTAGTGATAATAGCCACACATATTATAAATTAATCCAATACATGCAAACTTACATAAAGAAAGACCCCTTGATTTGTTTAAATTTGAAAGTATGAATCTATGAAATCAAATGACATAAAATATTTAATCATGATTGGAAAGGAATAAATAAATATAAACACATGATTTTATTTAATTAAATTAATTCCTAAGGACAATCATATCAAATAAAACTATTTAAAGTAAATCAAAGCTTTCTTATTGCCACTTTTAATTTCATGTTTTGATTTGATTTGAGGATGTGAGGAAAGGTTTGCTTGTCTTAACCTATTCCCATGTTTGTTAATTAATTTGATTTAATGAAATATAATTAAGCTGATTTTATGAGTTAATTAAATTGTAACATGCATTAAATCCATTAATTAACTATTTCTTATGTTACCTTAACATAATTACCCAAACAATTATGTGCCAACATGATATGCACATGCATTAGAGGTAAAATTAGCAATGATCCTAAGAAAGGAAAGGGGCGTAATGCAATTGAAATGGTTAATTAAGCTAAAAAACTTAATTAATTACTCTTATGATTTTTTCACACATGTGGGCTAATCATAATTTCATTAAACTCCTTTAGGTTATTCAACCTAAAGATCTACCCAAAATTTTAATAATCACGTTCTGATATGATCATGATTTCAATTTTAATTGATTGAATAATTTTAGTAATTAATTAATCCTTAATTAGTTTGATTTTAATTAATGGAATGAACTTAGAGAAGGAGATTAGAAAGGAGTTCTCAACCTTACTCCATAAGTCCCCTCACTATTAGACAATGATTAATGAGCCCAATTAATTAATTAGTCACTATTCATGTGATTAATTAACCCTTAATTAAATTAAGAAAATAATTAGAGCCTAATTAACTAAATTTTCTAATTAATTAATCAACAAATCCCAAGAAAATTAGAGGAAGCAGATGTCATCCCCTTAAGCAATCTCAGAAGGTTTGGGGTTAATCAATTAGTTAATTAAGAAGTAATTAAGCTAATTAATTTTCTAATTAAATTTTAATTAAGCCTTAATTACTATTCAAAATTAATTAAGGATATTTTTAATAAATTCCTCTTTGAAATACCTTCAAAATGACTATTTATTTATATTTTTCTGATTTTTCTATAATTAGTTATAATGTTTACAAATTTCAACCATTAAAATACATTAATTAGGCCTAATTAACTCTTAATCTCATCGGCGCCATGTGGTGTGCTGACGCGGCACACTTTCCATATGGCACAACATAATCTAGTTAGACTTGTGTGGCGGGATGGCTGCGGCGCCGCCCCGATCTATGATCGGACAACCATGATTAATCCTGCAAAGCTAAAGGATTAAAATGGATAATTTTAATGGATCTAATCACGATCGTCTGTTCCAATCACGCGAAACAGAAAGTGCGTGATCTATCGTCATGCGAGCGAGGGGGAACATAGTCCGTCCGCCATTGCTCGTGTGATCCGAGCTCACCCGAGCTCGGATTGACTCTAAATGGATCCCACACCTTTATGCGAAGGATCCAAAGGGATACAATGACTAGGATCACGTGGGATGAAAGTTTTCTTCAAAAAACTCCAAGATATTTTTACTTTAAGGTCGGTTTCAATGGCATACCTCACCAAAGCTCAAGATCGATGTCAAATCTGATTGAGGAAGCTTCGTCTAGTAGAGACAAGGCCCTACTGATCATCACAAGCTCCAATTTAAGGTGGTTTGCTGGCCAACACGGCGAAGTGATCGCTTTGAAATCCATTATACTGGAGATTCGACTAACCAAAGATCAGTTGATCGATCCGAGCAAAAGAGATCAAGAGGATGGTTGCCCTATTTTTGTCTTGAAGGAAATCGAGAGTGGGGATTATGGGATGAGCCCCTCTAGCTGCTCTGAGGGGGGGGGTGTATACCCCTCTTCCCTTGGATCGGACGACTTGGCCTAGCTTGGCTCTTTGTGATCATCCGGCTACCTTAAAGGGTCGTGGGTGTCCTTGAGTGGATTAGGAGGCTCAGTTTGGTTGGGTGAGGGTGTGGAGGTGGTAATCAAGGAGGGTAGTAGGTGTCCTTGGTGACTTCAAATGCTCCAATGGACAAGTGTTGACCTCCATATGTGTGTCATAAGTCAAAGTCAAGCCTACAAATCAAATTCGACGGACTTTGGAGGTGACAGTATACAAATTGAGGCCAAAATTCACTGGACATCACTGAAAATGGTCAAAAAAACCTCTGATTGATGAACGGACTTTGCTGTCATGTTCAAAACATCGAAATTGATCGAAATATAAATACTGCAAAATCTGACAAGCAATTGATTAAGCACTCAATCTATCAAAGTGTTGACGCACATATTAGAGTCGGGAAGCTACAACAATGTTCAAATGACCTTCGTTCATGAAATTGATCACGTCGTTATACTTGAAACATCAAAAACTATCAAATGAGACCATCCACACTCAATTCAAATGAGTCTGTACAAATGTCGAGTGATTTGAAGTGACAGCACACAAATTGAGGCTGAAATACATAGGATGTCACCAAAATCAACTCAAATGACCTCTGATCAATGAACGGACCTCGTGATCGCATTCAGAACATCAAAATTGGTCACGATATAAATATTGTATAACTTAATGATCAACTGATCAAGCGCTCGAGTTGTCAACATGCTTGCACGTATATCAAAGTCAGTAGGCACTGATGTAAGCCAAACGACCCTCGTTCATAAAATTGATTATGCTGTTAGCTTCAAAATATTGAAATCTATCAAATGGCATTTTTGCACTCAATTTGGAAGAGTCTATGCAAATGTTGAATGA
>CM038222.1:55025301-55121005 GCA_021442155.1 Cymbidium sinense
TGGATGTTCAAGACATATGATGGGAGATAAAGATAAATTCACAACTTTAGAATCAAGTGATGGAGGATTTGTTACATATGGAGATAATGCAAAGGGAAAGATCATTGGCATTGGTTCTATTTGTAAGAATTCTATCACTTTAAATAAAGTTTTTCTAGTAGAAGGATTAAAACATAATTTAATTTCTATTAGTCAATTATGTGATAAAGGTTTGAATGTAGTATTCCATGCATCATATTGCATTATAAAAAATAATGAAAATATTTTGTTAGTAAGACAAAGATATAAAAATATTTATGTCATTGATTTAGATAGCTTTCATGAAATTTGAATTTACTTTATTTTAAAATCACTCATGATGATATATGGTTATGACATAGGAGACTATGTCATATTAACATGCACACACTCAATAAAATCGCTAAACTTGATTTAGTAGTTGGATTGCCTAAATTAAATTTTCATTCAAACTATGTTTGTGATGCATGTATTCATGGTAAGCATTCTAGAAGCTCATTTAAAAGTAAAAATATTATTTCTACTTCTAGACCTTTAGAATTGCTGCACATGGATTTATTTGGTCCAATTATACACTACTAAAAAAAATTATGGTTTTATGATTGTTGATGATTTCTCTAGATATACTTGGGTTTTGTTTGTAACTTACAAGGATGATGTTTTTGGTGAGTTTAGAAAGTTTTCTAAATATATTCAAAGAGAAGAAGGCCTTTTGATTAATAGGTTCAAACCGATGGTGAAAAAATTTGAAAATAATTATTTGAGAATTATTGTGATGAACATGGGATTAGACATAATTTTTTTGCACCTAGAACTCCCCAACAAAATGGAGTAGTAGAGAGAAAAATAGAATATTAATTGAATTAAGTAGATCTATGCTTGATGAGTATAAATTGCCAAAATATTTTTGGGCAAAAGCAGTAAATACCACATGTTATGTGATGAATAGGATTTATTTTAGACCAATTTTGAAGAAGACACCCTATGAATTATTTTTTGGAAAGATGCCTAAGATTGAACACTTTCATGTATTTGGATGTAAATGCTTTATTTTTGAATAATGGAAAAGAGCATTTAGGTTAGTTTGATTGCAAATCAGTTGATGGTATTTTCTTAGGATACTCTTTCTAGTAGTGCTTATAGAGTTTTCAATAAGAGAAAATGATTGTAGAAGAATCAATACATGTTATTTTTGATGAAAATTTAATTAGTCTTATTAGAAATAAAGTGATTGATGAAGAGATTTATAATTTTAAGAAAATATCTTTAGAAGATAATGTGGATGATTCATTGCTTAAAGAATGGAAATATAATAAAAATCATCCAAAGGAACTAATTATAGGAGATCCTTCAAAAGGAGTTATGACCAAGACATAGTAGAGGTTGTAGATCATTCAACATTTTTATCTGAGGTTGAACCTAAAAATTTAGAAGAAGCATTAAAAGATAATTTTTGGATTATTACTATGGAAGAGGAGTTGAATCAATTTGTAAGAAATGATATTTGGGAATTAGTCCCAAGACCCCCAGATCAAAATGTCATTGGAACAACATGGGTCTTTAAGAATAAGTTAGATAATTCAGGTTGTTAGAAATAAAGCTAGGTTAGTTGCACAAGGGTACACACAAGTTGAAGGTATGGATTTTGAAGAATCTTTTGCACCCGTAGCAAGACTAGAAGTTATTAGGTTACTCTTTACTTATGCTTATTTTAGAGATTTTAAACTTTTTCAAATGGATGTCAAGAGTGCATTTTTGAATGGATATATTGACCAAGATGTATTTGTAGAGCAACCACCTAGATTTGAGAGCCTTGATTGTTCAAATCATGTGTATAAATTAAAGAAAGCCTTATATGGTTTAAAACAGGCCCCTCGTGCTTGGTATCATAGGTTTAGTAACTTTTTGATAGATCATGGATTTAGAAAGGGTAGAGTAGATACCACCATATTCCTTAAGAGCATAGATGATGATTTGATTGTGGTACAAGTGTATGTAGATGATATATTATTTGGAAGTATAAATGAATCTTTGTGCCATGAGTTCTCATCTTTGATGTCTAAAGAGTTTGAAATGAGTATGATGGGAGAACTTAAATTTTTCTTAGGTCTTCAAGTGAAGCAACAAGAAAATGGCACATTCATCTGTCAAACTAAGTACACAAATGAATTGACTGAGAGGTTTGACATGAAAAGATTTAAATCTAGTAAAACTCCTATGAGCCCATCTACAAAATTGGATTTAGATGAATTAGGAAAATGTGTTGATCAAAAACTTTATAGGAGTATGATAGGTTCACTTTTATACATTCGCTAGTAGACTATTATGTTTGATGTTTATTGCTCATTTTCAAGCCAACCGAAAGAATCTCATTTAATAGCAAGTCTTTGGTATTTGATAGGCACTACTAGGTTAGGTTTATGGTATCCTAAAACTTCTTTATCATGTGATTTGGTTGCTTAGATGCTTGATTTTGGGATGATGCAAAGTAGAAAAAAAGAATCAAGCACATGCCAATTTTGGGATCATCGCTTGTGTCTTGGTCATCTAGAAACAAAATATTGTAGCTTTATCCAAGCTGAAAATATACATGTCAGAAGTTGTGTTGCTCCTTTGGTTAAAGCAACAATTAAAATATTTTAGTAAGAAAGATCACATTCTAGTTCAGATACTTAGTTATTAGTTTGACCAAAAATCTATCCAACAATAGAAATTCATCATGAAAGGTGATGTTAATATTTATTTATTTTTAAAAAAATAAAAGAAGAACATTTTGTTAAGACGGACTAAATGTATATTTTACAAAAAAGAATATTATTTCATGCATACATAGAGCAACATTATTCATGTCTTGTGTATAATGGAGAATTTTTTAAAAAATTTTAAAAAATTAATTTCATTCAAAATTTTGTCATTTTCACCTCATCAATTCAAATTGTCAATCCGATCAATTTTGATGATAACAATGTTTGGATGTTTTAATGAATATTTTTGTTGATATATTAATTACTATATATTCCAATATCTTAATACATTTGAAAAATTACAATAATAGAAGAATGAAAGATAGATCAAAATGGATAATGTGAAGCTCAAGATACAATATTTTAGGTTATATGCATTAATAACTATCTTAGAAATTCATATGAGTTCATTGACATGAATCAATTTGCAAAAAACTTAACATATTATTTTAATGAGGTTTCTAATTAACATCTTCAATATGTTTCATACATAACATTTGAATTGTCAAAATAATAAATGATAATAAAAATTATGACTATTAAGTGTAATTATTTTATTTAATTAATATAATTAAATATTTTAATTTAATTTGAAGGTTATATGATAATTAACATATGCATGATTATATATAAATTATATCATAATATTTAAATGTCATATTTCAAAATTAACAAAAAATATGTGAAATTTTGTATTTTAGCCAAAGTCATTTTATAATCAAGGAATTTAAATGATTTCATCTCCAAATGATTCCTTGATTTTTCCTTTAATTTGACAGGTTACATAACCCACATTTCATTAAAATTGAATTTATTATGACTTTTTAAACATTAGCTGATTTTAACTTTGAATATATTAAGAGTCATATTTGATGATTTTTGACTTGCCCATGTGAATAACCAAATTTTGGTTGCTTGAATTTAGTATTTATTTAATATAAATTATATTTTTATTGAATATTAAATTATTAGATGATAACATGATGTTAGAATAATATATTTTATGAAAAAAATTCAAAATGACCTTCTTGCCTATAAATAGCCCTCATTCTCTTCATGAAAGTATTCCTCATTCAAATTCAAAATTCCTCCAGCAAATCTAAGAGAAAATTTCTTAGATTTTCCTTCCATGTGTTCTACAAATATTGCAAGATCAAATCCTTGGTTTGGAAGCTTCAACATCTACAACTAAGCAAGCTTTCTCAAATTACTTGAGTTTGTTTTCTTGATCTTATCCCTTTTTTAAGTTGTTCATACTATTTTCACCATCTATTTATTCTTTCCAACTAATACTTTTTGGTGGATTAGTCTTTGGACATCAAAGTCTAAAGTTTTTTACATCAAAGTTTATTCTATCATTTTTTGTGAAAAACTCTTGTGATAGTTTGTAGGATTTATTTCAACTTGTTGAAATTTTATCTTCCTACAAATTTCTTATGGTTTCTTGAAATATTTCTTCATTAGTCTTATTTGAAAGATCATTTATTGTTAGATCTATTTTAGAAGTATATTTTGGCATTTCAAATTAATTTATTATGCTGAAATTATTTTCATATTTGTTAGATCTCTCTAATTAAAAGCTTACTAGCCTACTTAGATTAATCATATACTAATTTTATTTAAGTATTTTGTGATCATTTGCATTAATTGAAAGCATCTTTTTGGTTAAAATAAATTATTCCTTGCTGAAATTTATTTTATTGTGCAAAAGAATATTATGAATTTATTTTGAAATTATTTTTTCATTAATCTATAAATTATAATAACATAAACATCTTAGTAAGATTACTTTAAGATATTTATTTTATTATTTCTTATCAATATTAAGTGAATTTTATCTTGCCAAATTTTTAAGTTGTAAAGTGATCATTTATAATTGTGAGATCACTTTTGAATTGGATAGCTTGGTATATTTGTGAGATTTTATTTTATCAAAATTTGTTATTTTGTCTTTAAGTGTTGTAAATTTATATCGCTGTATAGAGAGTACATATTGTTGTAGGGGTTGTACTCACCCCATTATAAGAGAATACTATTTGTAAGTTATTTTTGCATTTAGTGGATTCCTACCCAGGGGTGGCTGGATGTGATGTAGGCCGATTTTGGGGTTTGGCCGAACCACGAAAAAATTGTGTGCCTATTGTCTCTCTTGACTTTACTATACTTTTATTTTTGTTGTATTAAGAATTGTATCTTGTCATTTTAATATCGCCCTATCTATTGGACTTTGAGAGGGATATTTTGGTCATTGTAGACAAAATTTCAAAACAATCCATCGGACAGTTCATGTTGATTCATTTGATCATTAATATTTTTTGGTGATTTGATCATTCAAATGACCTTTGATTTGAGTGATCTTAGCCTCATTGGATTCGTCTCATCGAGCCGCTCAATTTGACTATATAAGGCCAAATTTAAGTCATTTGATCATCCAATCGGTATTCTAAATTTTATGTATAGCTTTTTTGATTCGAGCTCATTTGAGCTGATGACCCAATTCTAGCGTATTGAACTCATTCAATCCTTTAATTTAATTGATACATGATTTAACTTAAGATTCATGCAATTTATAAATTTTAAAGATATATATCATTACCCTTATTTTGGGATGATAAAACATATTTCATCCAAAATATATTAAAGTTTTAAAAATAAAGTCACTTTAGCTAAAAATTATAAGATTTATAATTATGATCAAATTTATTTATTTATTTACCTATTAGTTATTAATATTATATATATATATATATATATATATATATATATATATATATATATATTATATATATATATATATATATATATATATATATATATATATATATATATATATATATATATATATATATATGCTTTGAAAGACAGAGAGAGAGAGAGAGAGAGAGGAGAGAGAGATGTGGAGAGAGGAAGAGGCGGAAGAGAGAGCGACATGGAGAGAGAGAGAGAGAGAGAGACAGAGAGAGACAGAGACAGAGAGAAGAAATGAATTTTTTTTAATGACTAGCAATTTGCCAGCCATCAAAGGGAGAAGTAGAGTGCCATTATATTATTATTATTATTTATTTTATTTTAAGAATTTAAAGTCATTTTTACTAGTATAAATACCAAAGGGTAAGAAAAATTTGCACTTTACTTTCTTCTTTTGGTAGCCTAATCGACCAGTATAAAGGTGTGACCCCTCAAGCTCCACCCCGATCTTGGGGTTTCTGACTGGTTTAGGGTGCGCCCGTGCTTTAGTGTTTTCCACTTTCTTCTCTTTGGTAGCCTCCATTGACATGTATAACAGTACCGACCCCCCTCCTAGGCTCCAGTTCTCCCCGATCTCACGGTTTTCAACCAACTTGGTTAGGTGGTGTGCATCTCGAATTCAGGCTCCAATATTCTTCCACTTTCTTCTCTTGGTAGCCTCCATTGACCAGATAATGGTGCCAACCCCATAGGCTCCAGCTCCCCAATCTTGTGGTTTCTAATCGACCTAGTTAGCCGCACGATCCCGAATTCTGTGCTTCCACTTTCTTCTTTGCTTTCCACTAACTCAGAAGTGCAGATCCCCTCAGTAGCTTTAGTTATCCATGATCTTGGGGTTTCCAATTGACCTGGTTTGGCTATGCGCATCCCAAATTCAAGCTCCAATGTGCTTCCAAGTTTCTTTTTTCTTCAAGTCTTGCTTTCTCCCACTGATCTGTATAATGATGCCAACCCCCTCGTAGGCTCTAGTTCCCGATCTGGTTTCCAACCCGACCTTGTGTGCATCAAATTCGATCTTTAGTGTGATTCCAAACTTGAAAATAGAGAGTATATTCATGGGTAAGCATCCTTCCACAGATATCCCAATGTCTAAAGATTCCTAAGCAAATCTTGCACAAGATGATGGGTTGCAGAAGCATTAGAGGACGGTGAGATCAGGCGATGTAATGCCAACTATCAATAGCAATACTTTGATAATATTCGAGAAGAAGTTTCATTTTTCAAATGATTTGATGGTTATTCCTCCTAAAAGATCACAACAAGCTTATTCTCCTGTACCTTACTACTTATGAGATGAGCTTACTTACAGTCTTTCCCTTTGGCTCCTCAGGTGATCATTATTTTATCAATATTTGAGATTTTTTTATCTCAATTTTCTTCTTGAGTTATGACAATTATTATTGGATTGATCATTTTCTTTAGAATGCGTGGCGTGATGCTTACTCCAGAGGTTTTGGTGAAGATGTTTAGATTCACTTGTGAAGTGCATGGTTGAATATCTTGCAAAAGCAAATGGTTGGATTTTTGCACAAAAGATTCTCAAAAAATTGGGTCAATAAATTTTTATTTATAAAAAATGAATAGGGGATTCTTGAAATGTGAGGAAAATTGAAAGAAATATCCTCCTCCGACTGAATAAGATTTATTGAAGGCTCTTAACATTGTGAAAGTCGAAGATCTTCGATATGAGACTCGCTATATTAATCAGTATGTGAAGGAAGAATCCTTATTCAAAGTTGGTCTTTCAATTAAAATTGGGAGATCCCATGCTCTTATGCTGAAGAAGTCTGATAAGGGTAAGGAAAGATCTAATCACGTTCTTAAAGTATCCTCCAAACGATGAGTGTACCTTTTTTTCCAAGAGAAAAAAATTGCACCCATAGATCGATCCTTTGATAAGAACTGAAATGAGCCAAAAAATTTTATTCTAGAAGAAGTGTTAAATCACATGCACGCCTGCTAATGAGTTGGTAAGAAATCTTCATTCTTTTAAATTTTCTTCTCTTTCTCTTCCTCCCCATCTCCCTTTTATGTGTGTGTGGATATCAAGGAGGAAAAAATCGAGCTCAAATTAGATGCTACATTGAAGGCATGGAATATTGAGTTTGTGAAGTTCAAATATCTCCATGGTGAATATAAGCGATGATATGAGTCTAAGGTTAAAGTTATAGCCTTAGAGGATAAGTTGGTTGAGTCTAGGACTGAACTGTTGTTTTTTAGAATGAGCTCTCAACCCCTCCATCTTACACATAGGATTCCCCTTAGACTTTAAGAGTTCTTTAGTCTTAAGACACATCTAGTGATTAGGTGGACACTCAACCTAGCCCTAGAAGACTTAGAAGAGTTAGCCATAGGAATAGTTACAAGTTATTAGGAAAACTCCCTACTCTAAGCTTAAACCATTCCTCACTTTCCCTCCCTAAAGTCAAACTCCAGCCAATTCTATTTAATTTTCTCCAAACTCAAATCAATTCTGTGATTCAATCTCATGATTGAAATCCATGATTCAAACCCATGATCAAAATCCATCAAAAATCCTAACTCCAAATTTTACCTCATTAATCTTCCTTAAGGATTTAACCAAAATCATGATTCTAACCTATTCAAATCCTTGATATTTTCATGTAATCCATTTATATTCATATAAACACTAACCCATCAAACTAAACTCAAAATTCAAAATCAATTCATAAAAGTCTCCTTAAATCCTTTAAATTCCCTTTAATGAATTTAACCTAAATCTTGATCAAACCTATTCAAATCCTTGGGATTTTTCAAAACTTTTTATATTCTCATAAATGAAATATAAATATAAATTATCAAATCAATTCAAAATTTTAAATTCCAATTTAAATTCCTTAAATCCTTTAAATTCTCTTTAATGGATTTAACATAAATCTTGATCAAACCTATTCAAACTCATGGGATTTTCTCAAAACTTATATTCTCATTTATATTCATATATAAATGAAATATAAATATAAATCAATCAATCCTATTCAAAAATTAAATTCAATTTAAAATTTCCTTGAATCCTTTAAATTCCCTTTAATGATTTAACCTAAATCATGATTAAACCACTTCAAATTCTTGAAATTTTCTCATGATCCATTTATATTCTCATTTATATTCACATATATAAATGAAATATAAATTCAAAAAAATCAAAACCTATTCCAAAAATCAAATTCAAATCCACTCAAAATCAAATCTAAGCCTTTCAAACCAAATCTTGAACTTAGCCAAATCATCACTTTCAAATCAAGCCAAACTCTTGATTTTCTCATGGTTCAATCAACCCTACAATCATGAGCTCATATATAAATCCAAACTTCACTCAATCAAAACCCAAGTCAAAATCAAACCAAAACCCTTTCATATTCTTCCTTTGAATATGAAATTTTCAAATGGATCAAAACCCATTTGACTTCAAACCACTTGTAAATGGATTTATATTTCAATCATGAGTCCATACACAAGATCAACCAACTTCAAATCAAGCTTTGACCAACCATTTGACCCACTTAGGCTCACTTGACCCAAATTTAAAGTACCCTTATGAACCAACTTTTGATCCTAATCAAATTGATTGAACCAAACTCATATATCCTCTCATCATGATCAACAATCATCGGATGATCAATCAATCAAATTGGTCAAACCAAGTTAACACTTAGCCTAAAATGAAGTCTTACATAGCCACCATAGGCCAAATTGATTGAAACCATTGATCTAAGTTCCTCATGAACTATGTTTGAACTTGACCAAGTCAACATTTGAGCCAACCTAGCCCAATTGGCCCACTTGACCCAAGTTGACCCATTTTGACTAAATGCAAAATGATCAAAACTTGATCTAAGCCAAATTTATGAAACCAATGGGTCAAGTCCATTCCAAATCATGTGAACTTAACCAAAGCCTCAATTGGCCAACCGACCCAGTATTCATTGACCCAACATGACCTAAATGGGTCATGTTGAGCCAAAATTGAACTTAACTCAAATTGATTGGAAACAAAGATTCCAATACCCATATGACTAACCCAAACTAAATCCACCTTGACCTACTCAAATAGGCCAAATGGGTCAAATAGGTCAACTGACCCATTTGACCTAAATGAAGTCATGAGCAAATCAAAACTATACCAAATTGAATCAAACCAAAGCCACCAAAATATTTCAAATGATCATATATGAACTTGACCCAACCCAATGGTCACCCATGACCAATTTCAAACTCCCTCTTAAGCTCAAATTAAGGCACATGAGAGATTGGAAATCCACTCCTTGGATCAAACTAACCATGTGCACACTCAAAATATATCAAATAGCCTCCCAATATGATCAATTGGATCAAAATGAAGAGCATCATCGTCAATCCTTCAAGGGGAGATATACTCCCCTAATAATTCAATTTCACTTGCCCCTATCGATTGAAGCTAAGGAACTTAGAGCAATCATTAGAGAGCAATCCCATGCTTCTTAGATTAGAATTCCCATTTCAATTTTCACGCAAAAAATAGGGGAGCTCAATCCATTAGTCAATTTCTTCCTCACTTGATTTCCTTCAAATTTCTCTTGCACTCATCTAGGAGCTTGCACCTAAGCTTCTATTGGAGTTCCCTAAGGAAGGATCAAATTGGATTAAAGTCAAGCTCAAGCAAGGAGGAGTTGGTCCATACATTGATCCACTCATCTCAAGTGCTCATACTTCAACAAGGTTTCGCCTCAACCGACTAAGCTTCTCCAAGAATGAATCGCCGTGATCACCTCGAGGTATGAGATTTTGATCACTAAACTCAATATGGTGTGGAGCTTTGTGAAAGAAATTTTCACCCCATCATTTTGACCATTGGATTTGTAACTCTATCTTTAGATGGGTTGAATTTTTGATTTTATGCTAGATCGAGCTTGATCTTCCCTTGATCATGGATGGTCTCTATTGATCAAGAACTTGATCATCTCGCCATCCATATGTACATTTTTAGATGGACACTAAGATTATTCAACACATTTAGAAATCTATTCACCCTTTTAAAATGGGGATCCGCCATCGATTTTGATTGGATGATAAAGAGATGTGTACCACCACACTGGGAGGTGACAACTTAAGTTATCCCTCATAGTGATGCAAAAGATCACACCATCGCGTCACACGTGAGCTAGGGACTAGCTAGGGATTAGTTGTGCATTAATTAATTCCTAATTAATCTAAGGATCTTCAAAAAATGCATAACTCCTCTAAAAAATTCAAAAAATATGAAATAAAATTATGGATAGATAATTAAACCTAGACCATTTTAAAATTAATTTTAATGAGTTTTGAATTATGTTTTTCTCTGAATTTGGTTTTATTGAAATGTATTTTGCTAATTACTTTTTAATTAGCCTGATTAATCCCAAATTTCTTGTAAGTTTTAGGGATGACTCTTCCTCCTAATTTTCTTGAGATTTATTGAAGCTTGATTAGAGTAATTGCATATTTTCCTTAATTACCCTTCTTATGTAATTAAGCATAATTTGGTATGATTAGTTTTACATGATTAGGTTGATTAAGGTCAGATGAGTAAGTAAGAATATAATTTTGGGGCATTTCCCAAGCTATTCCAAACCCCCTTTCCTTAATCTCCTCTTAATTAAGGGTTAATTATCCCCTTAATTTTAAAAAAAATTCTAAAAGTTCCAAAACTTAATTAATCTACCTTGGTAGATGCTTAGGTGTTTAATAGCCTAAGTTCAATTAGAAATCAAAACCAATTCACATGTGTGAAAGGGTATTTGAAATTACTTAAGCTAAACCCTTAGCTTAATTAACTTTTGAGCCAAATTGCATTAGTTTTCATTATTAGGTGCATTAAAATTTAAATTCTTGGGTTTTATGTCATCTCATTGGCTCATAATATTTAGTTAATTCTTCTAGGTGTAGGTAAGGGGTTAATTAATTATTTAATTCATATCTTAACCTAATCAACACAAAAATGATCTAATTGTTCTAAAAATTAAAAAAATATCAAACACATGTGGGAATGGGTTAGAACAACAGCAAACTCATCTCACCTTTTTAAAATTAAATCAAACTTCAAACTAAATAAAAATCATTTTGAAATTCACTTTGATTTATTCTAAATTTTATTCTATAAGAATGTCTTTAGGATTTAAGTGAAGTGAGTTTTGCTTTCATTACTTTGAATCTTTCCCAACATGTTAAGTTGTATGTCATGTGATATCATGCATTCATAGTTTTGAAATTCAAATTTTAAAATGAAATTGTTTACTTTATGTCAAATTTGCATGTGTTGGCTAAAGTAGAAATATGAATGGCTATTATCACTACTAAATTCAAATTATTTTCAAAATACATAAATCAAATACCAAATCTGAAAGTGTGCTACTTATACTTTAATTATAAGCTTGCATGTGATGATTATAAATTATAAAAGTTTTTTTCTTATGTTATATAGTTTTGAATAGAGTTGGTAAGATGTAGGGTTCATTTGAAAAGAACCCAACACTTACTTAATTCCATACCCTATTCATCCCTATGCTATCACCTAAGAAGGGTTTTTATATTGGATACATAAATTGCATAAATAAAAATGAATTCATCAAACAATTTTTTTTGCATTCTCCTTTTCCATTTTATTTCTTTTATACATATGTTTGTATTTAGGAAAGTGGTATATTAGTCCGGACAACCCCGAGGTTGTGAGGTTTTAAGTAGCCCTAAGTAGGTCTATACCTTACACCTCTAGTTAACAATGGAGTTGTACTCACTTATGCCTTCTTACTTTCATATGTATGTGAAATTTTGGATAAGAAAAATCTCTTCTTCTTAAGAAAATCATGCATATTCAACTTCTAAATTTTCTTAAGTGAATTACTTAGAATGCATCATAAAGTGTGTTAAATATTCTCATTTGCATGTATAGATATGCTTAGGGTCCATCCATATGCATGTTATATATGTTGGGAAAGAAATGAAGTAATGTGTGTTATGTGAATTTTGATTCATTTTATTTAATCTTAAAATGCCTTTCTTTTGAATAGGTTTGTTTAGAGTTTATCTAAACTTAGGATTAATTAAAAGATTTAATCAAAACATTCACCTAAATGAAACTAAAATGTGATCTACTTTAGAAATTACTTAGTTAGGAAGGGAAGGGAAGTTCTTTTCTCTTTCTCTCTCATAACTTAGTAATTAATGATCCTTGAAACCAAATCAAAACATGAAATAAAATCAACCCAAAAAATTAAACAACTTAAATGAAACTCTCTAAGTTGAACATGTTCTTCACACTTATAAATTTAAACTAAACCATAGCTAAGCATACCACACAAGCCTTCAAAGCACACACATTAGCCTAAGTCACCACTTCTAGCCTTAGTTAGGCATGGTTTAATGTTATTTTTTTATGATATATGTTTAGACTAGATGTTAGGTGTATGCTTGTAGAATGAATGGTAGGAGATTCTTAGTCTAACTTCTTTTAGGGATTATGCAAAGGGCTATCATAAATAAAAATATAAATGCTTTTTGCGTGCTTTTATACCTCTAAGCATAATCCATATAGGTGGACTTAGTCACCCATGTGTGGGTGATAAGTCCAATATACATGCTTGGGATTTGTGTGGTGTGTTTAGCTAACCTTTTTTTGCGTGTTAGATTTCCATTTTCTTTTCATGTAAAAATTTATATAATTAGGATTTTAGAATGATTATTATGGGGATTAGGATGAGCATTGGTCATAAGATCCTATCTTATGCACCATGTAAAGCCTTGGAGCATCCACCTTCCAACCATCCAAAGGAAGGAACCAAAGAAGAAAGAAGAAAAGAAGAAGAAGGAAGAAGAAAGAACAAAGAAGAATAAAGCTTGAAGACCCCAAAACAATGAATTCCTTTGCTTAATTATAATTTAATTCATTTATAATCTGAGTTGTATAAGGGTAGAGCTTAACTTCTCATATTTAATATTTTTGGGTTTGTGCGGTGGTGCTCGACCATAACGGCCATTTATTCCTTTTACGATTAGATTTATAAATTGATTGATGATTTATTTAGATTTTGCATTAAGTGGCATGATTTTCTTAGTTTCTTCCTTGCTTTATGTATGGCCTGGATGTGGATTAGGCTCTTTAGGAAAAATAAATCTTTTACCCAACTTAATAACTCAAATAAAAATTAAACAACTCATAACCTCACTAAAGCTTAGGTTTAAAATCAAGATAAAAGAATTAGCAACCCTTAGCTTAGCATTTTTTTTTATAATATCATGCACAAATGTTTTATTTCTCTTGATTGAGGGCTTCCACCCGTAAAAAAACGCTTGACCTTTGAGAGTGGTGGAAACTCACCTCCTCCCTTCGCTGATTTTGGCCAATAATTCTTTCATGCATTAGTCATAAAATCCTATTATCCGAAATAATGTTCCAAAATGAAAATAAAATAGAATTTGAATTGCATTAGATTTAGGTCATTTGAAGCATGCCCTTTTACATGATCTAGTCTCTTTAGGGAGTGAGTTTAAGGACTTAGTCTCTTTCTAAATAATAATTAGCTATCTTGCATAAGCATAAAGACTTGCCTACATGTATTTAAAATCATAGGAGGAGTTAGTTGGCCACCCTCATTTGTAAGTCCAATGTGGTGGTTTGTCCTCTTGTGGAGGCAAACCAATTACCCATTTTGCCTTAGATTTAGTTGTGCCCACCCTGCCAAAGCTCCCTAGATTTAGGTTCTGAGGTCTCTTCTCCCCTTTATGGGACATAAGCATAATTCCCCACCTCTTAGTCATTTTCATAATCTTGTTTTAAGGAATCTTAAATCCTAAAATTCTAATGAAAATATAACTCAAACAAACTAAATCAATTTCAAAAATGTAAAGCCCAACTATAGGAGAGTTTGAGATGCTCAGTTTCCTAGCATCATGTATCTCCTACTTATCCCCATTTTGGCTTCGATAATAACTCTCTCTCTTTTGATCAATCCCATTTGATCTTTAAAAATAAATTAATCGATTGATAGTCCTCCCTATTAAAATCTTCAAAGACAATGATCATTTACCTTAATCGACAATTTTCCTAAGGGATCTCATCCCTTAGGATGGAATTAACTATAGAAGCTTGCCCCTGTAGGGAACTTAATGAACTTGATTTTAAAATAAATTCTGCTTTACATTTCCATGTAAAGTAAGGGAAGAATCTCTGGTACATATGCAGGCCCATTGTCCTTAGGATTCCTTATTGAGGTGATTGGTTCCATTAAAGGGCAGTGATTTCTATCTCTCGAGATAGTATACTATTTTAATGATGTATCATCCAATAAGTACATCTAGAACAAGGCATCTTACCAAGATGAATTTCTATAAGTGTTTTCTTTCATTTCTCACCAATAGATTTGAAAGGCAACGATCAAATTCTATAGAATTTTTTCTCCACAATCAATAACTATGATAACTTTCCTTTCATTTTAGCCTCGTGGTTGATAGGACTCATGAGCTATGGATGCAACAGCTAAAATAAAGACTACAAAACCATGATGGTTAATGCTAAGATACACTTTAGAGAGAATAAGGCATACTAGCATGATCTCAAAAGAGAATATAAAGTTGACACCCTTGAAGATTATAAAGAGCTTCAAAATTTCATGACCTTCAAGAGTATAATTCAAGATCGAGTTTGAAGCTCAATCATATCTATGATATTGAGGTGAAGGATGTAGAATGCCTTCTTGAAGAATTTTATTCATAATAAAAGGGACCCATCTAATTCATCACAAGATATAATATTGTAGGCATTCATTAGGATTTTGAAGATTTGTCTCTAAGTAGGTACAAAGTAAAAAAATTGTTTATTATTTTCATGACATTAACCTATGTAGTAAGTCCAATGAAACCACTTGGGATCAATTTTTCTTTCTTATTGTTATTATTTTAATTTATCATTTTTCAAAAATATGAAACATCAAAATAGAGTTCTTAAATGTTGCATCATAGATTCATATAAAGTTCAATTTAAATGAAGAGGATTAATAAAAAGATACCCTTGAAGAAAAATATATTTATGGAGGAGATTTAAATGGACATAAAAAAAATAAGATTTTAAAGTATTCATAACATATAGGATTAGTGAAGAAGGTAGGATAATATTAAATTTTGTCTTAGCTTATGATTTTGAAGTTCTAATTTTATTTAAGAAAGAGATGAACATATTATTTATAAAATGGATTTAGTAAAACACATTGATTATTTTTAAAGAAAATAGATCGTTAGATGAAAATATTACAAGGTCATTCCAAGTGAAAGTTTAAGACTCATCAATTCTTAGTTTTAGATTTTAAGATTGATTGTAAGAGGAAAAATAAATCAAATTATTGTCCTATTATATACACTTAAAGAACACAAATAAAAATATTTTAAAATAAAACTACTGAGCTAGAATTTGGGATTTTATAAGGAAGCAATGTTATGTGGGAAAAAGCAAAAATTCTTTTAAAAAATGTGCTTGGAGAATCATCTTTAATAAAAAATAATGTGGTGGAGTCAAATCAAGAAAATATAAGAAATAAGAAGCAATGTTATAAACATTTTAAATGTAAAAACTTGGAGAATTGGGTGATATAAAATGGCATGTAGAGATTCTAAGAAAGTAATATGATGCAAAGAATTTAGCTTTAGTGATTCAAATATTTAGGTTCTATTGTTCAAAATGATGGTGAAATAGATGGAGATGTTATTAGTAGAATTGGTTGGATGGTTGAAGTGAAAATGCATCATGTCTATGTGATAAAAGTTCCAATTTAAACTTAAAGGAAAATTTTATAAGATGGTGGTAAGACTAATTTATGGTCATTCCAATAAAAGAGAAATAAAGACAAGAATTACTAAGATGAGGATGCTTATGGATGAGTCTTTATCTTCAAAAATCATGTATGTTCAAAAATTAAATTCTATAAGATTAGAAAATCACTTCCATGACTTAAGATTAGATGCATTAGATTTCCTTATGTTAAGAAAGGTAATCCTAAAAAAGATTTTAAGATGTATAAAAAAATGACCTTAATATACTTGAATTAAATGAGAATTTGTCAAGTAATAGGACAAATAGATGAAAACCCCACTTAGTGGGATGAAGGCTTGTTGCTTTTTTAAAATCAAATCAAACTCAAAACTAAACTAAAAAAATTCCTTTAAACAATTTTGATTCTCTTAAATGATCTTATTCCATAGAATTATCTTTAGAATTAATTAAGGTGAATTTACATGCTTATATCACTTTATTTCTTTCCCAAGCATGCTAAATATGTCATATAAAAAAATCATATCTGCCTTTGAAAAATCAAATTAAAATGAAATATTTTCTCATGCCAAATTGCATGTCATGACTAAAATAAGAATATGAATGGCTTTATCTACTAAATCCAAAATTATTTTCAAAACTTAGAAATCTAATATTACAAATGAAAGTATCATACTTATAATTAATAAGCTATGTGAGTATAATATAAAATGTGCATGAAACTTCTCCTTCTTCTTTTATAGTTTTGAATAGATTTGCAAAGTGTATAGTTCATTTGAAAAGAACACAACATTGTTTAAATTCATTCCTATCCATTTCTATGTTATCATTTAAGATGAATACATTTACATGTAAATTAAACAACCCACAATCAAACAAAATAAACATGAACTTTTTTCAACTCTTTTTCCATTCATGTCTTTTGTACATGCACATGTATTTAAGAAAAGTGGTATATTTGACATCCTAGGCTCCAACAAGTCTTGTACCTTACACTGTAGAAAAATTAAAATCATGTCTTTTTTATAATCAAAATGCAAATAATGGATAAAAGAGTCTCTTTTCTACTTGATAAAATCATGCATACATGAAATATTCCAAATTCTTAAGTAATATCTCTTAACATTCATCATTAATGTGCTAACATCTCTATTTGTATGCATGATATGCTTAGATTCATCCATATGCATGTTACACATGTTTAAAGAAACAAAGTGTTGTGTGTTTTTGAATTCACTTTAGTTAATCCTAAATTGTTTCTTATTTGAATAGGTTTGTTTAGAGTATATCCTCATTTTTACTAATTAAACACATAATAAACATTCAAAAAATCACAATGAATCTTTTTAGAAATTACTTAATGTATCAAGAGAAGTTCTCTTCTCTTTCTTTTCCTCTTTACTACATTTAGTATTTAATTATAGGTTCATTCAAACCAAATCAAATCATCAAGTAAAATCAACCAAATCAACTAAATCAATTTTAAAACCACCTAAGTTGAATCTTTCATAAGAAAATTCTAAAATTTGACATACCACAACCTTAATTTATGAAGTCACCATTTCTAGTCATGTTCAAATAATGGTTTGATTTGATTTTTTTATTAAATATTTTAGTCTGATGATGTATTTCTAAATGGTAATGATCTAGTCTAATCATTTAGTAGATTTTTTACACATAATAAAATATAAATGCTTTTTTTGTATTTTATATAAGCATAATCCAAAATATTGACTTTTACCTATTTAGTGCTAAGTCCAATTTATTCATATACATGCTTGGGATTTGGTTTGTTTTAGCTAATCTATGTTTTAAATTTTAGTTAGATTTACTTTTTCCCATTTTCATGTAATTTTACAATTAGGATTTGGAATGAATGTTATATTTGAACATTGGATAAGACTATGTCTTATGTACCATGTGTAGCCTTTGGAACAAACTACATTTTAACCAAAAAAAAGAAGAAAAGAAGAATGAAGAAAGACCATAACATGATTTTCCATTTTGATTATAATTTCATTTGTAATTCTAATTATATATTATAGATCTACCCAATTTGAGTTTTCTAGCCCAACCATAAAAGGCCTCTTATTCTTTTTTTTTCAAATTTATAAATTATTTGATGTTTTTAAAATGTCATTAAGACATATTTTTTCAATGCTTTAAATACCTATGTGATTAGACTTTAGAAAAGAAAATTAATTTGAAACTTGATGAAAACTTAACCTTTAAGATGATTTAATTGTATTTTCACATCATGCATAAAAAGCATCTTGCTTCACTCTGCATGGACTTCCACCTCCTCAACTTGTCTTGACCTTAAGAGCCATTATCACCCTTCTATTTTGGCCCATAATCAATTTCTCTCATGCCTTCATATGAATCCCAAAGCATGTACCAAATCAATTGTCCAAAATGAAAATAAAATATAACAAAAAATTTGCATTTGATTTAAGTCATTAATCATCCCTACATGTCTAATCTCTTAGTGTGTTTAAAATTAGTCTCTTTCTAAATAAACAATAGTTCAAATATCTTGCAAAAGCATAAGACTTGCCTACATGAATTTAAAATCATAGGAGGAGTTATTGGTAGCCTAACACAGAAGTCCAAATGTGTCCTCACTTATGGAGGTAAACCAAATACCCATTTTGCCTTAGATTTAGTCATGCTTTAGCCCTCCAAAGCTCTAGATTTGTTAGATTCTTACTTGGGATACAAATCCTCACCTCTAGGCATTTCTCAATGATCTTGTGTTGTATCAAGTCCAAATTTTCAAAAATTTAACCAAACAAATTAATCACTTCAATTTCAAAATATAAAGCCCAATCATATAATAGTTTGGGATGCTTACCAAAGTCAGCATCCCCTACTTATCTTTGGTTTCACAATAACTCTTCTTGATCATCACACTTGATCTTCTAAAAAAATCAATGATGTCCTATCTAAATCTTTGGAGACAACCATCATTGCCAAGAGTATTCTTAAAAAGAATTTTGGGGATCAACCATGCTTGCCTCCAGGGAATTCAGAAAACAAGTTCCACCCACCTTTGGATCTGATGAGAGGATGTTGGGAGGATTTCACTCACCTCCACTAGAGTTTTAGCCCTATTTTGTAGGAGAGGTGTATGTGTCTTAGATTCATGCAGTGAGCCTATGAGATCAAAGTCAGCCCATTTGATTTAAATGTCATCCCCACTAGTGATAGATCACAGAGAGGGCTAGGAGGCTCATACATGTGCACATTTTAGAGAGAGGAGTGCCAGTCCAATCCTTGTAATTTCCAGATCGGGCTACCCGTGTCAATCATACGATAGCATTCATGGGTACTAACCACCATAGGAGAGGAGCTCCTATTTAAAGAGAGTCGGTGGTGCTTCCACCACACTGCACTACTCCACACCCACCTTCTCCAGTACATGCTCCAACATCCACTATTCCAGCAAAGGCCTTGAAGGCTACATCTGGGGAGAAGTGAACCCCACTGGTGATCCGGCTATGGCCAAGAGATCCCATACCATCTACACAGCTGACTGAGGCGAGGCTGAGCTCTCCTGCTTGACTTTATGCCCCAATTATGGCAAAGAGGGAATGGTGACGTCGGAGTATAGTAGTTATTCCATCACCACCACCACCATAGCAAGCTATGGAGATAATAACAGTAGAGGGAGAGGAGATAGTACCACTATTCCCCATGAGATTCTTAGATCCCACCCGATCCAAAGGATAAATGAGGATCTTTCTTCTAGTGAGAGCCTCAGTGGTTAGCTCATAGTAGTAGAGGTTAGATATCTCTGCATGATAGTGATCCTACACCGCATTTTGATCTTTTGTACTTGTTGTTGGATCTCAAGATATAGATAGTATCTAGAGAGAAGAAGGATATCTTGGGATATGGTCCATTTTAGAGGATGAGAAGTCGCTTTGATCCCAATGAAGATGATTGTGGAGGATTCAGAGTGCACAGTAGACACCAGCTTCCTCTGTGATCTCTGAGTGAGAAATGAGCAGCAAGCACGCCTACTCACCCAACACCTCCTTCAACAAATAAAGCAAAAGGATAAACAAATTGATAGGATGGGGAAGAGGTTTGAGGAATTGCTACTATTTCAGCACTCAACCAAGCCCTAGTTCATCCTATTATTGAGATTCTGAAGTTACATTGATCTGTCGAGACTTCACCTCCAAGAGCAAGACACTAACTTATAGGAAGGTAGTGGATAGTACCTTCATACAAGAAAGGACATTAAAACCATGATTGAGTCGAGAGAAGCACTAGGGAAAGCAGAGGATCATCATTCCAAAGGGTAGACCTACTAAAGGAATTTGATGCCATCCAATATCCTAAGGGTTTCATGCCTTCTTTCAAGATCTTGATGAAGGAAACACACAAACTTGCATTTCGTAATAGTTATAATGCGCAAAAGTGATTTACTCTGACTTTTATTAGAAGCAAGGTGCATAGCCTTTGATTGGTGCTATGAACTTCCCAACAGTCAAGAAGACTTTCGAGTTGGAGAAACTCTTCATCAAGAGGTTTTGGAGCTCATCAAAAGGGTGACTATATTGATCTCGAGGCTCAATGAGTCCTCATCAATTATATTCTTAAATGGCATAATTTGAGTATGAAATATGAGTCAGAACATCTAAATAGCCATAAAAATTCTGCTAAAGAATATTCATGGCTCAGTCGCCATCATGCTCAAAGGTTTTACCATCAAAATATTTGAGAAGTTAATCAACAAGGTGGCTAACTTACAAGGAGAAGCCAAACAGTTGCCTTTTTTAGATCAATCATTCCAGAGCTTACAAGATGAACCAGATGGTGATAGCATAAAGGGGGAAGCAACCGTGAGAGCAAGATGAGAGACTCGCCTCACACCATAACTTCCACCTCCTCTACCACCACGGTATCCTACTAGCCACGCCTCCATGGCCTCCCGCCTCCTCCTCACCACAATAGCAGCAGTACAAATACCCACCACCAGGTAGCTACCATCCACCTACTATTATGGATAAACTAAATAAACCTTATTCATTTAAGAGGGAGGTAGTTAGAAAATCTTTAAGAATCCTTTAAAACTCTACGAGCCTAGAACCAAAAGAAAGTGGGCAAAAGTAATGATCCTAACTTTTTCCCCTACCACCACATGTTAGGTCATGTTTTGGAGGATTGCTTTACATTCAAGGACTGGCTTGAGCATAGTTACAAGACAGGCTCCATAGTTATCCGAAAAGAATACCTTGTGGATCAACCATTCTGTTTTATTAGGGTAATCCTTGGGGATACTTCCGATCCTCTCAAAACCAAAGAAGGTTGGGATATCTCCTTATCAACCTCTAAAAAAGATTATGTCCAAAATCAAGAAACTTTCCTTGCGGTGCTGAGGTAGCTCAAACCTCCAACATCAAGGAAGGTTCAAGTTTTCAGAACAACTTGGGAAAGAGCTCAAAGAAGAGCCCAGCCCAGATAGCCATGTAGCACAACCACAAACCAAGTCTAGCCTCCACCACCGCTAAATACTCTCATGAGCACCTTACTACTAGCTCTTCTTCTAGTAGACATCTTGTATCTGATGAGGGCATCAAATCCCTCACCCCACTTACTTTACTAGATTTCTACTATATGTCTCCTTCAAATCCAAGAAATCAAGGAATAAAGCTAGTTTGAATTACATTTGTCACTCGATGGGTTGTCTAATTCTACTCTTACAGAAAACTCTCTAAGTTTAAACAATAATTATAAAAACTTTGATCTTTCCCTTTGTAATTCAGAGTTGGATTTTCCTTCTCTGAATAATTCAGGTTCACCTCTTAAGATAAACTTGGAATCATCTGAAGGGTCCCATAGGAGAAGCTAGTGAGCACAAGTAGAATCTTCCACATCACAAGAGATCAAAGTCAACCTCATACAAGGTTCTACCTCCGAGACCTCAAGATAGGGAAAATAAGTCATTGTTAGATGATGAAGCCCTCCATGATGCTCCACCCTTGGATATGCTAGTGAGGATCAACCAAAGTGGATTACAATGTCCTCTCTCACCAAAGAAAGTTGCCATCTAAGTTAAGCATATATGACGCCCTTATCTTATCGAAAGAGATGAGGGAATCATTAATCAAGGCTCTCCCTAATCTAGAGATATGCTTAGCTCAGCTATAAAGAGGAGGCACATTATTCAAAGAAGCCCAAGGAATCACCTTCATAGATGAGCCCTTCTGGGGACATGGAGCACAATCATCCCTCCATATGGGACATGGGCAGATTCAAACTCTTCAAAGTTCATGTTGATCCAGGTGCATCGGTGAACTTTATGAGTCTAAAGACCCTCACCTACTTGAGGATAAACATCTCCACATTCTGAGAGGATCGGATGATGTTGAGATGATTCAATGAATAAGGCAAGAGGGCTTTAGGTTCCATAGTGTTACATTTGAAAATAGGTGAATTGAAGAGTCAAGCTAAGTTCTATATCATTGATTCAAATATTTCATTCACTACTTTGCTCGGTAGGCCTTGGATGCATCAGAATAAGATGATTCTATTCTCTCTCCATCGCATCAAGTTTAGAAAAGACGAGATTGAATACACATCAAAGGTGATGAAAAGCCATTTTGATTAGAGGTTAAAATATATAAAAGATGACTACTATCTTCCTCAAAATACCTTTTCTCATGAACTTGGTCAAAATTCAAATAAAAGAAAAAGAAAAAGAAGAAAAAGAAAAAGAAAAAAAAGAAAAGAAGAAATAAAATACAAGTGAACAGAAAAGGACATTAAGAAGAGGTAGAGATGTCATATTCCACCCATAGTTTATTTCATCAAAGGACATATGGGTAAGATGACTTGACCTCACAGTGAGGCGAGGCAACAGAGATAGTTCCAAATGTGGAAGACCGGTTTAGAAGCCAACAGGTTATGTTCCAGTTCATGAAGTACCCCTACTATTCACATAATCCAACTTGGAAGATGAATCTAATGTGATTAGTATGCTACCAACCCTCTCAAGGGTTTCATTGGAGGTGACGCTGAGGCTGATGAAGACCACCTCTAAGCAAAGCAAAGTATTCAAATCAAGTTTATATGAAACTTGACAAGAGTTAGAACCTTAGCTAACCTCACTTTCCTCTCAAAAGTAAAGGTTTAGTAGTTAAGGAAGCCCCTATTCCTGATGCAAGCCAAAGAGATTCTTGGATCATCATCCTCAAGTCCATAAGTGATAGAACTTGAGGATAATTCATTTAAAGAATTAATGGAATTACCTTTGAATGGTACTTTTGTGTTCTTAATCTAAAAAAAGGTTTGATTCCTTATACATGGTCTAAGCACAGTCACGTGAGTACTTTAAAAAGATGTGGAACAAGAGGCAAGGATGCACAATCAAGATCAAGACTAGATTCAATATAGTGGTCAAGTCGATGATGACGATACTTAGTTGTCACCAATCATCTGAGTTTGATAGGTTCTTCAACCACACTCTCTTATGAGGATGTGTTTTAGAAACTTTAGATGATCTAGATGATCTCCAAATCAAAGATGCACTGCCAAAATCTGAAGAGGAGATCCATTCAACAATCGACAAGCTTAAAGAAATCAACCTCGTGATAAGAAAATCCACGAACATAGTTCATTGCTAAATGAAGAAGAAACCCATGACTTAGTTAGGATATTGATTGAGTTTAAAGATTGCTTTGTATGGAGCTATGAAGAGATGCCTGAATTCTCTCCTGATGTAGTAGTCCACAAACTAGCAATAGATCCTAACTCTAACCCTATCAAGCAAGCTCCTAGATGAAATCGGAAATCAACAATATGAAGTCAAGAAATTGATCAATGTTGGTTTCATCAGGGAAGAAAAATACCCTACCTGGTTAGCCAGTGTCATCCCAATTAAGAAAAAAATTGGTCAAATTTGCATATGTCGATTTTAGGGACTTAAATAAGGTATGTCCTAAGGATGAGTTTCCTCTTCCTATACCAGAATTAATGGTAGACAGAGCCTCATCTCATGCAATATTTTCCTTCATAGATGGGTCACTTGGCTACAACCAAATTAAGATGACCCCCGAGGATGAAAGAAACACTACTTTTGAACCCATTGAATCTATTGTTGTCATAAGGTCTTTCAACCTTAAAATGTTGGTGCTACATACCAAGGCCATGACTCGGATCTTCAGAAGTCATTCATCATCATGTTGAGTGCTATGTTGATGATCTAATAGTCAAAAGTAAAGAAAAGGAAGATCATCTCTTTGACTTGAGAGTTTTCAAATGAAGTTAAGATACTATAACCTCAAAATGAATCCTGAAGTGTGCATTCGGAGTAGCTTCAGGAAAATTCCTTGGGTTAATTGTATAATACCTGGGAATAGAAATAGATCCAAAAAATATCAAAGCTTCTTAGAAATGCCACATCCCTAAAGTTTAACTCAACCTAGATCTTCCCAAGGATGGTTGGTGTATCTAAGATGCTTTATCTCTAACCTATCGGGGAGATGCAAACCATTTTCAGCACTCATCAAAAAGGATGTCAAGGTTAAGTAGGATGACAAGTGTCAGCATGCCTTCGAAGGCATCAAATAGTATTTGGTGAAGCCAAGGGAGCCCCTAACCCGTGTAGGCCACTCATCCTCTACACTGCTGCATTGGATGACTCCCTCGGCTTTGTTGGCCCAAGACAATGATGGAAGGAGAGTGCTCTACTACCTCAGCCATCATTTGATCCCTGTTAAAATGAACTACCCACCTATTGAGAAACATTATCTAGCTTTAATTTTTGCATCCCAAAAGCTACGCACTATATGCTTTCTCATAAGGTGAACTTAATTTTCAGAATAAATCTATCAAGATCTCATGACATGATCAACACTATCAACATTGGACACATTGGTCCATGATTCTATTGCTTGATATCATATTTATACCCCTCCATGGTGAAGGGATAAGCACTAGCAGATTTCTTAGCAACACACCCACATCTAGTTGATTCTCTGCTTAGTGATGATCTCCCTGATGAACAAATCATGAGTTGAGGGAAGGTTGATAATCATCATTGGGAGATGTATTTTGATGGCGCATCTTCCTTTCATAATGAAGAAGCACCACAATCTACTCCTCCAGGAAAGGTAGGGGTAGGAATAGTTCTCTTAACTCCATACCATGATGTGATGAGATTCTCATACTATCTCTCCAACCCCTGCACCAATAATGAAGTCGAGTATGAGGCTTTGATTACCGGTCTGGAGTTAGCCATCTTGTGTCAAGAGCATCAACATCTATGGGGATTCTCAGTTGGTCATCAACCAGATTATCGGGTCCTACAAAGTTCTAAAACCCAAGCTTCACCATTACCACGAGTATACCATGAAGCTATTGGCCCAAATCCCTGAAGTCACCATCTACAAAGTTCCACGAGTAGAGAACGTAGTAGTAGATACTTTGGACAAACTTGCTAAAGAATTGCCAAAATAGACAAGTCCTATCCCTTATTGCTCAACTGAGAGACTTTCTCTTGAAGGGGAGGTTGCCATCAAAAAAAGGACATTGGAGGCAACTGTTCATAGATTATTTAAACTTTGGTAAACTACCTCAAGAGAAGTCTCAAGCCCATCAGATAAAGCAGAGAGCTCTCTCCTATGTTCTCATTGATGGTACCTTATCAAATGTGGTTATGTAGTGTAGAAAATACATACAAAGCCCAGGGATCATGAGGTGTACAACGGCTATGTGGAGCACATCAATCTGGTCTGAAAATGAAAGCAAAGATCAAGAGACTAGGATACTACTAGCCTTCGATGATTACAGACTACATGGACGTGGCTAGGAGATGTCATCAGTGTCAGGTACACGGTCTGATCCTACATCAACCACTTAACATTCTACATCCAACATTGGCCTCGTGGCCATTCAGTTGGGTACTACATCATGGGTCGATCAATCCTCCTTCTTCAAAGGTCATCTCATTCTAGCCACCACTTTTACAAGTGGACGGAGGCAATCCCACTCAGAGAGGTCATAGCTCAGCATGTGCTCCAATTTTTCTAGAATCATATCATATATTGGTTCGGGTGCCTCGACGAATTATATCTAGTAATGGTACTGCATTCAAGAGCACCAAGATCAACAGCTTCACCAAAAGACACGATATAGATTGGAGATACTCCAACATCTACAACCCCAAAGTAAATGGCCGAGTAGAAGCATTCAACAAAACTCTCATCAAGATACTAAAGAAGACACTTGACGATAACAAATAATAGTGGCATGAGTAGTTAATTGAAGCCTTGGGGGCATACCACACCACATACAGAACTCTAACTAGATCTACCCCATTCTCTTTAGTGTATGGATCTGTAGTCGTTCTACCATTAGAAGTTCAGCTCCTGTCACAAAGAATAACATTCGGTAGCCACATCATTATAGAGCATAATGCCAAGTTGTGGTTAGAAGAGCTCGAAGGTTTGGAGGAGAGATACCTATGGGAGTGCCAGAACCTCAAGTTATACAAATCCAAAATGATTCAAGCTCACAAGAATGTTTTTCCCTAGGCTTTTCAAGTAGGAACTTATTAAGGAGATCAATTGCACCCATTGAAAGATGGGAGGCAAGTTTGAACCTGGAAGGCCCTTTTTCCATAGAGAAAGCCTACCAATGAGGATCTTATGCATTGATTGAAAGGGAAGATTTCCAATTAATGGGCTTTATTTGAAGAAATATTACCCATAAAAATATGTTTGAAAATAATTATCATCAAAAGAATAAAATTTCATTCAAATTCATCAAAATCTTCTTCATTCAAAGTGTTATTGCTTATTTTATGAATGCCATGACATGTTAGATAGGTATAAGAGAACCCAAGAGGCATCTTATCCCTCTTTCAAAACACAAACACAATCAAACATAATTCCTCGGCACTACTAGAATAGGTGAGAGAACCCAAGAGGCATCCTATTTTGACTAGCAAAATTAAGTTAGGTATTAGAGAACCAAAGCGGCATCCTTACCTGGTGGGATCACAACTGTCATTCATGGCATAATTTCATCAAATTCCCCAAGTGTGTTTAGGGTAGGTTTGAGATAACCCAAGAGGCATCCTATTCCCTTTAACATAAAAAAAAAATTAAACACATATTTTTTGTCTCATGCAATTTTGATGTGGGAACAAGTCCTGTGGCACTCACTCAATGCTAAGTTAGCCGATATGCTAAATTGCTAGTATGTCACCCCAGGGATCACTTGTCATGGATGTGAGTCCCCGTGCTTTCTTCCTGACTTGACCATTGCAAACTAATGAGTGCCATGAGTTTGGTAGACTTAACGCAACCAAGTAAGCTACCTCATGTTGATTTTGTTTAAGAAGATGTGAGTCCCAATGCTTTCTTCTTGAACTAACCACCATGCACTGACTAGGTTGAGTATATTTGAGATTTAGGATAAGTACCCCAGAGGCTCATTTCCTCTTGACTACTTTTGAGCTGATTTAAGTCCCCCTATGGCATTCACTCAATAGTCATCCTAGTTGGATAGCACCCATCGAGCCAAAGATAGACTATCCCAATCACCTCATGGAGGATGTGAGTCCCCAGCTTTCTTCAGTCGATTGTAAACCGATGGGCACCTTAGGTTGGTTGATGTCTTATGTCGATAGAAACTCACCTAGTGGATGCACCACTCTTGGTAGATGTGAGTCCCCACACTTTCTCCTAAGTTGGCCACCAAATACCTATTACAAATTATCTTCTTCAGGTTATTGGATTAAGCCTATAGTGGCCCCTTCCCCATGCGGGCATTCTATTCGGATCACATTCTTTGAGACCCCATTTAGACATTACCTGGGTTACTCTTAGATTGGACAGCCCCTTTCCTAACCACCTAGTTGGAGAATTTGTTCAAGATGCATGGATTCTCCTTTCAAGAAACGAGATAGGTCTAGGCTAATATAAGCTCCTTCTAGTTTGATCCCTAAAACCAATAGGTCCACGATAAACAAACAAACAAACAAAAATAATTTGCTTGGGGATTAAGATTTCAATCCCCCAAAGGGCCCCTTTTCTTAAGCAAGTATCCTATCTTTAGGGCAGTGTCAGCAGAACTCCCTATAGGAATTGCTACTGAGTTGAGATAAGTCCCTGTCACTCTTTCTAATCGCCTGGACGGGTTCAATCTGTCTTGCCACAAGCAGGTTACCCCAATAGTCATTTTGCTTGGGAAGATGTAAGTTTACTATGCATTCTTTCTAGCATGACTGTCAAACTAATGCCTAGGTCGATTCAATTTGTTGTCCAAAGCAACCAATCACCCCAAGATTTCTTGTAGTGGAAAATGTGAGTCCTGTGCTTTCTTCCCCGAATTGACCATTAAACCGAAAGGCACTTCTTTGGTTGGATAGTTCTCCCTCGCCAAGTTATTCCCTTTAGATTGGTAAATCTATAGTAGACCATGGCCTACATGGCCCCTACTCAGTACAGTCCATCACAAACCAATGGGTTCCATAAAAAATAATTAAAAAATGAAATTTACTTTCACTACCTTTGAGTTGATTGTCACCCAACAACTGACCTTTACTTGGAAGGATGTAAGTCTACTATGCTTTCTTCCTAAGTGCACTGTTGCAGAAAGGCACCCTTTTTGGCTAGTCCTACTATGTGTTTGATAGACTACCACTTTGGATTGGTAAATCTGAGCTAGATCAAGTGACATGGTCCCTACTCAGTACGATCCAATGTAAACCAATAAGGTTCATCTCAAAATCCAAAAATTCAAAAGTCTGAAACAATCAATCAACCTCCCCAGTAGAGTAAAATCTGAAACAAATTCAACACTCCTCCCTCAACAGAGTCAAATGAAATAACAAAATAAACTTAATCAACCTCCCTCAGTGGATTTCAAAATCCAAAAATTTAAAAATCTAAAATAAATTAATCAACCTCCCCAGGAGTAAAATCTAAAACAAATTCAACACTCCTCCCTCAGTGGAGTCAAACTAAATAAACAAAACAAACTTAATCAACCTCCCTCAGTGGAGTCAAATAATCAAACAAAATAAATCAATCAAATCAATCTGCCTCTCCCCAAGGAGATGCAAATCTTTCTAATTCCTTAGTAGATCTTGAATTCTAACTCTAGGATTCCACAACCTCTTCTCCCTAGTGGATGACTTGAAGTTGTTCCCCTAGAGGAGAGTTCACTTTTTCATTCCTCGTAGAAAATCAAATCCTAAACCAACAAATCAAATCAATGTCCCCCAAAGAAACATAAATCAAACCAAACCTCTCATCCCCGGAATGACTTGAACATGTTTCATTAGTGGAAGGTTCACATATTCTATCCCTAGTGGATTCCTCCTTCACTCTCTTATGTCTTTTACATGAGTAAAGTCACATTGCACTAAGCTATTGATTCCTTCTACACCTTGGGTTGGGAGTAGAACATTTCTTTTAGTGCTTGTGATGCTCGATGTTGTTGATCATCTCTAACACAATACATGTGGTGTACCTTGTCGTCACACCACACCTATTGCCTTTGTTGACCTCACTTTTGGAGTGAGCTTTCAACCTCTCCATCATAGACGTAAAACTCCTCTTAGACATTAAGAGTTCCTTAGTATTAAGATACTTCTAGTGATTAGGTGAACACTTAACCTAACCTTAGAGACTTAGAAGAGTCGACATAGAATAGGTTATGCCTTAAGGGTATTAGGAAAACTTGCACCCTATAGCTTGAACCAAATCCTCTTCCTTCTTTCAAGTCAAACTCAAACTCAAACCACTTCAAATTCAAATCAACTTCAAATTCAAACCAACTTCAAATTCAAACCAACTTCAAATTCAAACCACCTACAAATTAAAATCAACTTCAAATTCAAACTAACATCAAATTCAAATCAACTTCAAATTCATATCAATTCTAAATCCAAAGTCTTTCCTAAGCCATTTTGATTACATCTTATGGACTTAGCTCAAATCAAAACTTAAACTAATTTTAACTCAATGGATTTTCTCCATGAATCTCCAAATGATTGAAACCCATGATTGAATTCCAAATCAAAATCTTTCCTAAGCCTTTTGATTTCATCTTATGGACTTAGCCCAAACCAAATTCAAATCCCAAATTCGAAGATTTTCATAACCATTTATATTCTCATTTATATTGACAAATATAAATGAAATATAAATTCAAACTAAATTCAAAACTCAAATCCAAAGTCAACCTAAACCCAACTTAAACTTTTCAAGTCAAATCCTTGAACTTAACCAAATCAAATTCCAATCACTCCAAACTCAAAATATTTTCATAACTATTTATATTCTATTTATATTCAAAATATAAATGAAATATAAATTCAAATAACCAAAACTAAATTCAAAACTCATATTCAAATCTAACATAAATCTAACATATACCCTTTCAAGTCAAATTCGAACTTAGCCAAATCAAACTCAAATCAATCCAAACTGATTTTCTCTTCAAATAATCAATCCTTCAACCACAAACTAAATATAAAATAAACTTCAATTATTAAACCAAAATCCCAACCCAAGTCCCTATGTTCATCTTTGAACTTGAAATTGTCAAATGAATCAAACCCATTTGACTCTAAATCACTTGAAATTGATTTATATTTCAAATCATAAGTCCATATGTGAGTTCAACCAAACTTAAATCAAGCTTTGAGCAAGCTATTGACCCACTTTCACTTGACCCAAAGTGACCTAAAGCACCTTTTGAGCCAAATTCTAATCCCAAATTGGATTGAACTAAGCCCATCTAAGCCTCACATTGTGAGCAATTATCATCCTGGGATGATCAATCACTCAAATTATGTCAAATGAAGTCAAACCTAGCCTTTGACCAAGTCAACACTCAACCTAAATGAAACCCAAACTAGTCAAAATCTCCCACATGCCAAATTGAAAACCAAAGCTAAAATATTTCAAATGATCAACCAAGCCTAAACCCCATGACCTAACTGGTCAAATAGGTCAAATAAGTCAACTTGACCCATTTGACCTAAATGAACCTAAATAAAACCAAAACTAAATATAAATCAAATTGAACCAAACCAATGAGACCCATATGGGTCTTATGAACTTAACTACCCTTGGTTTGACCCAATGACCTAAATGGTCAACTTAAGCCAAATCATATAAAATGAACTCCAAATAAATTGAAATTTGGCCCAATTTTTTGAAACATCTTAAATCTCCCCAAATCAAAATCAAGGCTAAATGACCATTTTACCCTTAGGACAAAGGGTAACTGGCCAAATTCACTGAATTTGGGCAATTCCTTCTCATGGCACCGCATCTTTCTAATCCATTTGGATGCCAAAGGAGGTGGTGAACATGACCCAATGGGTTTGTGGCCATGACCCAACCCAAAGCCAAAACCTCCAATGGAAATTCTCCACTTGATCACCATACACTCACCTAGCTAACCTTGTCTCCTCCATCTCAAAACCTAAGCACATGAAATCCCTAATTTAAACAACCCATTCAATTCAAGTAAATTGAAGGAAATGACAGATGCTCTGCCATCCAATCCAGGGGAGATATACTCCCTCATTCCGCCTCAAAGGACAAACTCAATTTGAAGCCTGGAACTAAAACCAAGCTTCTCCAAGCCTTGGCAAGCATTCCCAAGCTAATTTGAATTTCTCCTTCTCAATTTTCTTCAAAACCAAAAAATAGGGAGGAGAGGACTTTCCAACACTCATTCTGCCAAACCTCAATTCACTTTGTAAGCACCATCAAGGAAGTAAGTCAAGCTCACCCAAGGTGTTTCTCAAGTCTTCACAAAGGGGATCTTGATCAAAGTCAAGTCATTGAAGGGGAGCTCAACCCACACATCCACTTCAAATCAAAATTTGAAACTTTCACAAGCATCTTTTCCTATGAAGCTACCTCCTCGTTGGAAGCACGATATCCTCCAATGAGGTATGACACAAAACCAATCCTAAGTTGAAAATTTTGGTCTTTGTGAAAGGAATTGTAATCCCATTTGATTTTATTGGATTCTTCCTATACCTATTGATGGTGTGGGGAATCTCCTAATCAAGCTTAGTGAGCTCAATCCATGGAGATGGAGAACTGCTCAGTTTAGGTATGGATGAATCATAGACCTTCCATCCATGTTTTGGATGACAATTAAAACCTTTAAAACCATGGGCATCCGCCGTCGATGAACGGATGGCAAGAAAATGCATTGTGCGCTAGTTGATGGATGTGATAACTTAAATAACGAATCCTATCACGCCACGGAAAGCGCCAAATCCCAATGGTGCCACGAAATTAATTAATTAGGCTTTCTAATTACCCATTAATCATAGAAACTTTATAAATTCATAATTAAATGTATAAAAATCCAAAAATGCAAACTCAAGTTCATTTTAAAGATAATTCAAAGGGGAATCCAATAAAATTATTTCTAATTGATTTTGAACAGTGAATTTTCCTTAATTAGAGTTTAATTAAAAATTAAATTACCTTAATTACTCCTTGATTACATCATTAATTAATTCCAAATTTCTTAAACATGTTTAGTAGGATGACTTCTGACTCCCTTAATTTTGTTGGAATTTATTAGTGGGTTAATTAGAAAAATTAATTAATGAATCCGCCACCCCTTAATGTAATTAAGTGTTTCATGAATAGTGGTTTAATCCCATAATTGAGATAATTAAATATTTTTGAGTAAGGGGATGTTTATGGAATGAGTTTGAGATATTTTCCCAAAGTTATAAACCGCTTTCTTAATCCAAACATACTAAGAATTAATCCACTAATGATCTACTTAATTAGTCTAATAAAACTTTCAAAACCAATAAGTTAATCAATCTCTTGTTGTAAATCCTTAGTTCAAAAGCTGTAAGTTTGAGGAAATCATTTCCAAATCACATGTGTGAGAAGGTTATGAAAGTACTTAATTAAAACTCTTTAGCTTAATTAATTAATAATGTGAGTCAATTATTAGCCCTTTATTTCTTAGGTGCTTTGTTGATTTAAATTCCATGTGGTTGCATATCATATGTTGACTCATAATTATTTGATTAATTATGTTAAAGTAGTGTAGGTAAGGGGTAATTAATGGATTTAATTCACACCTTAAACTAAATAAAACATAAAATCAATCTAATTATTCTAAAATTAAACAAAACTAATTCACATATGGGAGAAATGGGTTAGAACCAGTAAACTCTTTTCACATTTCCTAAGTCAAATCAAATTAAAATAAAAAAAATCTCTTTAAAGAATTTTGATTCACTTTAAATGATCTTATTTCATGGATTGTCTAGAATTAATTAGGTGAATGGCCATATGCTTACATCTCTTTATTTCTTTCCAAGCATGCTAAATGTTTTGTGTCATATGAAATCATGCATTCATTTCTTTTAAAAAATCAAATTAAATAAAATATTTCCTTCATGTCAAATTGTATGTTTTGGCTAAAGTAAGAATATTATTATCACTATTAAACCAAAATTATTTTCAAAACCTATATATCAAAGATTATGAATGAGGTATGCTACTTATAAATACTTATAAGCTTGCATGTGATTATAACATAAAATGTGTTACGTGATTTTCTTCTCCTTTCTTAACATGGGTTTGTATAAGATTTACAAAGTGTATAATTCAATCGAAAAAAACATAACACTTGCTTAAATCTATTTCTTATACTCTCCTATGTTATGAATTAAGAAGGATCTTCACATTGCACATGTAAATTATACAATCAAATCAAACAAACAAAATCTTTTGCATGATCCTTCATCCATTTATTTCTTTTTGTACATGCAATTGTATTTAAGAAAAGTGGTATATTAGTCCAGACATCCAAGGGTTGTGAGGTTTGAAGCAGTCCCAAGTAGGTCTTCTACCTTACACCCATGGTGTAGAAAATAATGGCGCCATACTCACTTATGTATTTTATACATGTAGATGTGTATTTGATTAATCAATAAAAGAATCCCTCTCTTCTACTTAACAAAAATATTTATTCATGGAATATCTAAATTTTCTTAAACAACATTACTTTGCATTCATCATTAAGGTGCTAAGATTTGCATTGCATATATAGATATGCTTAGGATTATTCATATGCATGATATACATGGTGGAAAGAAATAAATGGTTGTGTGTTATGTGATAGTAATTCACCTTAACTAATCCTAAGATTCCTTATTGAATAGGTTAATTTAGAGCAAATCTAAACTTAGGTTAATTAAAACACTTAATAAAACATTCACTAAAAAAAATCATTAATGAATCTACCTTAGAATATACTTAAGTGGAAAATAAGTTTTCTTCCCTTTACAACACTTAGTAATTAAGTGTAGTTCAACCAAATCAAACCATCAAATAAAATTAACAAATCACTAAATCACTTAAATGAAACCACCTCTAAGTTGAATCCTTCACACTTAAAAAATTCAATCTTAAAGCCTAGCTAAGACATGCCACAAGCTTAAATGACACACACATTAGGCTAAGTCCCCATTTCTAGCTCTATGTTAGACATGGTTTGATGCCTAATTTTGATTTATGATGTAATATTTTTAGACTGATGGTGCATGTGCGTAGACTAAATAATAGGACGATCTTAGTCTAATCATGTCTTCTGCAGGGGATTATGCTTAAGGGGTAGTTGTAATAAAAATATAAATGATTTTGCTATGCAAGTTGCTTATACCTCTAAGCATGATCCAAATTAGGACAGGTGGACTTAGTTACCCATGTGTAGGGTGATAAGCCCAAATTTGTTCCTATAACTACTTGGGTTGTGGTATTAGCTAATCTCTATTTTGTGTTTAGTTAGATTTATCTTTCCCTTTAATGTATTTTGCAATTAAGATTTGATGAATGTTATGGTGAATTAGGTGAACATTGGTCATAAGAGTATGTATGTACCATGTATCTAGAGCAAACTACATCCCAAGTCCAAATGAAGAAAAGAAGAAAGAAAGAAAGAAATGAAGATGAAAAGAAATGAGGAAATGAAGAATGAAGAATGAAGACCCCATAACAAGAATTTTTTTATTATAATTATTCATTTGTCTAGGTTGTAAAGGGTAGAGCTCACACCACATTTCTTTTCGTGTTATGTGTGGCACCACCACATCTCTTATTCTTTACACTAGCTTTATAAAATTATTTGATGTTTGTTTAGCTTGTGCATTAAGATGGCATGATTTTCTTAGTTTCTTCATTGATTGATGAATGGATGAGATTAGTCTCTTAGAAAAAATAAATTTTCTATCCAATTAATCAACTCAAAATTAAAAATTAACAACTCATAACCTCACCTAAACCCCGTTCTGAGATAATTTCATCTCTATCATTGCTCCAACGAGAGCTACTACCTCCTCTTTGGTTACCCCAAAAGGGAAGGCTATCTTAGCTTCATAGATAGTCTCCTCCACTTTTGAGGTAAGTATTAGTTCCCACTCTGCCTTGTTCACTCGTGCTCAATGCTGTAACAAAAATTGCAAGATTAAGCGAGAGCATGAGCGAGCAGCCAGAGAGCTTGAGGCTGCATCACACATAGCTGAGGAGGGTTCTCCCCGAGAGATCTCTCCACTTCTAACCAGCAATAAGTTCCACCCCCTCTCAGCCTCAAATGGAAAGGTAGACTATCGGGATTTGTCGCTTTCCCCACCATTGGCATACTATGAGACACTGGATAGGGAGCATAAGAGGCCCTATGATGGACTTAGGACTATCCTATGCCAAGTTGGCAGAGCATATGGACTCTCTTAGCCTGGTACCTTGTTTGAGCTATGATCATTGACCCTGAGGAGTTTGAGAGGTTGGCTCCATAGAGAGAGGGTTGTGGAGGCTCAAAAATCTACTCAGGAAAGCAAGAAGGAATGACAGAGGTATGTTAGACAGTCGGCAGCCTCCGCTTTGATGGATTTTTTGGATCGACCCCTCGTCAAGGCCAATCATTCAAATAGGATTGTTCTTACCGGCACTACCCGCCGCACGCAGAGATCTCCCATTGAGTAGCATTCAGTGTTACCTTCACACCACTCTCCTCATCATCCACCATCACCCGTACATCTCCCAGCATCCACCACTCCAACCAAGATCCAGAAGCCCCATCCAGAGAGAGGCCAACCTCTTTAGTGACCCGGCTATGGCCAAAGGATCCCACTCCATCTAATCCACTGACTGGGGTGAGGATGAGTTCCCCTACTCTACCTCCTACTTCAATCTTGGTGAAGAAGGAGGGGCAACCTGTAGTCGCGTCACCACCACCACCACCATCGAGTCGGCGAGTGCTTGTAGAGGGTGAAGGTGATAATCAGCTCCCATGGTAGTGGATCTCCCAAGGATAACATTCCACCGATGAGCATGAGCATATCTCATGAGCTAGCACTCTAATGGAAGGCAATGTTAGATGCATTAGACCACTTCACCGGGAACGTGTGTCAAGACGCTTTAAATTATTCCTTAGATGAGATCGTAGTCACTTACTATGCCGAGAAAAGGGAACTCTTAGGCGGTGATCGTACAAACTAAGGATGAGTGGGTAGCATTTGATCCTGATGAGGATGACCTTTTTGAGGATTCGGTTGAAGTCCACATGGTCGATAGTAGGAGTTCTCTTCAGAGAGATCAGCCTAGTCAAGAAGGTATTATAGTTGAATAGGATGATGTCGTCCATTCAACTCAACACCTTCTACATTAGCTTAGACAAAAGGATGATCACATTGATAGAATGAGGAAGAAGATCAAAGAGATGGCGAGTGTCGCCTTTATAGAATTTAGCCCTAGTGTCATAGCCTTCTCCCATAGTGGCCGATAAAGTAGAGTTGGCAAACACTTCAGATCATCTTAGATGCATTCCTGCCAAGGAAGACAATAGTAGCTTGCATAGGAAGGTGGTGGATATCCCTCCATGCATGAAAAAACAATAAACACATGGTGGAGCAATAGGTGAGGGATGCGTCGCACAAATCCAAGGTGGCTCATTGTGGTGAAAATTTTCATCAATTTCCCTTCTCAGAGAATAAAGGTTAGCTACATAAGATAATGGTTTGCTAAACAAACCACCAAATCTCAAGCATGTATATTGGACTTATCACCCCACACATGGGTGACTAAGTCCACCTAGCTATTAGATTATGCTAAGGAGTATAAGCACCTGCACAGCAAAAGCATTCATATTTTTATTTATTACAATGCCCCTTAAGCACAATTCCCTACATAAGATAATGGTTAGACTAAGAACACCCTACCATTCATTCTATGCACATACATCCTAACATCCAAAATAAAACATATATCACAAAATAAAAGAAAGCATCAAACCATGCTCCGCCCTAATCTAAAGCTAGAAGTGGTGACTTAGCCTAATGTGTGTGCTTTGGAAGTTTGTGTGGTATGCTTAGCTATGGATTTAAGTTAGAATTTTCTAAGTGTGAAGCATGTTCAACTTAGAGGAGGGTTTCATTTAAGTTATTTAATTATTTTGTATTGATTTTATTTTATATTTTTGATTGGGTTCAACTGAATCCTCAATTAATTACTAAGTTGTAAAGAGAGGGAAAGAGAAGAGAACTTCTCTTTCTTTCCCTAATCTAAGTAACTTCTAAAGTGGATTCATGTTTTAGTTTTGTATAGTGAATATTTTAATTAAGTGTTTTAATTAATCCAAAGTTTAGATGAACTCTAAACAAACCTATTAAAAAAAGGCATTCTAAGATTAAGAAAAATGAACTAAATTCACAAAACATACATCACTTCATTTCTTTCCCAACATGTGTAACATGCATATGAATGAGTTATAATCATATCTATACATACAAATGGGAATTTTTAACACACTTTATGATGCAAGCTAAGTAATTCATTTAAGAAAATTTGAATTTATGATGCATGATTTTCATTAAGTAGCAAAGGGTTTCTTATCCAACTTTCACATGCACATATGAATGTATGAAAGGCATAAGTGAGTACACAACATTGTTAACTGTGAGGTGTAAGGTACAAGACCTACTTAGGGCTACTTAAAGCTCACAATGGGGTTGTCTAGACTAATATACCACTTTCCTTAAATACAAGCATGTGTACAAAAGAAATGAATGGAAAAGAAAGAATGCAAAAGTTTGTTGGTTGATTTATTTTTGTTTATGCAATTTATATGTGCAAGCATAAGTATCCTTCTTATAGTATAGGAATGAATAGGATATGGAATTAGGCAAGTGTTAGGTTCTTTTCAAATGAACCATACACTTTGCCAAATCCTATTCAAAACTATACTAAAAGAGAGGAGAAGGAAAACCTACACTAAGCACATCCTTATATTTTACTCACATGTAAACTTATAAGTAAGATATAAGTAACACACTTTCAGTTTTGATAATTGATTCATATATTTTGAATTTAATAGTGATAATAGAGACTCATATTCTTACTTTAGCCAACACATGCAATTTGACATAAAGGAAACATTTTCATTTTAAATTTGATTTTGAAAAGCATGGATGCATGAAACCATATGACATACATATTTAGTATATGGGAAAGAACTAAAGCAATGAAAGCATGTAAACACATTCACTTTAATTAAATCCTAAAGTTAATCTTATGAAATAAGAAAGCTTAAAGTAAATCAAAGTTTATTTAATGTGATTTTATTTTGATTTTGAATTTGATTTAATTTTGAAAATATGAGTGAGTTTACTATTCCTAACCCATTCCCACATGTGTTTAACATTTTTGTTCAATTTTTAGATGATTAGATTCATTTTATATTTTGATTAGGTTAAGGTATGAATTAAGCATGTTAATTACCCTTAACCCCACCTTAGCATAGTTAATCAAATAATTATGAGCCAATGAGATGACATAAACCCTCACAAGGAATTTAAATTTGCACCTAGGAAGAAAGGGCCTAATGCAATTTGGCTCATGATTAATGATTAATTAAGCTAAGGGTTTAACTTAAGTAATTTCAAAACACCCCTCACAAATATGAGTTGAATTTTGATTTCCTTAATCAACTTAGGCTCTTGAACACCTAAGCATCTACCCCAAGTAGATTAATTAAGTTCTAAAAAAGTTTTAGAATTTTAAGAAATTAATTAAGAGGGTAATTAGTGAATTAACCCTTAATTAAGAGAGGATTAAGAAAGAAAAGGGGTTTAAGGAATAACTAGGGAAACACCCCAAAATTATTCCTAAACCTCTATTCACTAAAATAGACTTAATCAACTTCAATAAAGATTAAACCACTAATCAAACCTTAATTATCCTTAATTACATAAAAGTGATTAAATGAATTAGCAATTTCCCCAATTAAGCCACCAATAAATCCCAAGAAATTAGAGTCATCCCCAAAATACATGCATGAAGTTTGAGATTAATGGATTAATTAGAGTAATTAACAAATTAAGATTTCCAATAAAAAACCCAAAATGAAAGAAAGATGCTATTCAAAATCCATTAAAACCAATTTTAGAATATTCTAGATTGAATTATCTTTCTGTAAATTTACCTCATATTTTTCTAATTTTTCATAGAGATATGAATTTTAGAAGAAGTTGAATTAATTAGAATTTTTAAAACCTTAATTAATTCCCAAATCCAATGACATGCAAGCGATGCACTTTACATGTGCACTTCATGAGTGGTTACTTAAATGTCATCATGTCATGTGGCGACGGGCTATGTTTGCACCGTCCGATCAAGGATCGGATGGCTGAGATTAAAGCTGCCATTTCAGAGGGGATTAAATGAATTATAAAATGCGATTTAATCTCGACCGTCCATCCAAAATGTGCGGATGGACGGCCAGAGATCCGCCTCCATCCGTGGATGGAGGCCGTCCTTTGGGAAGATCCAGCTCTTGAGCTTGGATGAAATTTACACACACCATCTAAACCTAATGACAAACACATCTAACAGTTGAAACTTCATGCCATTAAAATTTCTTTCACAAAGCTCCATACCACATTGAGTTTAGTGATAAAAAATGTCTAACCTCACCAGGTGATCACCTGCTCGATTCTGGAGAAGCTTCTTGAAAAGCTTTGGTGAAAGTTTTAACTCTGAGGTTGAGTGATAGCTCTATGGAGCAACCTCCTCCTCTGAGCTTGATTTTGATTGAAATGGATCTTCCTTGCCTTTGGAGCTTGGGAAAGGGCTTTGCAAGCTCGACTTGATCCTCTGATGGAGTGTGCAAAGTGAATTTGGTTAAGATTGAGTATGAAGAAAATTGGGAAATCAATGGAGCTCCCCTATTTTCACTTAAGGAAAATCGAGAAATGGCCACTTCAAAATCCCTCTAGGAAGCTTAGGAACTCTTGCTAATGGCTCTTATTACTCCCTTAGTCATAATGAGGCTAAGTGAAGATTCAAATGAATTAGGGGAGTATATCTCCCTTTGGCAATCGATGGCGAAGAGTAGCCATTTTGATCCTTGAGCTTAGAAGGGTTTGTTAGGTCATTTAGGATATTCTTGAGTTCGAGGGTGTGTGGATATGGAACCATGTGCTCCATTTGAGTGGAGACATGATTCCCATGTGCCCATTTCAAGCCACATGGTCAATTTGGCCCTTGGGTCAAGTTGGGCTGACCCAAACCCATTAGGTTGGGTGTACCACCCTCCATAGGGTTTACTTGACCTATTAGGAACGTATCAAGTAGGTATGAAGAGGAATTGACCAAATTCCCCTTGGATTTGACCAAAATTTGTTCTATGGCCTAGAAGTATAAATGGTCATTTGGCTTATTTTTTAATTTGAATATGTTGGTATGTTGAGAAAATAGGTTTGGCCAAGTTTCATTATTTGGAGTTCATTTGGTATGGTTTGGCTCATGTTGACCCATTCTGGTCAAAATGGGTCAACTTGGGTCAAGTTGACCAATTGGTCAAATTGGATCAAACCAAGTTGGGTCAAGTTCATATGACCATTTAAAATATTTTGGCTTTGGTTTGATTCAATTTGTTTAAGTTTGAATTTGGTTCATATGACTTCATTTAGGTCAAATGGGTCAAGTTGATTTGACCCATTTGACCTATTTGCTAGGTCATGGGTAGGTTTAGATTCATCATATGAAGTGGATTGGTATCTTTATTTTCAATCAATTTTGGTTAAATTCAAATTTGGCTCAACATGACTTTAGTCAAGTTGGGTTCAAGGTCAATTGGGCTAGGTTAGGTCTAGTTGGCCAATAGAGGTTGGTCAAGTTCAACAAGTGATTTGGAGTGAACTTGACCCATTGTTTCAATCAATTTGGCTTAGATCAAGTTTTGACACATTTTGACTTTTTAGGTCAAGTTGGGTCAACTTGGGTCAAGTGCCAATTGTGCTAGGTTAGGCTCAAATGTTGACTTGGTCAAGTTCAAACATTGGTCATGAATGAACTAAGATCAATGGTTTCAATCAATTTGGCCTATGGAGGATTTTGGCTATGTTAGTTTATTTTTGACTTTGGTCAACCCTTTGACTTGGTTTGATCCAATTTGGGTGATTGATCATTCAATGATGATTGTTGATCATGAGAGCATAGGTGAGTTTGATTCAATCAATTTGGTTAGGATTAGAATTTGGCTCATAAGGGTTCTTTAGGTCACTTGGGTCATGAGCTAAGTGGGTCAAATGGCTTGGTCAAAGCTTGATTTGAGTTTGATTGAACTTGTATATGGACTTATGATTGAAATATAAATCCATGTGGTTTGAAGTCAAATGGGTTTTGATTCATTTGACAATTTCAAGTTCAATGGGTGAACATTAAATGGATTTTGGCTTGATTTTTCAATTGAGTTTTGATTAAATGGTTGAAGTTTGTATTTATATTTGGATTCATGATTGAAGGATTGATTGAATCATGAAGGAAAATCAAGAGTTTAGCTTGATTTGAAATTGATTTGGCTAAGTTCAAGATTTTACTTGAAGGCTTATGTTGGATTTTGAATGAATTTGAGTTTGATTTTGGAATTGGTTTGGTTGTTTGAATTTATATTTCATTTATATATGAATATAAATAAGAATATAAATGGATTATGAGAAAATTTGATGAATTTGAAGTGATTTGATCATGATCTAGCTAAGTCAAGAGGAAATTTAAGGACTTAGAAATTTTTAGTTTGGAGCTTGAATTTTGAATTTGATTTGATTGATTTGAATTTATATTTCATTTATAAATGAGAATATAAATGAGTTATGTGAAAATCTCATGAGTTTGAATTGATTTGAAGATGATTTAGGCTAAGTCCTTAAGGTGAAAATTATAAACTTAGAAAATTTTAGAGTTTTGGATTCGGGTTTTGGATTTAATTTGATTGATTTGAATTTATATTTCATTTATATATGTGAATATAAATGAGAATATAAATGAGTTATGAGAAATTCAAGGATTTGATTGATTTGAAGATATTTTGGATAAGTCCTTAAGAGGAAATTAAGGACTTAAGAATGATTTTGAATTAGGAATTTAAATTTTAAGTTTAGTTTGATTGATTTGAATTTATATTTTATTTATATATGTGAATATAAATGAAAATATAAATGAGTTATGAAAAATTCTAAGATTTGATTTGATTTGAAGATAATTTTGGATAAGTCCTTAAGAGAGAAATTAAGGACTTAAGAATGATTTTGAATTAATTTGAATTTAGTTTGATTGATTTGAATTTATATTTCATTTATATATGTGAATATAAATGAGAATATAAATGAGTTATGAGAAATTCTCATGAATTTGAATTAATTTTGATTTGATTTAGGCTAAGTCCTTAAGAGGAAATTTAAAAGGACTTGGAAATTTTGGAGTATGAAATTTTATTCATTTCAACCATGGATTTCAACCATGGATTTCAATCATGGATTTCAATCATGTGGCATTGATTTGAGTTTGGAGAGTATCAAATAAGATTGATTTGAGCTGACTTGAAGGAAGGAAGGTGAGGAGTGGTTCAAGCTAAGGGTAGGAAAAATTTTCTAACACCCTAAGGCATGACCTATTCCTATGGCTAACTCTTCTAAGTCTCAGGCTAGGTTGAGTCTCCATCTAATCACTAGATGTGTCTTAAGACTAAGGATCCCTTAAAGTCTAAGAGGAGTCTTATGTCTAAGATGGAGGGGTTGAGAGCTCATTCTAAAATGAGGTCAACACTCATCTGTCCAGGGTAGATTCGATGAATTTGATGGTGTCAAATATCCAAGATTTGTGCCTCCATCCTTCAAAATTTTGATGGCGGAGAACCCACTCATAGCACATTTGGTCGGATGTTGTAATGTTTGATGGCTGATGCACTCATATTTTGCCTCTTGATTAGTAGCTTGAAGCATCACATTTGATTGGAGAATTACCCAATGGTTCATCAAGATATTTAGAGTGAGATTTTATTAAGAGCTGGAGCTCAACAAAGGATAACTATGGGCGATCTCATTGTAGCTCAACAATACCCCGGTGAGTCCCTTATTGATTATATTCTTAGATGGTGCAATTTAAGTATGAAATGTGAACCACAACTATTTGAACAGCATGCCATTGAAATTCTACTCAAGAATATCCATGGCCCAATCGACTTCATGCTTAAAGGGTTCACCATTAAGAAATTTGAGAAATTAGTCAACAAGGTGGCTAGTCTACAAGGAGAGGTCAAACAATTACCTTCAGATCAAAAGTGATCGTGAGAAGGCATTTGAGAAAAGCCCGCAATCACAATAGTTGATATGGAATCACCTGTGGTCAGATAGGCCTCGAGCTCAAGAGTCTCTTCTCGCCACCTCCTTTGCCACCATAGTGTTATAAATGCCAGTGGACTATTATCATCAGATGGGTGATTCTATCTACCATCGTAACTACCACTTACCTACTTGTTGACAAATTGAATAAATCATTCATTCTAGATGGAGGTAGTTAGAAGATCTTTAAAAATCTCTTAAAGAAGCTTGATTTCACATAGCCTAGGCTAGGATGTCAAGAGTCATGATCCAAACTATTGCCCCTACCACCGCATGATAGTCATCTCGAAGATTGTTTTACCTTTAAGCTTTGACCATAGCTACAAGTGTGTCATTATCATCAAGGAATACCTAAAAAGCCATCAAGTTCTATTAGGGTAATCCTTGGGGATACACGTGACCTTCTTAAGATATAGAAAGGTTGGGATATTTCATTAACCTCCAAGAAAATCATTTCAAGATAGGTCTTGCATCAAATAGCTCAAACCTCCAACTCTAAGAAAGGTTAGCCATTCAAGGACAACTTGAGGGAAGTAGAAGTCCATAGCAAGTGCCTCCATTTCCGGAATAAGACAAGAAGCACAACCAGAAGTCCATCACTCTTTTCACATTTGAACATTCTTGCATTCTTCTCTTTATATTATAATGCTGAAGGTTCCAAATTCACTGTGATAATTTTATTAATTTTGTATCTCCATCCAAATCTAAGAAATTAATGAAGAAGAAGACATTCTAATTTACATCCCTTTACTTTGATGATCGATGATTTATTCATGAAAGCTGTACTAATAAATACAGATCCACTCCTTTCTCGATTTAGAAATGGAATGGATTACCCATTCTAAATCACCCTGATTGAGATAGATTTGTCGTAACTGATGATCCTATGAGAAGTTGTAGGTGAACATGAGTAGTGTAACTTTTGTTAAATCATCTCATGAAGTCACTAAAGTCAACCAGAGTGGCAAAATTCTACCCCTGGGTAGCACCTCGTGATAAGTAAATAAGTTATCTAAGTGATCAAGAAGCTCCACGTAATGCTCAACCTATATATGATTGTAGGACCTTGAGTTGACTATAATCTATGCAAGAAAGTTGTCATCTAAACTAAGCATATATGATGCCCTTGTCTTATCCAAAGAGATGAGGAGTCATTGATCAAAGCCCTTGATCTAAAATAGCGGCTTTAACAATCAATTATTGAGGATGCATGTTACTCAAGAGAAGCTAGTTACAGCAGATGAAGACCTTCGGGGACAATAGAAAGCAATTCTCTACATCACAAAGACATGCATTTGACTTCCGGTAGTTGATCCGTGTACATCAATGAATATTATGAGTCTAATGACCCTTTTACTGAGGATTGATATCTCTAAACTTTAAGGAGATCGTGATGTTGAAAGGATTCAATGAAGCAGAAGGCTGGCTCTATAGTGTTACCAAGATAGATGAGGAAGAAAGTAAGTTCTACATAATGAGATACACCATTGATTTCCTGTTCTTTAGATACATGGAAACAACACAATTCATCCTCTTTACATCACATCAAAGTTCAAAAAAAGGTGGAATCAGTATTATGTCAAAGGAGACTTGAAGCCATTTTGCTTAGAGGTTGAGATATATGAAGATGCAAAATACTATCTTCCTTCAAACCAAAAAGCCTATTTGTCATGAACTTGGTGAAAGTTCAAAAATAAAAGAAATAGCTTGATTCGAGTTTAAATGGGTCTACATAAAGCACTTAAAATATTGTTGAAAATTTCATAACATTGTTTGAGAGAACAAATGATCAATGAATCTTGCCTGTGAAAAAAATCAAACAAGTATCTTGGAGAGAAAAAAATGTAATAATTCCAAGATCACATAATTTTGAAGTTAATAAAGAATTTCTATTAAATACTTAATTTTCACTTGAAGAGCATACATGACTCGTTGAGGCACCACTGTTAGCATCAACTTGTGGCTCAAACTTATTATGTTAAGTCTAGAACCAATAGTTTGGTTGGAAACCCTACGATACAAATCTACTCTCACTTCATCTGATGTTAAGAAAGCCAGATTCTTATGCCTCATATATATATTGAACTTTTCTTCAGGAATATAAGAAAGAAGTTGAGATGCAGCGTGTATGAAGTACTCAACACCACTCAAGAATTCATCAGTTAATCTTTTTCAGCCTAGATGCAATATATTTATATTCATGATCGCTCACTACGGATATTCATAATTTGGGTAAATTAAAAAATATATGAGAATTTAATTAACATTCTATCTCAGTTACATAAGTAAAATTGATTGCATAATAAATTGCTAATTTCATATGACACCCTAAGTGTCTAAATCATTCACAAATTTTTTTTACATCTTCTTGGTAGTTAGCTGTAGTAGCCTATAATCACCAAATACTTTTTTTTGTAAAATTAAAATCAACAAATATTGTGAAATTTAAATAAATGCATCAAAAATTTGAAAATCATATAATTGATCATTTTACACATTAAATTACATAAAAGAATAATTAGGCTTAAATTTCTAAATCCTAAATTTACAAAAACTACAATACCTAACATGTGCAATTAAATATCTACTCCCAAGTAGACATTTTAAAATAAGATTTAGCAAATTAAAACAATTGGAGATGATGTAACCTATAAATCACAAAAATCTCTCAAAACACAAAATCCCAATTTCTCACAAACCAACAGATGAAATCATGAAAAAAAATTACAATAGAAGAAAGAGATTGAGGTATACCTTCGATTCTAGGAGAAAACGGAGAAAATAGATGCATTTCAGATGCAAATCGACAAGCCCTAGCTTCTATCCAATAATAGAGAGAGAGAGAGAATGAAAATGGCTCGGGTGAGAGGGGTGGTGGGTTTCATTGCCACTATTATTAACAGTTTATGATAGATTTTTCACTGAAAAATTCATCGAAAACTGTTAAGAGGGATTAATCTGTAGGAAATTCAGTCGAGTTTAAGTAATTCGAGCGTGATGTCCTCCATAGCGGGTAATTCCATCAGAAATATTTTTTGGCTGACAGATCCATCAGTAAATTAGCCGATAATTTTCAATAGAAAAGTCCACCAAAAATACTATTGGAATCTATAATGTTTTTGTAGTGTATGATCAACAGGACCAAGAAAGGCCGTCTAATAAAATATTTGAGAGCTTTGATTGAAACAACATAAATGTCAATTCAAAATTTATAATAGGCCTCATTCAACATATGAAAAGATGCGATATGAATGAAAACTTAGATATTTGAATTTATAGAATTAGACTCAACAATTGATATTGATGATCACCGTAATCACCTACCTGATGCTCGATTGTTGTTATTGAATTGCCAATCATCACTGATTGTTGTCATCTGTCATCATCACAAGACTATTTTTTCTCTTACTTTGCATTAATTCATGTTGATATTTTTTTTATTTTTCTCTTTACACTTTCTAAAAATGGATCAACATATAAATTGCTCTTATTAACTCTAATAATGGGAATATTTTACTTGCTCTACTGCAATTCAGTCATTCAAATAATGGTTCATGATTTCGTAATAATAAAACTATTCACCAATGTAGTTGCATTGCCATCCCCCAACAAAATGACATTATTTAATAAAAACATCGGCATCTACATGATGTTAGAGCTCTTTTTTTTTTTTTTGGCCTACTTAAATTCTTAAGATGAGATTTTATTATGATATTGATAAGATTGAAACTCAGACCTTAACAACAACTCTCAAGACTGTTGCCAATCGTACAAGTTGGAGCACACTTCTCTACAATTTCAAGCAAATTTGTCTCTTCTTTCTAAGGTGAATGTATTCCCTTTCCATTAACAAACCTCCAACTTTAATAATTAAATGTAAATAACCTTATCAAATTTTACTTGAAAATATTGCATCATATTCATCGCTTTTGAGTTTTCAGATGTTTATATTTTGCTAAAAAATTTGAATATTCAAAATATATTTGATGAGTAAGTTAAACTTAGAATTTTATTTGTTATCTTTATGGTCAAAAGTATGTGATTACAGAACTCACCAAATCTATATTTATCTTGATAGCATATTTCATGAGCTTTTTTTTGAAAAAAAACAAATTTATAATCTACCATCTCAAGCATTAGGGCCTGTTTGGGATCATTTCTATTTTTCTTTCTTTTATTTATGCATTATTTCAAAATAAAATATATTTAATGATAATTATTATTTTTAAAAAATAGTCAAAACATCTAAAAACTATTTTAATTGTTTTAAAACAATATTATTTATTTTTAAAGCAAAATAATAATAAATAAATAACATATTAAATAAATATGTTTTTGAAAATAATATAAAAATAAATAATAATAATTTAAAATAAAATTGATCCCAAACAGCCCCTAAAAAAATTATTTGTCATTGCACAAATCAAAGATGATTTAACTGCATAGCACCCCACCATCTATTCCCACAAAGTGATTAGATCTCTCATAATAATCTCAATGAAGGACCCCCACTAGGCTCTGTCCCCTCCAACATATTTGTTAATGCCCCCCTATAATGTTCTTACTTGTAAAAATAAAACGTGATAGCTCAATTTTTACATATTTGTCAATACATAATAGAAAATTGAGATATTTGGGAACATAAATATTGATTATTAAATAAATATGTGATATGATTGATTGTTGACAATTATTTGATTATGATAAGATTCGTTCTCAACCATCAAATAATTTGATGTGGCGTCATCTTCATTTAGAACTAAATGATGGTATTATCTTTTTATATTCGATAAATTATTGATAATTCACTTGCCAACTTTTTTTTATTTTAATATACTATGACATGACATGATAATCTTAATGCAACAAATACTCTTAGTTGATCATGCATTCTCTATATATATTTCTCTCATCTTAACAACCAATCAAGAGTATTTAGAACAATTTTTTAGCTGCTTTATTTTTTTAAAAAGCAGTCAGAAAGTAACTACAGTTATATTTGACTACTAACTTTTTAGTTATTTTTAGAAAAAAGTTTTACATTTAAAAGCTATATTTAAGAATCAAAATTATTAGATATGAATTATTAAACTATTCAATTTTATATATATATATATATATATATATATATATATATATATATATATATATATATATATATATATATATATATATATATATATATATATATATATATATATTTATTTATTTATTTATTTATTTATTTATAACACATCAATTTTTCAAAAGTCATTTTCTTCACAACAATTTTATAATTAGCTTTTCAAAAAGCTACAAGTGCTCCAAACAAACCTCAAATCTTCAATATATTAAATGTAGCATTTGTAAATGTTTACTTCTTCTTATATCCAGTTCTTTTAATTAGATATGCTAACTTTGATTTTGGCCAATTGTCCTACTAATCATCATTCCACAATTAATTATTTTATCATATTATATATGTACAAATCCTATTTCTTGAAAGTAATATAAATCATCAATAATTTCTTTTTCTTCTATTGAAGAAGACTATCATTCCTTTCTTGCACAAACTTTTGAATTGCAATGGGTGAAATCTCTATACTGTTAGAATGAATCATTCACAACCAATTCCAATCTGATAACCAAGCTGCTATTCATATCATCGAAAAAATACTAATGTTATCAAGAAAAATATCTTTCATTTTATTTAAAAATATTGTCATAATTTTAGTACTTTTATATTCGTAAATGTCTCGAGAATAAAATTTACTTACAAACTAATAAATATTATCATTTTTGAACAATTGAAATTAATAATGGATCTAATGTTATATTAATAATTAATAATTCTGTAATATATTCTTTAAATCTATTATTTATCTCTTAAAATATTATCTATAATAGCTATTAAAATATTAATTTTGTAATAACATTTTATTGTAATAATATTCTTTTTATGGCATAAATATCATCTATTTTTAGTGTAAGAGGTATTTATATTTAGAATAAATATATATTATTTTATCATAAAATAATTTTATCCTCTTAAATAAATAATACTATTTTGCTTCGTTTAATTTAAAGTTGTATGAAATTATTATAGGCATAATAATTACATTTATAATACAATAACTATTATATTATTATTAAAATTTTAAATTTAGTGAAATAAAATAATTAATGTATTATATAATATAAAGAGTTAATAAAAACATACGATGAAGATTACTGTATAAAAAGTCCATGCGTCCTTACCCTAAATGCAACTTGAAGAAAAAACACTAAAAAACATCAATCATTCAACGCTCCGAGTTCTATATAAATACAATGTATATCTAAGCTAAAAGCATCAATAGTTGAGTTAAAAAGCTCACTGCGTCCTCTTCCTTGGCAATTATTGATCATGGAAGCGCCTCAGTACTTCTCCATCGTCCTCCCTCTACTCACCTCCATCCTCCTCGTCTTTTTCATGATCAAAACGCTAAAATCCGAGATAACCAAACCTAAATATTCTCATAAAATCCTCCCTCCAGGCCCACGCAGGCTCCCCATCATCGGAAACTTACACAACATGAAAGGCGAACATCCTCACCGCCGCCTCGCCACCCTCGCAAAAACCTACGGCCCCATCTTCTATCTGAAGCTCGGCGAGATCAACTCCGTAGTCATCACCTCCCCCACCCTCGCCGCCGAAACCATGAAAACCCACGACCTCAATTTCGCTTCTCGTTCTCAGTTCTTAGCCACCAAAATCATCCTCTACGACGGCGGCGACTTAGTGTTCGCTCCTTACGGCAAGCTCTGGGCTCAGCTTCGTAAGATATGCACTGTTGAGCTCTTCAGCGGTAAACGTGTCAAGTCCTTTGTGTCCATCATGGAAGAAGTTGGCCATAATATGGTGGAGAAGATTCGCATGGGAAAGCCGGGATCTCCTGTCAATATCTCTGAGTTGCTCTTATCTGTCGCGAACACGACTGTTTCAAGGACGGCGTTTGGGAGGGATTGCGAGCAGAGTGATCGGCTTTTTACTGCGGTTTTGAGCTCGTTTAAGTATATGTCTGGTTTCGATTTGGCTGATTTATATCCATCGCTGAGTTTTCTTCTTGCTGGTTTAACTGGCCTGAGGCGAAGATCTGAGAAAGTGCAGAGATTTCGATGTAATTTTGAATGAAATATTGGAGGCTCATTTGGAGAAGAGTGATGATGCGGAGGAGGATTTAGTTGATGTGATGCTGAGATTGAAGAACAGTGGGGAGCTGGAGGACTTCATTACCATGGATAACATCAAAACAGTTATAGTGGTACGTATAAATTATTTACTTAATCTGCTTATTTTTTTTGGTATTATAAACTGTCCATTGTCAGAAAAACTGATTTTTTTATATTTTGACAAATTTTTATAATCTTATATATTACGTGCGCATATATATATAACTTTCAAATATATTTTATTTTTTATGAATAACATATTTTAACTTGATAAATTAAGAAGCAGAGAACAAATGAGAAATTTGCGTGGCTTGGTTGCTTAAAGAGCCGTTCTAAATAATACTTTTAGTCGCTCAAATATAACTCATTTAAAGCCTTAGTTGTCCGAAAACTCTTTAAAAAAGATCAGCCCTCTTTTTTTATCTACAATTTTGGGAGGAAATATCAATCGCATATCATAGAAATCGAGTTTATCAAGTTTGAATTGATTTCTATTTTTTGGGATATTTTAATAAATTTAATCATAAACTTACACACATAATAATATGTATGTTCAAAAATTTGAACTAAAGATCTCTTAGTTGATAATAAAACTCTAACCAATAGACTCAAGATTTACGAATTGATTAGTACTATTTAACTCTTTTTCGGTATCACATCACATATAAATAATTAAATTAAATAAAGATTATGACTGAGCCATCGTAGCTTATTTAAAAAAATCAATGTGATACAATTTTTTTATAATTAGGAGGACTTTAATACGAAGTATATTTGTTTTTTATATATATATTTTTATTTTTATGGAAGTCCTCATAAATGACCGGTGAAATGGAAGGTTGTGAACGTCACAGTGACCAACACGCAATATCAAGCCTCTAGTTTCTAGTGGTGACAATGGCATGGCTAGAGCCATTAAATGCACTGATTGTGCAATGATAATGACAAGCATGATGAAGTTTTGTTAATCGATTGGGCTCAGCTCAGCCTCCAAACCAATCAAATTCGACTTAAAATCTAAATTAATTAACTAAGGAGACAGTCGGTGGGGAAATGATGGGATATTAGAAGTTAAAATTGTTATGAATACTTTACATTGAAACCTTTAGATCACACTGGCTACTTAGTGGTTGGGCCGTCTTCCTCCCTATTAATTATGGTAGGGATGTAAACTAATTTATTCAAACTTGACTTGTTTGTCTCATGATTGACTTTGAGCTCGAATTGAGCTCTTTTTTAGAACTTGAATTTGCCTTCTCTAATCAATAGAAGGCTCAAGCTCAATATTTGTGTTCGACTTCTATTCTTCTCCAAACCCCTGTGACAAAGAAATCAATAATTTATAACAAGAGCTTATTGGAAGAAATCGAAGATGAAGAAGTCACAACGGAAGCTCATTGAGAAAAGCATCGATAGAAGGAAAATCACGATAGGTAGGTGTAGCTAATACGAGATGATTTTGCTGATTAAAAATTCATGATTTTTCAACAATTAACACCCTTAAAATTTATCTATATTTATATTTTTATCATTTTATTAAAAATAAAATAATAATAATAATAATACTAATAAAAATAAAAATAAAAAAAAATAATAATAAAATAAATAGTCTTGAGCACAGTTGTTCGCCATTCTAAATTATATCTGCAATGTGAAGCTGGCTCTTACCAAGTTGGTGACTAAAGAGGTGACGAATGCTGAGTTGACTTTTATTGAAATTTTTTTATTTTAGAATTTTGAATTATCTTCAATTTGCTATCCTTGAATTTGGGCCTTAAAGTAATGATTCATAAATGATTCATTTTTTTTCTAAAAATTAAGGGCAACTAAATTCACTCACTCTATATGCCTCAAACGTGCGTCCTCTATCAATGGGACCCAATGTCTGATACATAATTTTTTTTTTTTTTTTTGGAGAAAATGAGGGCAAAGCCCAATTTCATTCCAATGAAAGTGTCAAATTACAAGTATAACAAGTATAAAAGCAAAAGAGTCAAGGGTTAAACTTAACCCCACAAAACTAACTAACTAAATAGAATTAAGATAGAAAGTTAGAAAATAGAAATAAGGCCATTGCCCCAAGGGACTCAGAGAAGTTTACAAAAAGTGAGAAGTCAATGTGAATATCATGATCAAGCTTCCACGGTTGACCACACCTCGCCTGGATACATGACGTGGTACTAGGGAAAGGCCACACAGCTTAAAAAAAAATAGATCTAGGTTTCAGTGTTCCATCCAGAGGAAGCTCCAACTCTGCACAAGTCTCATCATCGTCCCTTCAAAAACCACCCGAAGAAGTGAAGCCATAAGACCACCAATCCACCGGCCTGTAGGAACAAACCAAAAACAGAAAGTAGTGCTGTCTCCACAGTCTACCCAAAGTAAAGCCCTATCAATTCAGCAAGACACAGAAGAAACCGAGCTCCAGCTTCCAAACACAGGACAACCATAGGATAAAGGAAACCAGAAAACCAACTCCCCACATCCCAGATTAAAGCCTCAAACATCAAACCAGAAAAAAAAGAGAGTCCTCACCAAGACAATTAGCCTAGCCATCAAAAGAAGACCGAAACCTCCACCATAATCGACTACCCAAATCATCAACAATGATACAGAAAAACGACCCCAGATAAGGATCAACAGCCAACAAAGAATAACCCCCAGCATCAAAACCAGCAACCAATAAAAACCTCATTCCACCCGAGCAAACAGCTAGCATAAATCAGCCACCGAAACCCAAGGAGCCCATTTAAGTACACCCAATCAGGAGAAGGAAGCCTCCCACCAACGAGGCAAAGCCCAAAAATAGTAGGCGCAGCCAAGCCCCAGCCAACAAATCCAGTACAGATCCAAACTGGAAGCCAATAGAACAACACAGAAAAAGAAAGAAAGTAGACATTAAGCAGAAATGCAACTTCCTTCAATATCCAAAAACCTGAATGAAGAACCAAATCCATCCAAAAAAAATCACAGAAATAATAAGGACGGGTCCAAGAGCTCATATTTCACTATCACATGTCAAAGCCTAGTGTTAGCGGCGCGCAAGGAGCTCTCCCCCGGAGAGGAGACAAAAACAGGAGAAGCCCCAAAAGATATCCAGTTCTCTATCAGATGCTTCACCTCACAAGGCCATCCCTCCTTAATATTCCATCTTTTTAGTTTTGCTTCCACTCTAACTCTAATTGTGAAGATTAAGATATTAAGCGGGCAATTTTGATTGGCAAATATTCTATTGTTCCTCTCGCACCAAATAGAGTAAACCGCAACCTCCACAATAAGCAAATATAATCTTTTGGATATTTCATGGTTCATTTGAGAAGCTACGGAAAGGATGAAATGTAGTGTTGGATTAAAGAGGAAGAAGTTACCATTGGGCAAGAGAGTTTTGATTATTGTTGAGGAATAGGGACAAGAATAAGTGGAGATGTGATTCCTTTGCAAAGAGGCCTAAGATCATTCCTAATCCTCTTCTATTTAACATATCCGAGGTTTTAAGCCCATTTAACGCAGCCATCCAGCTAAAAACTGCATATTTTAAGGCATGGTCCTTAAACCAGATATCGTTCGACCAATCAGCTGATGGAAGAGAGCCAAACATGCTTTGTAAAACAACTTTATTTTCAAACCAAGTCGCTCCTCTCCAAGTGATTTCATCTTTCCTGATGTTATGTGTCGCTGCTTACTAAATGGGTTAGAATGTCCACATTCCTAATTAATCCACTAAGAGTGGCAAACTTAGAAGGTTAATCAATAACAAATAATGAATAATAAGATACCATGGAGAAAAGAGCCTCCATCCCCAAAGTAGCATAGTTCTTCTTTGAACCGGTTGGCATAGACTTGGAGTTCTCTCCAAAGTGTAGAGGGTCGATTTATTTTTTCCCATATGAAGCCATATTTGTTTTTACACCAATTCGCTAGATTTGAGGGCCTATGAAGAATCCTCCATAAGACCTTAGTTTTACATAAGGTATTTAGAGTACTGACGGAAACCAACCCTGTACCTCCCTTGTCTCTAGGAAGGGTGGTCTTATACCATGAAATTGAAGCTTCTTGGCCAATCCCCATGATAGAAAAATTTTGTTAGAGAAGTGATTCTTTTAATGATGCATTTAGGGATAACCAATGCCTAGAGAGAGCTATTAATAGAAGATCTGATAAGGGAACCTTCCCCATAGATAGTCATTTGGATTTCCAACCCGCTAGCCAATTGTATAGTTTGTCAAGGAGAGCAAAAGTGTGCTTTGAGGGGGCCCGCAACAAGTGGGAGACCTGTGTATTTTAGAGGAAAGTCCCCAATCTCCATATTTAAAATATTGCATAAATTGTTAAGATCCCTAATTAGCAAAGGGTAGATTTAGCATAGTTTACCTCAAGGCCCTAAGAAAGAAAGTCTCCTTAACATCCTTAAGAGCTTCAACCAGGAAGGCTGCTTCACCAACAACTAGAATATCATCTAGAAGATGGGAATGAGGCGGCACTGCAAAGAATGGGCCTAAAGGAGTTCTCTATCACTTTCTTCTCAAGGAGACGGGAGAACATATCCATAATAATGGTAAATAGGTAAGGAGAAAGAGGACATCCTTGCTTAAGGCCATTTGAAGATTTGAAGAACCCCTCAAGTTGCCCATTTAGAATTATAGAAAAAGGGATGTCCATTATACAGCCTTCAATCCATTCCACAAGAATCTTAGGGATACCCAACTGTATCATCCTTTGGATCACCATAGCCCTATTTACACAATCGAAAGCCTTATGAAGATCAATCTTTGCACAAAAATAGTTTGGGGATCGTCTATGACCAAACTCAGAGCATATTTCATGAGTCACAGCAATATTTTCAGCAATATCTTTGCCTTCTATAAAAGTAGACTGAGCAGGGTGAATAATAGAGGGGAGACAAGCCTTAATCCTGTTTGCAATGACTTTGGCAATCACTTTATAGAATGTATTGCAAAGAGAGATAGGTCTATAATCCGCCAGAGTGTTGGAATGTTTGATTTTAGGGATAAGAGTGATGGCATTATGTTTGAAAGCCTCGCGCCTTAAATTTAAAGAAATGATGAGTTGGGAGGAATTGCTTGCCAACTATGTCCCAACAATGAGTAAAGAATTTTGAAGTAGACCCATCAGGTCCAGGGATCTTGTCTTCATTAATACTATGAAGCGCCTTTATGATCTCCATATCAGTAATAGGAACGCCAGATTCTGTCAATAGAGAGCAATTAGAAGTCAATCCAACCGGAACATCTAAACAGGATACCTCTCTGGAGTAATCCTTGTTGAACAGGCTAGAGTAATAGTGACAAATTTTTGTTGCCATTTCAGAGTGTGAAGTAATAGTGTTTCCTTCAACTAGAAGGGAATTTATTTGATTTGAATTTCTCCTTTCCCTGATAGAGTTGTATAGGAATTTGAGGTGGTCATCAGCATTTGTAAGCCAGGATAATTTTGCCCTCTGCTTCACCCAAAGACTTTCCTTTCTTGATGCCTCATTATACTTATAGTTAAATTATATAGTTGCCACATATATTCCCTTTTCCTTCGGCCTACAATCCCCCCCCCTCTCTCTCTCTCTCTCTCTAATAAGCTTTGGAACTGTGCTCAATTTGGGTTGTCGACGCCTGCTCACCTAAAAATAAATTATTATTATTATTATTATTATTTGATATGACCCGAAAATTCTAGTCAAGCACGAATCTTGACGTAGAATCGACGTGAATCAAGACTAAGAGATCAAGATTTATTATCAATCGACTCGAAACGAGTGTTTATAGTCAAATCGAGCGTCTGCAATCTAACAAGCCCAATATATCATAATTCTGACATCATTTGAGCATTCAAATACACAAAATACATCATATGATCAAGGGGATCATTTTGAGCACCGATGAAGTGGAGTACGGGTTTTGCATGTATTTACTAGACGTCCTCCGATCTATAAATTTCATTCCTCATATGAGAGAGCGAAAGAGGAGAGCTCAAAAGATCATCCAACAATTTCCGCCACTGACGGTCCAATCAGCCACCGGGCCCGCCGTTGATCCTGCCGCCAATCTCGCTCCATCATGATGACTTCTACCGTGATTGTCACTACATTTCGCCAAGAATCCTCGATTTACACATGATGCTTCGCAACCACCATCATTCGCTACTATGAATCGTTACAACCCGATCATTGTCACATTACGTTGTTCCTTTCATATACATTGTAATCCGATCGGAAGATCTTGTACTCAAAAAAAGATACATAGTGGAATCTTTTTTATGCCAGCCTGGTTTTTTCCCTCTTTCGGGTTTTCACGTAAAATTTTGGAGTTTTCACTTTCTTTAAATATATGTGTGCTTTGGATTTCATAACGTTTGGGGTGAAAACTTTACTCTACCGAGAATGGTTTTCTAGACACAACATTCACCGGGAAACTAATTCATTATATCATCTTGTATGGTGACCAAGTTCCCAACAAGATCAAAACCACCATCGAGATGTAGCATTTCAAGCTTTTAAGGAGCGCAAGAAGAATGAAGATTCATCAAACTGCTCCTTCAGATTTTGTCAAAAACTGGGGGGAAAATCTTAATCTTAAAATATTATCCAAATCAATATTTTGGATATCTAATTGATTATCAGTTCGAGAAGTAAGTCAGTAATACTAATAAAAAAAGGCCAAGGTTAAGGAGCAACTTTGGCTACAACCACAAATGGATGTTTTAATCGACCTCTTCCATACAGCAACGCCATCGAAGAAAGACTCGATAAACAACCTAGGATAGGTCAAAAGGTCCTTGGTGGACTTCCATGACCTCTTCCATACGCATCGCGTTATCGAGAAAGACTCGACAAACAACCTAGGATGGGTAAAAGGTCCTGGTGGACTCCTACGACCTTTTCCATAGTTAACGCCATCGAGCAAAGACTCGACAAACAACCGGATAGTCAAAGTTCCTGGTGGGCTTCCCTTCTTCCACACATGTTAACATCATCGGGTAACACTCTGATAAACAACCTTGGATAGGTCAAAAATCATCAGCGGATTCAATGCAACCTCTTCCACATAGGTTAACGTCATCGAGTAACACCCCGACAAACAACCTTAGATAGGTCAAAAATCCTCAACGGATTCAATTCAACCTCTTCCACATAGTTAACGCCATCGAGCAAAGTCTCGACAAACAACCTATGATAGTCAAAAGGTCTTTGGTGGACTACGCCTCTTCCACACGTTAACGCCATCAGAATACTATGATAAACAACCTCGATGGGTCAAAATCTCGCCGGATTCAATTCAACCTCTTCCATATGTTAACGCCATCGACCAAAGACTCGACAAACAACCTAGATAAATCAAAAGGTCGTGGACTTCCCACGCTCTTCCACACGGCAACGCCATCGGGTAACACTCTAACAAACAACGGATAAGTTTTCCGGATTCAATTCAACCTCTTCCATAGACGCGTGGTACCCGACAAACAACCTCGGATAGTTAAAATCTCAAGGATAATTCGACCTCTCTACGGTTAGCGCCATCGGTAACACTCGATAAACAACCTCGATGGGTCAAAATCCTCGAATTCATCATCTTTCATAGTTACGCCATCGAAGTCACACTCTCACAAACAACCGGATATGTCAAAATCCTCATCATCGCCGCTTACCGCCTCGACTACTATCGCCGGTCATCACCGCCAACTATCCGATAATTTTGTTGCCAATAATCAACGCCGTTTGCCATCTCCGCTGAACACGCAAGCCGCCATCGACTATTTCCAATTGCTGGCCGACCACCTCATCGGCCGCTAACCATTAGAATCGATACGCGTGATCACCGTGCCATTGCCGCTGACTATCGCCGAATTTTTTTGTTATCACCATTGTCGCCGTCATCCCCGCTGACTACCGACGCTTTCACCGCTAATTATCGATATGCTGCTAAGCACGCGAATCACTGCCGGTACGCTAACCACTAGCCGACATCGCAGACCATTTGCCGGTCACTACTGCCGACCATCGCCGGCAATTTCGCTACCACTATCGTCTCCGGCTATCCCCACCGACATCTTACCGGTGCCACTGCTGACCATTAGTGTTGTTGACTCCGTCGGCCGCTAACTACTATAGCGGTCCACTGCTGCCACTGCCGCGGCGACGCCACCATCGGAAATCTGGCTGTCACCACCATCGTATCGGTTATCTCGCCAACCACCGTCGCAGGTCACCGCGCACCACTATGGTGCCACCATCGTTGCATCATCATTAATGCCTCTTTCGAGGGAAAACGGAGCCTCGCCGTATGAACTATGGGTCTTGATCGCCTCCAAACCCGGTCGGTCCGACAAGGGCAGTCAATGCCTCTTTCGAGGGAAAACCGGAGCCTCACCGTATGAACTACGGGTCTTGATTGCCTCCAAACCCGGTTCCGAAGTGGGCTTAACGCTTCTTCGAGGGAAAATCGAGCCTCACCGTATGAACCGGTCTTGATCGCTTCCAAACCTCGCTGTCCGACAAGGGTCAACGCCTCTTTCGAGAGAAAATTGGAGCCTCGCCATAAACTACTTGTTGAGCTCCAAACTGGCCGGTCCGACAAGGGAAATAACGCCTCTTCGAGGAAAATCGAGCCTTATATGAACTACGCCTGATCGCCCAAACCCGGTCCGGCGTTAATGCTCTCTTCGAGGAAAACGGAGCCTCCAGATGAACTACCTTGATTGCCCAAACTCTGGCCGGTCCGGCGGCCAACGCCTTCTTCGAGGGAAAATCGAGCTCGCCAGATGAACTACGGCCTCGCTCCAAACCCGGCCAATCCGACAAGGAAGTTAATGCCTCTTTGAGGAAAACCTGAACATATGAACTACGCCTGATCGCCTCCAAATGACCTCCTCTCAAGAAGAAGGTGCTTCCCTCCAGGGGTTTTATAGACCCCATAGGGCAAAATGTCAAAAATCCAAGAAAAACCACTCAAAATCGTGAAAAACCGTGGAAAACCACAGAAAACGGACAAAAACGGATGAAAATACCCTCATCGGCGCGGTTTGCGCCAGCAAGACTCGCTCGAAGCCATGGCGAAGACATGGCCAGCCGCCTTCGCCGCCGCCGGCCACCGCCGCTCGCTGCCCGTCTCGCTGCTCGCCTGGCGCCAGCCAGCGTCACGCCCAGGCTACGCTGGTTGCCAGAGTGCCCCCACAAGAGCCTGCATAACCCAGACTCAAGCACCAGAAGTGCCAGGATGGGTTCATAACCCCAAAATTTCGTGCTCGCACATACCTACACATATTTGTGCGCTCAAGTCATAATCCCGCGTGAAGATATGTTCTCAAAATATATGGTTAACGGACGCAAATTTCGTTGAAGAATCGCTATTTTTAAATATTCAAGATATATATTTTGGATGATGAGATAATATCATCAAAAAAGGAAACTGATATGACTAAAATTACTAGGCGACGAATCTTGACGTAAAGCAATCTGACGAATCAAGACTAATCAAGCGTTATTATCAATCGACGTAAACACGGATTTATAATCAAATCGGCGTCTTGACGAGCGAATCTAACAAGCCCAATATATCATATTCGGATCATTTGAGCATTCAAATACAAAAATACATCATATGATCAAGGGGATCATTTTGTTCGATGGTTTACGTTTGCTTGTATTACAGAGAACCTCCACCTATAAAGCTCTCATTCATATGAGGGTGGGCAAGAGAGAGGAGAGAGCTCTAAAGATCCTCCAAGCACATCGTGACGCCACTCGACGTCGCCACCTCGCCGGCCATGCCGCCGCCGTTGATCCTCGCTGCCGTAATCTTCACGCTTCCATCATGATGACTTCTACCGATTGCTTGATTACTGCATTGTAATGATTTCCTTGATTGCCCGCACAACACCATCATCGCTTTCTAAGAACTATAACTGATTCACATACTGCTGTTCTTTCTCATACAATTCTGTAATCCGGTATAGGGAAGATCTTGTCAAACGGATATATAGTGGAAGTTTTTCTGGTGGCCGTGGTTTTTCCCTCTTTCGAGGTTTTCCACATAAAAATTTTGAGTTTTCGCTCTTTTAAATATGTGTGGATTAAAACAAAGTAGCTAAAACTTTACTCTACAACTGATTTTCTAGCACGCAACATTATTATTATTATCATTATTATTATTATTATTATTATTATTATTATTATTATTATTATTATTATTATTATTATATATTATTCGAATACATCTGAATTTACAATTTATTAAAGGACATAATCAGAGAATTGATTCTTTTAATTTAGAAAATAATTTTAATATTATGTTTGCTATATATAGTGTGTGCTTAAGATATTTTAAACATAATTTAAAAATAATAATCAAATCACTGCATATTAATATATTTTTTTATTCTTCATATTATGATCAATATATCTGGTATATACACAGTGCACTGATGCACTGAATGTTAAAACTGTCCTCTAAATTTATATAAAAAAAACTTTAATGCACTCACTATATATTTTAATATATAACAAATTTGGATATATATAATATTCTTTTCCATCTAAATTAGACATTCTTTGGTTTCTATACAAACATGCTGAACCGGTGACACGATTATTATGAATTTTCAGTCATTTGGCATTCAAATTACTTTTTTTTGATTGAATTAATAATTTATTATTTACATCTTAGCTGCTTTGATATCATGCGTTATGTATATATATTAAAAATATGTTGAAGGAATTAATGAGTTTAAAGAATACCTTTCGATTATATATAGTACCCATGACTCCGTGAGGCTTGAACTGACTCCTGTGGTGGTAGGTAATTAATAGCTGTTTTATTTAATACGTTTTGCTTAGAGGACTTTAAACCTATTCAATAATCAGAGCAAGACACGGAACAAGGCCTTCCTTCAGATTTTCTTTCGTATTTATTAGAAACGAATTCGAAAAAGGCTGAACATGGATTAGCATATAAAAACAGATTTCAAATTAAGTTCAAAAATATATGTACAACCCACAAGTTAAAGACCTTTTATTCAACTAAATCGTTTTGCTAAAGTTTTTTTTTTTCTTAAAAATAATAGGATTTGATTTTAGGAGGGACAGAGACGACCTCGGTTATAATGGCATGGGGCATGTCAGAGATTATTGGCCATCCGAGGGTCATGCATAAGCTTCAGCAAGAGCTAAGAAGTGCTCTTAACGGGAAGAGAAAGATAGAGGAAAAAGATACCATAAGCCTTCCCTACCTAAATATGGTCCTCAAGGAGACGATGAGGCTTCATCCTCCAGCACCTTTTCTTGTCCCACGACATTGCCAGGAAACGATCAAGCTTGATGGAGATCCCTGCAGGAAGCAGAGTCATGCATGGGCGATCATGAGAGATCAGAGTTATTGGGAGGATGCCGACAGCTTTCGGCCTGAAAGATTTGAGGATGCTGCTAAAGCTGCAGAGAATAAAGATGCTTACATTCCCTTCGGCGGAGGAAGAAGGGTTTGCCAGGATAAATTTTGGCATGAGGAGCATGGAAAACGTGATTTCGAATCTGCTCTATCACTTCGATTGGGAGCTGCCTGGGGCGAAGAAGGCTGAGGAAGTGGACATGGAGGAAGCTTTTGGATTGTCTTTGATTAGAAAAAATGATTTGTTGCTTGTTCCTACGCCATACAAAACTGATTAGTCCATATCCTTATATGGCGTAGGAACAAGCAACAAATCATTTTTTCTAATCAAAGACAATCCAAAAGCTTCCTCCATGTCCACTTCCTCAGCCAGTACGTGGATGAAGAGCGGCTGACTTTCTTAATTAATTCAACTGAAAACGATATATGTAGCTCCCTAAATGCATGGTTAAAAAGGTCTTTCACGATGTCATTATTGTATGAGCTAGTAAATTATTAAATAAACATCTTGATGTTATCTATATAAGTTGGTTTTTTTTTTGACATCAAATCTAATAAGATTACGTTGCTTGTTAATTTTCGCTGACTACAGCGTTTGAGCAACAGAGAGGCGTTGAGCTACGTGTATAGATATTTCGTTGACTTAAAGTGATTCAGCAGTGTTACTAGAATAGTTGCGATGACAGAGTCAACCTTCATAATAATAAATTATCGAAAATCTCGTATATAGAAAAGGAGAGCAACTAAAAAGAGAAACGAGCCTTTACATGTGAAAATATTAAAAAAGAAGAAACATAATAATATCTGATTCAGTAGAAATAATTCTACAAGTGCGAGTTTTATAGTATAGAAAATGAACTTCTTATAACTAATTAAGATATTAATATAATGTGGTAGATATTAATTTTGGAATGTATCTTCTGTGATATAGATTGGAGAAGCCTTGAAGTATCAAAACTATCCTTAAAGCCTCGATTACTAACCACAAAAATGCTCATAGGTTTGATGGCAATGGTAGGGATCATAGTTGTTGACAACATGTATTAGTCTTGGTGCTTATAGTGATAATCGACATTGAAGTTTATAGAGGGCATTAATAATGGTGCCAGTGGTGAGTGTCCTGATGGCATTGACTAATGTCACTCTTAGTGATGATAATGGATGTTGGCATTAGCATTGATGGCAACAATCATTATTTATGTTGATGATTAGCATCAACTTTAATTATAAGAGCGTGGTATTTATTTTTGGATGTGGGGTGACACCATATGCGGATAGTATTTATTGAAGTGATGATGCGGCGTTGAAGTATGATATCTCAAAGATAGAACGTTATCAAGATGGGCTAATCACCTAATAAGGATCTGATGTCTTGAATATACCAAAGATTTTTTCTACTTTACATGTATGAATAAACAAGATTTATACCGATTTTAAGTTCCATGGAGGCAAGCCTTAGTTACATCTTAGGGAATGAAATTTCTTAAGAATACTCTCGATTAAATTAGACAATTATATCTTGATTTCAGGTTAGAAACTATCATTGGTTATATTTGAAAAATCAATTGTGAAAGTTCAAATGGAGAGACTTATTTTGGAAGCTAAAGGAGATGAGTAGGGAATACTCATGACTTAAGCCAGTGAGCATTCAATATATATGATTGGGCTTTATATATTTTGAAGATAATTATATGTTTTAGTTAAATTTTATTAGATTGTTAGGGCTTATAATCCATCAACACAAAATTGTGAAAATACTTAAGAGGTGAGGATTTATGCTTGTCGGAACAACTATCTCGCATCCCAATCTAGGAGCTTTAGTAAAAGCATGACCTAAATCTAAGTAACAATTGGGCATAAAGGTTCACATTCACAAGAGAGGATAAACCGTTTGACTTCTGGACTTATACGACTGGCAGTAGCTAACTCCTCCTATGATCTTTAAAACCATGTAATCTGGTCTTATGAATTGCAAGATAGCTGGGGCAGTTATTTAATTTGAAAGAGACTAAAGTCCTAAACCCACTTTCTATGAGACTAGAGCATGAGTGGTATGAGCATACGACTTAGTCTAATGCAAAATCTTTTCAAAATTTATTTCAATTTTGACACTTCATTTTTTGACAAAGGCTTTAGGATTTTTGATGTCTAAATGCATGATTAAAGTAGATTATTGGCTAAATCAGCAGCAAAGGGATGTTTTCCACCACAAGAGATGTCCTCACAGGTCAAGCATTCCCCTATCGTGTAAGGATGGAAATCCCCTCTTTCAATAAATGAAATAATATGCATGCATGATGTGAAATATTCAACCATTCCGCTAAGGGGTTACTAAATCTTTTAATTATCTTTATTTATGTCCTAAGTTTTATGGTGAGGTTATGAATTGTTTAGAATTTAGTTATGAGTGATTAATTGGGGTAGAAAAATTAATTTTTTTCTTAAGAATCTAATCACATTCATTCCACACATTAAAGCATCAATCATTTAAGAAACTATGAAAAAAGATGCAATCCTAATACACAATTTAAACATAGCATCAATCAATTTTATAAAATTAGCACAAAAGAATAAAAGGTCGGTCGATTACATCTAAAAAGAAAAGATTAGCGAGTTCTACCTTTATACAACCCGGAATTACAGAATAATAATTACAACTTATAAATGCTATGGAGAGTCTTCTTTCTTCATTTTTCATATCTTCATTTTTTTCTTCCTTCTTTTATTTAGTAGGTTTCAAGACATCGCATGACACCCTAGGACAAAGCCTTCTAGCCAATGCTCATCCTAATTCCCCCATAACATTTACTCTAATTCTAATGCAAAATACATTAAAAAAGAAAAGTAAATCTAATTACACCTGCAAAATAAGTGTTAGTTAAACACATATACAATCCCAGGCAGTTATATAAATAATTTGGACTTAGTACCCTGCACAAGAGTAACCAAGTCCACCTGTCCTAACTTAAATTATGCTTAGAAGTTTAAACAACCTGCAAAGAGAGCATTTATATTTATTTTAAGCATCTATTTAACCTGATAAAAAATAAATTAGGCTAATATCGACTAACATCATCTGAGGCATTCACCTAATATATAGTTTAAAATAATATATCAAAATAAAATATACACATACATAACTTGGGGTAGAAGTGGTGACTTAGTTCTAAAGTGTGTGTTAAGGCTTGGTGTGGTATGTCTTACTAGGTATTAGAGTTATATTTTTCTAAGCGATTGGAGAATTTTAATTTATGTTTTCTTTTGTTTCATGTGATTTAAACTTAGCATCTAAGTGTTATAAAAAGAAGAAAGAGGATTGCCCTCTCTCATCCCTACCTTAAGCTATTTTCTAAAGCATGTTAATTCGATTTAGTTCTCTTTAGTGAAAGGCTTATTACATATTTTTAATTAATCCTAAGTTTAGGTTCACTTTAAATGATCATATTTAATATGAAAGGGATTAATTTAATTGAATACTACCATGACATATGCTAATCCATTCCTTTCCACCTCATGTAACATGCATATGATTTTAATCCTAAGTGTACTTATACATACAACATATTTTGGCACACTTAAATGATGATTGTAGGTGTGTATATTTAAAGTTTATATTTTCATTTGATTGAATTATTTAATCATATTAATTTACAGCTCTATCCAAATTCTTATACAAAAATATATAAGGATGAGATTAAATAGGTACATGTCATTATTAGCCTGAGTGAATCGAATGACCTCCTTGGCTAGCTAAAGCTGTATTCTAGGATGTCTAAACTATATACTCATTTGCATTCAAATATATATAAATTTATATACTTGAATATAAGGAAGAAAGCTCTAAATCACATGACTTATCAACCCAAGCACATGATTAATCATGAATACATGCATTTTTAGTAGAAAAGAGGGACTTTCATCCTTTAGCCACACATATACACACATGTAAAGAGAAATAAGCTAGTGCGTTCCTTTGTTAACTAGGGAAGTGAGGTAATCAAATGGCTTTCTTGGGGCTAGCTAAAGCTTCATATTCAGATGTCTAGATTATATATTTTTATCTCACTACACATGATCATATATGCAAATAAGAGGAAAAAAATTATGCAAAAATTATATTTTATTTGATTGAAATATTTATACATGTGGAGTAAAGTTTTATAATGTAGGAACATATGTAAATGAAATCGAATAATGCGTGTTAATGGGAAGTAAGGTAATCAAATGATCTCCATGGGGCTAGTTAAAGCCTCATGTTCTCGGGATGTCCAGACTATATACTTATTAATATTCAAGTACATGTAAAACTGCATATGAATTAATGAAAAGAAAGCTTTACTTGACATACCTAAGTTATAAGCACATGCAAACCTAAATGTATTCATAACTAGTATCACTCTAATCAATATAATTGATTTATAAATTTTTGAAAAGTAATTTGAATTTTTTAGAGATAATAGCCACACATATTATAAATTAATCCAACACATGCAAACTTACAAAAAGAAAGACCGCTTTATTTGTTTAAATTTGAAAGTATGAATCTATGAAATCAAATGACATAAAATATTTAATCATGATTGGAAAGGAATAAATAAATATAAACAATGATTTTATTTAATTAAATTAATTCTAAGGGCAATCATATCAAATAAAATTATTTAAAGTAAATCAAAGCTTTCTTATTGCCACTTTTAATTTCATGTTTTGATTTGATTTGAGGATGTGAGGAAAGGCTTTGGTCTTAACCTATTCCCATGTTTGTTAATTAATTTGATTTGATTGAAATATAATTAAGCTGATTTTATGAGTTAATTAAATTGTAACATTAATTAATCCATTAATAATTGCATACATAATTACCCCAAACAATTATGAGCCAACATGATATGCACATGCATTAGAGGTAAAATTAGCAATGATCCTAAGAAAAAATGGGCATAATGTAATTGAAATGGTTAATTAAGCTAAAAACTTAATTAATTACTCTTATGATTTTTTTCACACATGTGGGCTATTCATAATTTCATTAAACTCCTTTAGGTTATTCAACCTAAAGATCTACCCAAAATTTTAATAATCAAGTTCTGATATGATCATGATTTCAATTTTAATTGATTCATTAATTTAAGTAATTAATTAATCCTTAATTAGTTTGATTTTAATTAATGGAATGAACTTAGAGAAGGAGATTAGAAAGGAGGTCTCAACCTTACTCCATAAGTCCCCTCATGGGCAATGATTAATGAGCCCAATTAATTATTAGTCACTATTCATGTGATTAACCCTTAATTAAATTAAAAAAATAATTAGAGCCTAATTAACTAAATTTTCTAATTAATTAATCAACAAATCCCAAAAAAATTAGAGGAAGCAGAGGTCATCCTCTTAAGCAATCTCAGAAGGTTTGGGGTTAACCAATTAGTTAATTAAGAAGAAATTAAGCTAATTAATTTTTTAATTGAATTTTAATTAAGCCTTAATTACTATTCAAAATTAATTAAGGATATTTTGAATAAATATCTCTTTGAAATACCTTCAAAATGACTATTTATTTATATTTTTCTAATTTTTCTATAATTAGTTATGATGTTTACAAGTTTTAGCCATTAAAATACATTAATACAATTAACTCTTAATCCGTGTGCCATGTGGTGTCGTGCACACTTTCCATACAGGGATTAGTTACTTAAACATAATCTGTGTGGCGGTGGATGCGCTTTCTCGTCCGCCGTCTGATCTATGATCGGACAACCACGATTAATCCTACAAAGCTAAAAGATTAAAATGGATAATTTTAATGGATCTAATCATGCTCGTCTATTCCGATCACGCGGAGCAGAAAGTGCGTGATCTATCGTCATCGGCGAGGGAACATAGTCCATCGCCATTGCCGTGTGATTGAACTCACCGGATTGACTCCAAATGGATCCCACACCTTTGCACGAAGGATCCAAAGGGATACAATGGCTAGGATCATGCAGGATGAAAGTTTTCTTCAAAAAGCTCCAAGATATTTTTACTTTAAGATCGATTTCAATGGCATACCTCACCAAAGCTCTTGATCGGTGTCAAATCTGATTGAGGAAGCTTCGTCTAGTAGCGATAAGGCCCTATTGATCATCACAAGCTCCAATTTGAGGCGGTTTGCTCAAAAGGCCAACACCCGAAGTGTAGGTGATCGACGTTAATTGAAATCCACCCTCCGGTCGTTGGGATACTCAGGAGGCATTCTTGCTCGACTAACTCCAAGGACCGTGTGTGCAAAGTTAATTACACTTTGGTTGATCCTTGATCAAAAGAGATCAAGAGGATGGTTGCCCTATTTTTGGCTTGAAGTGGGGATTGTGGGATGAGCTTGAAAATGTCTCTTCGTCTTGGGTAGTTAGGTCTCTAAGGAATGCAAGTGTGTGGGTTTGAGTGAAAATGAGGGGTGTATACCCCTTCCCTAGATGGATGCTTAGCCTAGCTTGGCTCTTTGTGATCATCGCCACCTCGAGGTGGTGGGTGTCCTTGAGTGGATGAGGTGGCTCAGTTTGGTTGGGTGATGGTGTGGAGGTGGGCGGAGGGTAGTGGGTGTCCTTGGTGGCTTCAAATGTCTCAATGGACAAGTGTTGACTCCATATATGTGCCATAAGTCAAAGTCAAGCTTAAATCGAATTCGGACTTGAGTGGCGGTGAGCAAATTGAGGCCAAAATGCACTGGACATCACTGACAATGGTCAAAATAATCTCTGATTGATGAACGGACTTTGCCATCATGTTCAAAACATTGAAATTGATCGAAATATAAATATTACAAAATCTAACGAGCAATTGATTAAGCGCTCGAGCTATCAAAGTGTCGACACATATATTGGAGTCGGGAAGCTGCAACGATATCCAAATGATCTCGTTCCCGCTCACTTGAAACATCAAAAACTATCAAATGAGACCATCCACACTCAATTCAAATGAGTCTGTCCAAATGTCGAGTGATTTGAAGTGACATCACACAAATTGAGGCTGAAATGCACAGGATGTCTCTAAAATTAACTCAAATGATCTCTGATCGATGAACGAACCTCGTGATCATATTCAAAATATCGAAATTGGTTAGGATATAAATATTGCACAACTTAATGATCAACTGATCAAGCGCTCGAGTCATCAACATGCTTGCATGTATATCAAAGTTAGTAGGCGCTGATGTAAGCCAAATGACCCCCATTCATAAAATTGATTACGCCGTTAGCTTCAAAATATCAAAATCTATCAAATGTTACTTTTTACACTCAATTTGGACGAGTCTATGCAAATATCGAATGATTTGAAGTGACAATACACAAATCGAGACTGAAATACACTAGACGTCATCAAAATCAACTCAAATGACCTCTGATTGATGAACGGACTTCACCATCACGTTCAGAACGTCAAAACTAGCCAAGATATAAATATTGCATTACTTAATAATCAACTGATCAAGCAATCGAGTCGTCAATGCGCTTGCACGTATATTGAGGTCAGGAGGAACCAACGAGGATCAAACGACCTCTGTTCACTAATTTGGTTATGCCATTGGCTTCAAAGCATCAAAATCTATCAAGCAAGACTTTTCACACTCAATTTGGGCAGTCGTGAAAATCGAAGCTTCGAGGTATTTTGGAAAATTGATTCAATTTGGCGACTTGAACCAAACCTCCGATCATGAAAGCAATTTATTTCGTTTGGAACATCAGAATTATCTTACATTGATATATATTGACTATGTGTGTTTAACGGCGCAAAATCCATATTAAAATTGTTTAATCAATTTAAAATACCTAAATTACCCTCCCCCATGTTCACAACTATTCCCCCTACTTTCAGTTTGGCTCTTTCTAAAAATTAAAGAGAAGAAAAGGAAAAAAAATCATCCCTCCCTCTCTCTCCATTCTCTCACGTCTCTTTTTTCTGCCAACCTCTCCAAAAAGAAAAAAAGGGCGGTTCCATTTCTCTCCTCCTCTCTTCCTTGATTCCCATGCTTTGCATAGGTACTTTTCGTTATTCTTCCCCCTCTTGATTTCCACTGTTCCATGCAAATTCTTCTGCTCAGGTGCTCATTGAAATTAAGTGTCCCCAAAATCGTGCGGCCCGTCTGATCACCGTCCAGCGGCCCCAATCGGCTCAAGATCAGCTCTTACGCCCTGCCACCGGCCCACCCGCTTGGATGGCGCAGCTTGGCTCTTTGTGATCATCCGACCACCTCAGAGGGTCGTGGGTGTCCTTGAGTGGATGAGGTGGCTCAGTTTGGTTGGGTGATGGATTGGAGGTGGCAGTCAAGGAGGGTAGTGGGTGTCCTTGGTGGCTTCAAATGCTCAAATGGACAAGTGTTGACCTCCATGTGTGTGCCACAAGTCAAAGTCGCCTAATCGAATGTGGGCTTTGAAAGTGACAATGCCATTGAAGCCAAATGCTGGGCATCACTGAAAATGGTCAAAACTTCGATTGATGAACTTTGAGTCATGTTCACATCAAAATTGATGAAATATAAATATTACAAAATCTAACGAAAGTGATTAAGTCACGAATCAAAATGTCAACGTACATATTGGAGTAAAGCTGATGATATCCAAATGATCTTCGTGAAATTGATCACGCGTCGTTGACTTGAAACATCAAAAACTATCAAATGAGACCATCCACTTTCATTGAAATGAGTGTCGGTTTGAAGTGACATCACAAATTGGTAAAATACGAGATGTCACCAAAATCAACTCAAATAACCTCTGATCGATGAACGGACCTCATGATCATGTTCAGAATGTTGAAATTGGTCTGGATATAAATATTGCACAACTTAATGATCACCGATGGAAATATGACATCTTTGCATGATATATCAAATTGGCCGCGATGTAAAAAACGACCTCGTTCGTAGAAATTGATTGTATATTAGCTTTGAAATATCAAAATCAATCAAATAAGACTTTTTACACTCAATTTGGATGATTACATGAAATGTGATTTTGAAATGACGGTAAATGAGGCGAAATACCACAGCGTCAGCAAATCAAAATATCGGAGGTGAACTTCACCATCACGTTGAATATCAAAGCAGGATATAAATATTAGACTTAATGATCGGCCGTCAATGATCAGTCGTGATGCATATGGTCGGGAGGCATGGATCGCGTTTCAAAATTGCACACATCGATCATCAGTAAGGCTTTTCCCTCGTTGGATGAGTGAAAATGCCCGAAGAAGGGCGTATTTTGGTCGAAATTGATTTAATTTGATCGTTTACCGCTCCCGTCGTAAAGCAGTTACCGCATTTGCGTTTGGAACATCGAAATTATCTTACATTGATATATATATAGACTATGTGTGTTTAACAGTGCAAAATCCATATTAAAATTATTTAATCAATTTAAAATTTATTTAAAATCCCTAAATTACCCTCCCCCATGTTCACAACTTTCCCCCCTATTTTTGGTTTGGCTTGTTCTAAAAAATAAAGAAAAGAAAAGAAAAAAACCATCCCTCCCTCTCTCTCCATTCTCTCAAGTCTCTTTTTTCTGTCAACCTCTCCAAAAAGAAAAAAAGGCGGTTCCATTTCTCTCCTCCTCTCTTCCTTGATTCCCATGCTTTGCACAGGTAATTTTCATTATTCTTCCCCCTCTCGATTTCCACTATTTCGTGCAAAATCGTGCATCTCGCCTCCGTCCACTGTGGCACGTTCCGCCAGTGCCATCCCGCTGGCACAAAATCGTGCAAGCGCGCATCCCGTTCCGCCAAGCGCCCATAGTCCCGCTCCGCTAGCATGCTCGCTGGGCCGCAGAATACCGTTGTTTCAGCCGCCTGCTCCGCTCCGTTCAGTCCGCCGTTCCGTCCGCCATTCGCTGCAGTGCTCCGACCGGCGCGTCAACGGGCCGGGCCAGTTCTGCAAAATGGTCGCCGCCCATCCCACTCCATTGTGCTCCGTACGTCCCATTCCACGTCCGCGCTCACTGCCTGTTCCGCCGTAAACACCTGATCCGCCTCTGCTCCCGCCGTTGCTGCCAGCAAACTGCGCCGACCGGCTGCGCGTTCACGCGCCACACGAAACAAAACTGCTCCAGCCGAGCTCCAGTCCAGCTTACGGCTTCACCAATGTGGATTCTGCGCGGGCTGATTTTTTGGCGTGGGGAAGAGCGTCGTCAGTGTAACTTCGAGTTCGGCGTGATTATTTTATAACGCATCAGATCTTCGACCCACGGGAAGAGGTAAATAAGATTCTTGATTCGTGCTCCATTTTATCACTTAGGAAAAGAACATCGAGGGGTGAATTATTCGTTTTGGTCACACCGCAACCTTTTTTAAGCCAGGAAGAGTCGTCGAGGGAAGATTCTTCGGGCGCATTAAATTCCTCTTCAAATTTTGTGCTTGACCTCACATTCCGTACCTTATTCTTTTGTCGAGCATTGGTCTAAAAAATGAGTCAGAGTGGGATCTGGAATGTAAATATATATATAAATGTTCTGGGTTTTGAAGGTCTTGTTATGCTCAAAGAAGACAAAAAATGGTTATGGTGTTCATAAAGCGCATTTCATCTTTGAAAAGTAACATCCTTTAGATGTCATCTAGATGAAATACTTTCAAATTTACCTAATTTCTAGACTTATAAAAAAATGGGGATGAATATATATATGTAATGTCTTCGGTCTGAAGACCGTTATTTCGAGATGCAGAAAGATGAAAAACCAGTATGATGTCATACATTGCTGTTTATCAAGAGCATAAAGTAAGCAAAACTGCGATGACTACATGGGGATGGCGTCAGCTGAAAATTCCAAATCTTTAACTTAGAAAAAATGGGAGAGTAAAATGAACTAAGTTAAGAATGCTAATTAAGGAAACCTGTAGCTAATTTTAAACTAAAAGTGTCAAACAACAAAAAGAAAGGGGGATGAATATATATTGCATTTGTCTTTCGGTTTGAAGGCCTCAATGTGATGTGGAGATAAAACCAGTTTGTGAGAACAGCTCATTCAAGACATGTAAAGTTCCCCGATAATTTTACATGGGGATGGCTAAGGAAAGCTGCCAAAATTTAGACTAAAATTAGACTTAAATAAATTCAAATGTAATTATCTAAACCTAATGAAAACAAAAGAATATATGATAAATATGAAGATAAATGTTAAATCAAAGAGAAATAGGGTGGAGCCTTTAAAAAAAATTTTGGAATGAATGAAACACTCATTTAAAATACAAGTAAAATTTAGGAGGTATTAAACTCACAAACTAATTGTGATTCTCTGTAAAAATTGAAGTAATGTGAGTTATCTTTTCTTGTAAATTCCTCAAAATAAATAAGCTCTAATTGGAATTAGGGAGACTAATCCCCATAACAAACTTTTAAATAAACTTAAAATCTAAGGATGAATTCAAATTGAGTTTAATAACTCTCTGAATATGGAGATGATTATTATCTTTGTTAATAATAAGCATAAGTAGCAATAAGCTTGAAATCGACATAACTTATCAAAAGTGATATAAATTAAACATAATCAAGTTGAGAGAATTACAAAAACTCAACAACTAAACTAAGTGCAAGTAACATTTTAAACTATAATCTAAATCAAAATACTTTCTTCGCCACCAGATATGCAATTCTTTGAACAAGCAGACAGAAGGCGATACTAAATAAAAATTTACAAAAATCGTAGAACTTCCTTTGATCAAAAATTAAGGAATTGCATTCTAAATATGATTTTAAAATCAATGATTTCATTAATTAGATGAAATTAGCTGCTATAAATACATTGAACATGGAGATTTCAAGTCTAATTTTAATGTTTGAAAAGTGCCCAGGAATTAGATAAAAATCTAAAATCAATCTCATAATTCGAAATAAAGCATGGATTCTTAAATACGCGTACATGGGCCTTATCTTTGAATGCTTAAATTCAGTGTCTAAGGATGTTCGTGGGTTATTTCCCGATTTAGTCTTAGTGGGATTAACAAATCTAAACCTATAATAAGAGTTTCAAATTGTGAAATATCGGCGATTACATTGGGTGATAGTAGATCTAATCTTACATTTAGCGGTAGCGAGTTAATAGGATCTAAAGCTCTTAAACATATTCAAATTAATCAATTTTTCAACTCAAATCAAATATCAATCTGAAACTGCTTAAATAAAATTCTATTATTAAAATGAGCTAATCTCAATCCATCCACCTTCCACAACTATTTATCGGGGGAGATAAACTAAAAAAACTCTAACTCATAAATGAGCTAACATCAAATCAAGTGTTCCGGTATGTTCCTCTTAATCAATCATGCGTGGGGATGTGGCTCGTGTCTCTCCGTGGCAGCGATAGGCAAATGAAGCGATTCTGACCGAGAGTCCTCTGATTCGGGTGGTTTGGCCAGAGCTCCATTATATTCGATCGATGTGGCCGATGTATGCTCCCCAATGGCTCACGCCCTTTGAGTTATGAATCATAGGGTATACTTGATAGGGCAAATCTCCTATTTAAGATTACTTAAGATTGTCTCTTTAGACAAACCACCCCGGGATTTCTTGGGCGAGCGTTACCTGTTGATGAGGATCTACGGTCGAGTTGGGTTTGCTCCTTTGACTAAGTAGACTAGGGACCATGATGACCCGATGATGACCATGGGATCAGCGTCATCATTTCCCCAATCATCCAGCTTAAGCTAAAATGATGAATTTCATAATCTAAATTTTGAAACTCATATGTGTTGTTTTATCTGCATTAGCATTAAGAGATCTAACGACTGCCTTCATGAAAGTTATCTCACTTATTGAGAGGGTAATTAACTATAGGGACTTTGTATAGAAAATCTAGAATCATCTAAAGTCATCACCATGAGGATGAAATCTGATTGTCTTTATCTACTTATTCCATCTTACGAAAATTATACTAACACTTTAAACACTCTTTTTTTTTCATGAAGGTGGTGAATTTTGGGGCCTGAGGAGGTGAGGTTATTTCACCTCCCATGAGTCATAGTGACCCATAACCTTTGGTTTGGGTTGGCGGTGTCCTGAGCTATGTTGTGGGAGAGTGCCAAGTGGTGGGGAATGGAAATGACCACTTACATGGATGATTTGCCTCTGATACCTAGCCTAAGAGTAGGATGATCATTTAGCATTGGATTTGATTTGAGCAGATTTAAAATGAAAGTGAGTTGAAATTTTATGTGATTTGGAGTTCATTTAGTTGGGTTTGGCTCAATTTGACCTATTTTAGTCAAATTTGGTCAAAATATAAGTTAGGTTGATTAATTAATTAATTGAGTCAAACTAAGGGTTGGAGTCAAGTTCATATGACCATTTGAGTGTGTTGGTATCATTAGTTTGGTTCAAATTGATTTAGATTTAGTTTTGGTTCATTTGAGTTAATTTGAGTCAAATGTCAAATAGACCAATTTGACTCAATTGACTAAAGTGACTTGAGTCTTAGCTTGGTTTGGGTTTGATTATTTGAAATATATTTGTGAGCTTTGGTTGAGTTTGTTTTGATTTGATTGGGTGGGTTTAGTTAAGTTGGGTTCAATAACCATTTGAATTTGAGTTAATTGAGGCTCAATTGAACAATTGAGTTCAACAGATGAATTTAGAATGGTTGAAATTTGGTGTGATTTAGATTTTTTTGACCCATTTTGGACATTTAGGTCAATTTTAGTGGACTTGGGTCGAGAGGGAATTGATAATGGGTTGTCAAAAATCATGTCAAAGATTTGGCTTAATTCACTTTTGTTTGGATTGAATTGGATTTTTTGTTCATATATGATAATCATAGGTGATTCACTTTGGGTCAAGTGAGCCAATTGGTTTGGATTGTTGCGATTTTGGGTTGATTTTGATTTAGTTGAGTTTATATATGGATTTGGGATTGATTATATAAATAGTTCATATTGGAAGTTCATTTGAATATTTCAAGTCAAATGGGTAGGTTTGACATGGGTTGATTTTGATTTGATAATTGTAGGTTTCATTTATATTTATGAATATGATTGAAGATATGATTGATTCATAGAAAATCAATTAGTTTTTGTTTGAATTTGAATTGAATTTGGCCAAGTCCATGAAATTGGCTTAAAGGGTTTATATTTTGATTTTTATTTAGTTTGATTTAGTTTTGGTCATTTGATTGTAGATTTGATTTATATTTGGAAAAAATAATTGAAGGAATAAGCGGTTATAAGAAAATCAATTGAGTTTGAAGTAGTTTGGAGACAAGTTTGGCTAAGCTCATGGGGTTGACTCATATGGCTTAGGAAGGATCTCTATTTAATTTGATTTAGTTTAATTATTTTAATGTAGATTTGATTTATATTTGTGAAGATGATTGAAAATATAAATTGATTATGAATAATCAATTGCTTTTGAGTTGATTTGGATGGATTTTGGCTAAGTTCAGAAATTGATCACATGGCTTAAGAGAATTTTGGGTTTCAATCATTTGGTTTTAGGATTGATTGATGGGAGAGGTTGATGATATTTGAAAATCACTTGAGTTTGGATTGATTTGAATTTAGGCTAAGATAAAGTCATAGAGCTTAGGTTGATTTGATTTGATTTGGTTTAGAATTGGTTATAGATTTCAATCATTTAGTTTGGAATTTGAGTATGAATTGGAACTGGTTGGATGAGTTTGAGGTTTGGTTTTGGCTAAGGAGGTGAACATGGATTGGGTTTAAACTATAAAGGCGGGTGAATTTCCTTAAATTTCATAAGGCATAGCTAATCCTATAATTAACCCTTCTAAATCTCTAGGCTTGTTAGTGTTCACTTTAGAAGTGTCTTATGACTAGAGTTCTTGCTATCTAGAGAAGACTCCTAAGTCTAAGAAAGAGGGGATGAGAACTCACTCCAAAAGGTCAGCGAAAGAGATAATCAATATATTAATGATAAGTTTCAACCTTGACAATAATGATAAAATACGGACACTATTATCGATGACAAGGCATTAATGGTGATGACACTAGTTGAGGATATGGATATCAATGAGCTTTGTGCACAGTGATGATGGTAATTGCTAGCTATATTGTTAACCTTGAGAGGTGGCCTTTCTAGCGATAATAGACATTAGCCTTTCGAATATCGATGGGATTTAGCATTATTGTTGATGCCATTGTAATATATATAATGATGAGCTTATTGGTGATGATGCAACTCAAGATTATTAATGACAATGGGAGTTAATCTCAATAATATAACGAGCATTTGTTTTATTAAAATAATGGTAGTAAATGATGTATGGATTCTTGCATGATGTGATGATGGCAAAGAAAGCATTATTGTAGATATTGACAAAAGACATTAATAGTAACAATAAGCATTAAGAATATTGACGATAATGGATGTCATTGAGAATGATGGACATTAATGATAGTGCTGAAAATAGCGTCATCCTTGTATTAGAATTTCATCATTGACAACAATAGATGTTGTCCTTAGTCAACAAATAGTGTTAATTTTTTGGTGTTAATGGTAAGTGTCTATTTTGTTGGTAATGGTGAGCATCAACATAATTTTTACACTAGTGGACATATATATTGAAATGAATTGTGAGCACCAGTGTTGTTATCAATAGCAAGCATAAACCTTAATTGTGAATGTGGGGCATTGTTGATTATAGTAGGTACCAACTTTAGTGATAATAATGGGCATCAGTGTTGATGTGGAACATGAGCATCAACCTTATTATCAAAATATGACTTAAAGTTAATATAATATATGAGATAAATATGTGAATCTAAATATATTGATGTAACTTAATATAAACAATTTATTTAAAAGAATGGCTCGTTGTTATTTCTAATCAAAATTTACAAGAAAATAAATTAATATAGAAAAGAAGTTGCAACAACAACTTTTCTCATCAACAATCATTGTTGGAATTAACAATGAGAATTTGATTAATATTTCAATAGACTAATGATGAAATATTTGTTATAAAACATTACAACAACAAATTGTCAAAACCTACAAGAGAGAAATTATGGGAGGTGTGGCATCAATCATTCAAATTATTGTGTACATATTATGATGAATCATAACAATTTGTTTACAGATTGATATGTATTTATTCATGTACAAAATTATCATGTACTCATTCATGTACATAGTGTTGGGATATCAAATCTCAAGGTGATTAAGTCCCCAACAAAATTGAACATAAGTGAATTGAAAAGAAGATCACAAAAGATACTATATTTAATGTGAAAAAAATTCAAGAACTAAAAAAATCATGGAGGTACACCATACCAAGAAATTAAATCCATTATAAAGAAAATGAGGAGAATAATACAAAGTATATTTCATTCATGCCTCTTCACACATCTCACACTCTATGTTATACACTCTCCACTTACACACACAAGAGAATGGAGAAAATATTTGAAAAGTTATGAAAAATAGTAAAAAAAACTATGTAAATACAAACCATAAATGCCGTGACACCATTACTATGGCTCCTAGATGCTGACACCGTTGTCCTTCATAACCTTCTATAAGTGTTCTAGCATCACATAGTTGGCCTCTCGATCTTGTGACTTTGGTGCCTTATTCCTGGCATTGCAGAGCTACCTGCTATAGCATCAAGATACTGTCTTCTCTATCTTTATGGTATAATTTACGAATACTAGTGTTGTGTTGTTGTCCTCCCAGTGCCGATGTGTTAAATTCTCTGTCATTGAAACCAAGACCTCTATGCTATAAAATCAAGGCACTGCATCTATGACATCGAGGCCTCTGAATCCTAAGTAGGGGGCACATTGTTCCCCTGCACTCTCCAGGGAACTCATCGCCGAGCTCTACCTATGAAAATGAAGACCCAAAGATGGTTGTACATCTTCAATTATTTGACACAATTAAACTCCACAAAATAATACATAGCATAAACATAACAGTCCGGTTGATTCAGATGCTGCATGCAATAATTTCTGGTCGATCAGACAAATTAAGACACAGGCTGTCTCGATCCAGAACTATTTTTGATCTAATTCCCTCGCTCGATCCATCAAACCCGCCACAGCTCTCCCTTCCTTTCTCCATCGCACCGTCGTCACACTCCATTTGAACCGCCCTCTGCCATTGTCCTTCCCTGGCCATCGTTTCATCTCTCTTGCTCCCATTACTTCGTCTAACCCACCGACACTCTCCTCCCTCTTGCTCTCTTGCTCCATCCAAACCTGTCCCTCTCTCCGTCATCTCTCTCTTCCCATTTGCCGTCTCGCCGTTGTTTTTTTGCTCAGACTCGCCAATGACGCTGCCAGACCCTCGCTGCCCGTTGCTGGATCACCCGCCGCGTCGCATATGCTCTGCATGACACCGCATTGGGCGCTCTCGCTGCCGTGCATGATCCCCACCCGCTACCCTCAGGGTTGTCATGTTTCATGTGCTTGTATGGCAGATTATTTGAAGCTTAATGCTTTTTTTTAGATTATATATATATATATATATATAATATTTTTTTATATAATATATATTGTTTAAATAATGTTATATATATTTTATGTAAAATATATATTATATTATATTATATATATATATCTTATTATAATTTATATATAAATATTTTATATGTTATATTATAATTTTATGTTTAAAACATATTAATGATATTCATATAGTGAAAAATGAAATTAGCTAAATTAAAATCTAATTAGACTTATTAATTGATATTTTATTATGCATTTACTTATGGTTTCCTTATAGATTTTATCATTTTTCATGTTAAAATTTATGTATATAATTATGTAATTTATATATTATATTATCTTTGCATCAGTTTTGTTTATTTATCTAAATGCGATATAAAGTAATAATGTATTTAATATTTATTCAATGTAGATATAGAACCTTATTAAATTTATGTCTGTGTGATTTTATGCATGTTCATCATCACTAATTTTTTTTTTATTACAATCTAAAAATATTCAGATGAAATTTAACAGGCTCAGGCTGATTGAATGCATTGAAATCATCCTACAATTATTGTCTCAATTTCTTTGATCTGTAGGCAACCATTTTTCAAATAATTTTAAAGCCATTTGGACATCTGCTGCAGGATGAGCATTAAGGTGTTGTCTTCTTTTACTGTAGTATTAATTCATTACTCTTTGGGAGCGTATTAAAATCAAATGTAGAGGAATATATATATATATATATATATATATATATATATATATATATATATATATATATATATATATATTAGATAAAGTGAGAGATTTAATATTTTAGTTTTGCATGAAAAATCCTATATATAACTTGATAAAATAAACACAAGAGGCTCAAAAGTTTTTACATGAAAAAGTTGAAAGGAGAACAAATCATGAGGCCTAACTCAAATAAAATAATCCAATATGTTGCTTGAAATTATAAAAATTTGCTCTTTCCATTAAGGGAAGATGGTGGTGTTATAGAATTAAGAATATTTATTTGGTTTCTTGCATGGTAGGAGTTGGAGGAGAGTGATAGTGGTTAGGAGATAACAATCAAATAATTATAAATGTGTGAATTGGTGAATGATGTTCAAATGATGATAGTTGAACATGATCAAAATAAAGATAAGAATGATATTTCAAATGATGATAGTTTGAACAATGATGTCAAATAAGATCAGTGAATGACAGAGATAATCTGATGATAGTTTAGCTTCACATCATTGCCTTATAAAGAATACCGTAAAGATTTGAACTAACAGAATCTATATTTAATTTGTTGTTTTCTTTTGTTGAACATTAATCTAGATTATCTCAACGTGGTTCAACTTAATCACTGGTTAATCAAGATAATCCCAGCGTAATTCAACTTAATTACTATGATTTATCTACATTTTAATTATTCAGGACGTTTATTTTCAACAATACATAATATCTTTGTTTTTCTTTTTCTTCGCTTGGAAGGCAGGATAAAGGTCAATTAGATGTTTATTTTTCTATACTTGGTTTCTAGACAAAAAAAAAAAATCAATAAATTAATTGACTAATTGTAATATTACAATATACAAGTAACCTCTATTTAAAATAAAAATAGATGTCGAAAGTTATATTAAGCTAGTTCTTCACAAAAGTAAATGAAAAAAAAAAATTATGTTATTTAAAAAAACACTGTTAAATGATTATTTTAGAACTTAATTTATATATGAATAAACATGATCCTACATAAACTATAGTTAGAATAATTAATAAACCTTAAATTTTCTTATAATTTTTGTTTGTAGGTCACCTACAGAAATAGGCTCTATGCTTTCAGGCTAAGATCACGGCAGCCACAGGCAACATATAGCCTGCTCCGGCCGGTAAACTAATTTTACTGTCATTAAACTAATTTACCAAGAGAAGAAATCTGCTTTTAAAAACACAGGAGCACTGGTATTCAACATTTACAAACCAACAGTACAATAAAATTCCAATCCTCATTACGCCTACTTTGAAAATAAGAGCAAGAAGTGACAGATGTCTTCCAGCGCTTACTTTCTTATCAAATAATGCTGCTCGTCAACGTTGAACAAGTCAAAGTAACTCTAGATTATGACAGCAGAAATGAATAAAAAAAGACGAAATCTCTTGGAAACTCAAACTGAAAGATAGGAAATTGGTTCAAAAATTTTTGGAGCATTAAAAGAAAGACTTTGACTTATTTTTATATGATTTTTTGTATGATCTTAAAGTCAAAAATTTTAAAATAGGCTTAATATTAATCAAATTAGGCGACAAAAAATTCAGCATAGGATGATACGTGGATTTTCGATGGATCCGTTGGCGTATCGATGGGCCATTATTATTCGGTGAAAACTTCGTGAGGAGAGATTCGATCCTTTTTCCTCGAAATTGATCTCGTTCCTTCCGCGAACGCCACCAGACAAGGGAGGTCCAGGGAAATATGTGTGAGGAGTGCCGAGATTATTTATTTCTTGATTTTAAATGCTTAATTTGTGATAAATCTCGTTATATATTACTTTGTGTTGTATGATTTGCTTATTTCTTTGTGATTTGGCTTGATTTGTATATATTTTGTAAATTTTAATGAAGTTAAGCTAGATTTGTATATGCCTGCCGGAGATTGTTCAATTTTTTTGCTTTGTTATTGTGATTATTGTTGTTGTTGGTGTTTTCGATATGCGTCTTGTTGTAGTTGTAGGTGTTTTAGTAGAAATTATTGTGATGCTAATTTGAGGCCACAATCTAAAAATATCATTTTTAATAAGGAATGTGACCTCTCACTATAAATAAGATTTCACCTCCCTTTTGTCCTTTATGAAAATGAAAATTTCTTTTAACTCTCCATAAATCTAGGTTTCTCCCATTTGAATGGTATATCTTTTTCATAATCTAACTAATAAGTAAAATCTCACACTCATACCAGTTTTTCCCAAACCTCTACATATCTCACATCATGTCCATCATGGATCACCCTATATATCATATTCATGTTACTTTCTTAAGTGATTCTTGACCTTAATGGTCAACTCCATTCTCTTCAAGTTTAAGCTCTTTTATATACTCTAAAATCATATGCTTGTTGGTGTTGATATGTCATATGCTTCAAGGTCTTGAGTTTGCAAAATACCTCCGAAATGCAAAAATTTATATCTTGAATTATTTTTTTTTACGTGACGGGAGAAAAGGATTCTTCTTGGTTATTGTTGAAAATGAGTTTGAAGCTGTATGCATAGTTCTTTATTATGATGGCGAACTAAATGTTAGTGATGATTTCTTTCCTACATGGTGGAAAAATTGACGAGATCCACAGGATTAACCTGATGGGGTTACAAAAGCGTATTATGAGGTCATTGAAGTTAGATCAAGCAAAATCATGTGTTAATCTTATCGTTTTATTTGATTCAATTCTGCTTCATATATTAGTGAAGTGTTGTTCAATGCAAACATAATTTATGTAATTTATGTTGAATTACATTATGAGGAAAGAGAGGTTGGCGATCTTGAGGAGTGTTAGAGCTCCAATCGATCTTGAATACATCACACTTGATCCTCAACTAAAGTGGAAGCATACATACAAGCTATGTGACGTGAAGTTCGATTTTGTGGGTGATCTTTGAAGGTGATGGTGTGATGGGTATGCAACTATGTCTTATAATAATCTGGATGATGATGAGGATGATAGTGATGAGGAGCCTTCTTTAAAGTGCAGATCCATCTAACAGTGGAGAGCTTATTAGAGACTATTTAGTTAGAACAAACAGAGGAGCACTTCTTATCCCAATGAGTACATCATGCTCAAACAGCAAGAGAATGGGATGAAAAACTTACATTTGATGGGCCTTTAGATGAGTCAACTTTTGAACTTGAAAGTTGCATTCCAGATGAACTGTTAGAAGGTATGTGCTTTCATGATGAAGCATTTGCGGTTCTTGGTTTATGTCAACAATGTCGATTATGTGATATACGCTTCAAACAAAGCCAAGTTCACCGTATTGTACACTCAACATAAAAGCTACTTGCATATGGCAGCTTACATGCAAATTCAAGTAAGAGATTGAGAGGTGCATGGAGAATTAGCGGTTTAGGCTCCATGTAGTCATTCAATTCTGATGGGACATAGGCAATGTACAACAGATTTATCGATTTTTCATTGCAATTAGGCGTGAATTTAAAGCCTAGAGATTATAGTCGATTGAGTCCAAATTTAACTGAGTGTCATACATGAAAGCGGATTAACATGCAGAAGGTTATTTTAGTTTGGGAGGAATCTTACCGATCGTTGGAGATTCATGTGTGTTATATATTTATGATGATCAATAGAATTAAATCATTAGTCAATTAATTCTGATTATTCGGTCCTTGAGCCTTCAATTCTTGGTTGGCAATCATAGTTTATGTCTTGATGGGACTTTCCTAGGTGATGAGGGACTCTACTTGATTGGCATTGATGCAACATTGTTTATTTCCAGCCCCATAGTAGAATCGTAGAGTATCATGGTGTTGGTTTACAGACTCCAAGACTTAATTCCATTTATCTACTAGAAGTGATTTGTGCATCATTTCTAAGGCATCGGGTTTGGAACACGCGGGGATATATTATGCATCTTTTGCAAGACATCGAGGAGAATTTTAAAAAAATAGTTAGACAATTTGGAGTTGGAGATGTTGAGTTCATATGCCAGAAAATGTATGTCGCAGGTAATATTGATGATATCCACATTTTTAAAAGGTATATGACTGATATCAAGATCATCAATCAGGAGGCCTATGATTGACTCGTATCAAGGGATGTACATTAGTGGTCTCTAACCCATGATGATGGGTACATGTATGACACTATGACCATAAATGTAGTTAAATGCTTCAACAGTGTACTTAAGCGGGCACGTGGCTTACTAATTCAAGCACCAGTCTCTGCAATATATTATAACATACTTGCCACATTCTTGAAACACCTAGACTCAATAATATGTCGCCAACTAACGACTCCAAGCTAAGGCAAGGTAGTGAACATGAGGAGATTTCTGACGGTCAGAATAAATAATGAGTACCAAGTGTTGATACCACCCCGAAGCATTGGTTGTTGTATGAAAATCATATTTGTAGGTGTACATGTAGGCGACCCATGCTTATCACATGCATCCTCATATCATTTATTAGAGATATATGCCACATTCATTATGTATCGACCTACACTTTGGAATACTACTGCAAAACCTATGAGGGAGTGTTTCATGTCATCCCTGATCGTAATGAATGGCCAGAACACATAACTGCTAGAAACTTCCCAGAGTACTTTCTACCGAATATCAAGAGGAAGTCAGGTCGACCACGTTCAAATAGATTCATAAATACTATGGATGAAAATACTACAAGAAGTAACAGGATTTGTAGTGTATGCAAAAATGTTGGCCATAACAGAACAATGTTCCTGCAAGGTCATGGTCGTGAGATCTAATCGTGCAGTGTATACTTCATTGGATTACTTGTAGGGGTTTGTACTATAAGTTGTTTTAGATATTTATGTACCATTGTGTTGGGATTAGAAGGATAAGGCTCCATCTATGCGACAATGTAACCATGGATAAATGAGTGCTCTAATCACACTCTCCTTGTCTATCTTTTCTGTACCATTTTATTTTCTGCTCAGTTTTATTATTTTCTATGTCTATCTTTTCCTTTTTCTATTTTCCTTGGTTTGCTCTGTTCTCTTGTCATTTTTCTACTACAATTATATGGTTTTCCTGTTTAGGTGGTGTTTGGCTCTTTAGCCTCATCTATTGGTTAACTGTTGCTATTTTTTGTCCTTCCATTTGTTGGGTACTATATTTACTTGTTGTTAGCCTTCTTAGATGGGACTATCTCTGCTATTTTCTTGGACTGTTGGGTTATCGCTCTCTTTTCATCCCTCATGGATGGATTAGGTGATTTACTAATGGTTGTAGGTTTTCTTTCCTCTTATTATTGTGATTCTTGCGGTTTCCTTGCGGTTGGGCTTTGTTTGGTCTCCTTTTCCGGTTTGGTTGTTGGTAATGTGCCCCTCTCTTGCTTGGTTGCTTAGCATTGGGCAGCTTACCCTTAATTTGAAGGATGCTTTACTTTTTCAATCCGTAGCTCCCATACCTAATGGCACTTCTGCTCTGCTTGTTCCATTTCTGGTTTATTTCATTTGCTGTTTTGTTAATCGATTTAATTTTTTTATCGGCAATGGAGTGACACAATATATTTCATTATTTTCTCTTTTCTTCCCTTTCTATTTTTCTTCTTTTTTCTGCATGTTTTATGTAAACCATACAAAGAGATATATATATATATATATATATATATATATATATATATATATATATATAGAGAGAGAGAGAGAGAGAGAGAGAGGGAGGGAGGGAGAGAGAGAGAGAGAGAGGCATGAAGGAGGGCTAGAAGGAAGACGAGGATTACCTTTGTGACATATCTTTTCTTTCTTTTCAGGTGAAGCGAAGAAGGAGTCGAATGGGAGAGGGGAATGAATGATGCCAGGTTGTTCTATAACGAATGGATGGGAAGGAAAAGGAAATAGAGGGAGACGATTCCTTGCGATTTTGAAGGAAAATCGATTGAAGAGAGGGGAAAAGGGAGGGAACAGTTGCTCACTATTTTTATTTTATTTTATTTTATTTTTTTTGAAATAATATCATGAGTCAACGAATTCCCCAAACAAATGTGATTTATAAAGCGAGTCATATTTGTTTTAAAGCTATGAGCTAAATGATATGATTGACTCATTTTTCTTGATTGACTTGTAGTAAGTATGAGCTTCTTCTACCTATTCTCTGCTTCAATGGGTTCACCAAAGATCTCTTTTTGTGTCATTTTGATTTAAGTTTCCTCCAGCCATAGCTTTCTGCTTGACCAGGTTCAATAAATGAATTGATTTGTTTATTTTGAAACTTAAAATTCCCTCTATTCTAGCTTTAAGCTTGGCAGACTTGATGAAGGAATGCCATTTGTCGCATTGACTTATCGAGAAGTGCATGTACATCTTCAGCCCTATGCTTGTTGCATTGATGGACTTGTTGAAGGGTGCATACAGATGATCTAGCCTTCTATATTAGATATGAAATCTTGAGTTATCAATCCAACAATGAGTGCTTTAACAAAGTGGATAACCACGAAATTCCTTTAGTTCAGCCATTGGCTTTGTATGAACTATGGAGTTGCTTCCTCTATCATGTGCTTTCTGCTTTGATGGACTTGATGAGGAAATTGGCTTTGATTTGTGCTTTGTGCTTGATCAAACAACTTGAAAATTGAAATATCATCTTACAAACTATATAGGGATTGATTTGAGGTTGCTCTGAGTTGAGTTGTTTCCTCAGATTGTCTTGATCCATCGATCAAGTTGAAAGATCTCTTGGATTTTTAATGCTTGTAGTCACTATGTTGGATCTAGTTTGAGATTGAACAACTATCATCATTAGACTGACGAGCAGGGGCTCTTTCACTATGACCTTTTCTTATGGCTTATTGAGTGAGGAGAGCGTCAACAACTCGACCATTTATAGGCTTGTTGAGTTTAATCTTTAGAACCTACTCGAGTCTTCAACTTAAGCTGTGATGGGTTGGTGATTTGGTCATCAGATTAACGAACGTGGGCTCTTTCATTGTAGCATTTTCTTATGGCTTGTTGAGTGAGGAGAGCGTCAGCAACTCGACCATTTGTGGGCTTGTTGAGTTTGACCTTTAGAACCTATCTGTCTTAGATTTTAGGATGTATAGGTTGATGTTTTTCTAACTTAATTGATTGAAGCTTCTAAAATTGGGAGTTCTTCTAACTTGCTCGTCAAATTCGATAAATCTGAGAGATAAACTTTTGATATTTAGGGTTGTCTTTTCATGTGTAGAAATAGATTCTTTTTATTCTTGCAAGAACATGTAATTTTAATAATAATAATTATAGATATATTGATTTTGGTGTAAAGCTCGATGTCAATCAGAATATATGCGAGGATCTTATCTTATAGCACAATGTCAACCCAAATAAAATTACCATAAAATAAAAATACCCCCTCTCTTGCAGGGGAAATTCTAAAGCACTTTGAAAGAGCTCTAAAATAATTTAAGAAATTATATTAATATTTGAGTTGATATATTTGATCTTAGGAAGGTTTTAACATGTAACATTGATTCCATCTATGTATAGAAATCTAAAAATGCCCCCTATCCAACAAGGGAATTTTCACAAATTTTTTTTTCATCTTGAGTAAGTATATTTATTTAAGGATCTCGGCATGAAGCACGATGTCAATCTGAATATATACGCATGAAGGCCCCTACTTCATAAGAGAGGCTTTGCAGTAACTACTAAGAGAATTTTGGAATGTCTTTAGTCTTATGCTTTGTACTTTCAGACTTGTTGAAGACTTTCTCTTGAGAGTTTGAAATTTATATTTTTCTCTTGTCCTTGCTTTGTGCCTTGAGTGGACTTAATGGAGTTGATGACTTATTGGCGAGATGAGAACATCTTCGGTCCTATGCTTTGTGCTTTGATGGACTTGTTGAAGATTCAATCTTGAAATTTTGTAGTTAATATTTTCTTCTATCCTGGCTTTATGCCTTCACGAATTTGATGAAGGAATTTCCTGAATTATCTTAAAGACTTGGGTGATATATTACATACCTTTCTTCTTTTTTTCTTGGGCTTATAGAAGGATGTATGCCTGTGACCTAACCCTCAGAGCTTGTGTTGGGTCAATGACAAAGAGTCATTAGTCCTACTCTTTGCACGTAACAGATATATTAATGACATGACTCCCTTAGTTTGGCCTTTAGCTTTGTACAAACATTAGTATGACTTCTTCGGTCCTTTGCTTTCTGCTTGGTTGGACTTGCCGAAGAAGTGTTTCCTTCGATCTTTCTTTTTTTTGCTTTAACAAACTTGTTGAAAGAATTGACACTTCTCATTTGATATTGATACCAAACTCGACTTAGTGCCATCTCAAGTGAGGATCTTTTTGTTGGATTTTGAAAAATGACCTTATTACCATTATGGATGATCCCCAATCTAGGCCACTTGAACTCACCAAGTTAGAGGGATTTGGTGATTTGGATGCTCTCATCTTTGAACTAATGTAGTAGGAGGATCCCCTACTGCAGCCTTTGTGGCATATTGAGTAAGCAAATCTGTCAACGACTCGGCCATATTTGGGCGTGTTGAGTTCGACCCTATGCACCCACTTGAGTCTTGGAATTGAGTAATTGTTGGAGGGTTTTACCATTGGGCTAATGAGATGGGGAATCTCTTAATATGGCCTTTGTTGCCTATTGAGTAGCAGACACTCGACTTCAACCAAATATAGCATGTTGAGTTGACCTTATGCTCACTTGAGTCTTGGACTTGAGTAATTATTGTATTTTATCATCGAGTCTATAAGATGAATTTGATCAACTTAACTTGATCTCCACACCTTATGTGTGTAATTTTGAAGGTGAATAGATAAGACACTACGGAGATTTTGCCCTCATTTGGTGAGAACTTTAGATCTAGTTCTAGGTTTACCTATAGGAAGCACTTATAGTTAATTATCTCTCAATCGAGAGAACTTTTGATTAAGGCTGTTAGATCGCTAAATGAATAACGATAGTAGCAATGTGGAGCTTTGAAATTTTGGGTTTAGAATTTATGAAATTCACCATTATTTAGTTTAAAGTAGACGGTTGGGGAATAATGACATACTCAAGATCCCATGGTTGTCATCCGGACTATATCCCTAGTCTACTTAGTCGAGAGGAGTAGTCAACTTGAAGGATCCCTATTAGCGCCATGGGTTGCATCTCCAAGTAATCCTTGTAGGGGTGGTGTTTATCTAAGGACAAGCTTAAGTATGCCTTAGGCCGATAGAGCATTTTGCCCAATCAAGTGTACTATGATTCATCTCAAGGTGCAGAGCTATCAGAGCATATTATCGTGATAATATAATAGTGTCATTTGACAGCAACCACTCGATCAGAGGACTCTGGTCGTAATTGCATCATATGTGGAGCTTACTGGCCAAATCATGATGACAGATGACACTGGTCATATTCTTACTAGCATGAGATTGATTGAGAATAAAGATAGAAATACATTTGATTTGGCATTGGCTCTTTTGTAGAGCTTTCTTAATCCATCCCTTTAACAAACGATTAAGGTGGATTGAATTTTAGCTTTAAGTTTTAAGGATTGAATTTCATTTAGCCATTTAACACTTAGTAATTTATCTAATTTTATATTTGTATTGATACTTGATTTTGATTAATTCAATTTGAGCTTGCAGGCACATTTTAATGGTAAGTATCCCCTTCGGTTGAAATCTCCATTCAACACAGCCATCATCGGGGTTTATGAATTTACTTGATCATTTAATTTATTATTTTGATTTTGTCGACTCTATTATTTTAATAATAGAGGATTAGATCTACTATTACATAATAGAATTAGCTTCTCAGATATTTTAATAAGTTAAATTTTTAGGTTTTTTTAACCTAGACCCAATCCTAAGACCAAATCGAAGGAGCAACTCCTCCATCCTCAAACATTTGAGCATTCATAGTGTGTGGGGCCCATGTCGATATTTAATAATGCTTTGTATAATTTTAAGGCATTGAATTTGAGTTTTAATCATACTTCATAATATGTGCAAGAGTTCAATTAAAGCCTTAATTAATGCCTTATGTTAAACGGTGTGATGCAAATCCGATGATGAATTATATCGCAAAATTATGTTTATATTTGCACTTAAAATGTTGCATCTTTACTTGCATTTTATTTATTCTTAGAATTTCTAAACTTAATGATTAGCTTATGCTCATTAAGACCTATTAGATCTTTGCAAATTCAACATTCAAATTTGATATTCTCATACAAGTATTATACTTCCTTTAAGTGAGCATATTTGAATTCAAGCTTCTTTTGAATACAAGGATTATTCAAGAAGTCTCGATCATGCTTGTGTTATTTAGTTATAGTGAAAACCTCTTATGAATTTATTTTATTTTCACTTTTACTTGAAAATAACACTTAACAAATCCTATGTGCTTCAATTTTGTGTCCATTTAGAGCCTTCTTCAATTCATTTTTAAAATAGACATTGCAGCATAAGAAATCATGATTGCTTTGCGTTTATCTTATTCTCTTCAAACTATTTTCATACATGATATAACATAACCCACAAAGTTCAATTGATTCTTCTTAACTAACTATTATAGTTTCTATAACATGTAAGTGGGTTGTCAATCTTCACCTTCATTCTCCAAGCTTGATTATGTTCGTTGAAATTATTTTTAGTTCACTTGGAATAAGTCATAGTAATTGTGGGTTATTTTTCTCTAGAATAGAGAAAATAAATGACACACATAGTTTAGAATATTTTATTTAGATGACCAAATATGATTAAGGAATAAGCATATTATCTCGAAAGATAAACATTGCCTATAATGGATTCAATCATTTCAATAAAAGACTCCTAAGACTAATGGGTCTTTGTACCATAGTATTTTCCCTTAGCTATATGGAAAAGTAGAAGTCTATTTTATCCCGGGATCATGATTCCTATAAAGGCAAGCCTGTTAATTACATCTTAGGAAGTATCTCTTCCTAAGAATATTCTCATTAAAGAAACAAGTGGTTATTAGACTACTAAGGTAGCTTTCAAAGGATTGATTTTTGGAAATTCAATTGGGAGAGGTCCAAATTGGAGAGAGTTATTTTTTTAAGAGTCAAATGGGAAAAAGTAGGAAATGTCTATTGATACTGGGATGCCCAGTAGACATTCCATCTATCTTATGATTGGGCTTCAAATTTGGGATTTAATTCTAGAATTCAAGTTATCTTTTTTTTAGAAATCTAGGACTTAGATTCTAGCGACAAGACAGAAATGCCTGGGGTTGAAGACTTATTCTAAAGGATGCTTGAACCTAGTCTGGTGCTTGACACTTGTCGGATGCTCGACCTAGTCTATTGGGAATCATTGGTCATTCTCTTCACTTGAAGGACTAACCTATCCATGACTCTTACGGACTTACAACACACTGGAGAAGGCTAAACACATTTTAAAACCATGAGGCTAAGTCATATGAATGCAAGATAGATGTTTGTTTTTTAGAAATCTATGAACCCTAATCCTAAGATCATGTATGAAGATGAAGATGTATTAATTTTTGACTGATTCATTTAGGTCATAGGAATACAATTTATGCCTAATGCATGCAATTAAAAAAAGATTATGGGTCAAATCAGAATAGAAGAAGGTGTACTTCCATCATAGGCTCTTAAATGTCAAGCTAGGTTCTCTGGCAAGGATGGAAGTCCTTCATTAACCAAGAGTGAAACCATATGATTTATGCATGATATTAAAACATCAAGCTAAGGGGTTGCTACATATTTTATCTTGCTTTAATACCTAGGCTTTTGTATGAAGATTATGAGTTGTATTTATTTTTATGTTTCAATTGATTTAGTTGGGTATAAAATTTAGTTTATCCTATGAGCTTACGTCTAAGCATACATACATCACAAACATAGAAAGAAACCTAAGAAAAGCATGTATTCTATTTTAAAATAAATCAAGCTTAAATTACATAAGAAAAAGGCCAATCTGGGTCTTCACAAGAAAAAGAAAATTAGTGTTCTTACTTGCAACCTAGAACTACAAGTTCAGATATATGGATCTTCTTTCCAAGAAAGTGCTCTTCTTTAGGGACATCCATGCTCTGAGGACCACGCATCTCCTGGTTGGGTCGTCCTGTTGTGATAAATATCTAATTAAGCTCAAATTTACATTTAAAATTCAAAAGAAATCCTAAGTCCTGCAAACAGATGTTAGGAAATACACACATCACACAAAGCAGTTTATATTTCACAAACATACGAGCTTAGCATTGCTTTTAAGCCCACGTCTATGGACTATGTTAAGGGATTTTCAAAACAAGCAAACAATAATTTTATGATTTATTTATTACAGATCCCTTTAACACAGGTCCACAAAAAATATTGTCAAATCTAGAAAGAATGCCCTAACATCAGTCTAACGATCAAACAAGCCTAATCTAAGCAATACACCACACAACATATGAAGTACAACACAACATATCACGGAGATTAAAAGAAAATCACATAGATCTAACTAGATCTAAAGTGACTAAGTAATCTAGTGTGTGTAGAAGTGGGTTTGTGTGGTAAGTCTTTGCTAGGCCTTTAAGTTTAAGTTTGAAATTTGAAGTTTGAATTGGTTTAATTTTTTTTTTAACCATTGGTTGGTTTCAATTTAAATGACTTAATGATTTAATTCCCATTTTTATGCATTTTATTTGGTTAAAGTTGTATAAGTTTTCAAGAATGAAGAATGGAATGATTCCATTTTTGGATGGAGCTCTTTCCATTCAATATCCTAAAATCCTAATGAAGTTTTCAATAGTCAACTAAAATCCTTAAGTATTTTAATTAATCATTTTGATTTTATTTATGTTTGGATTTGATTTATGTTATTTCATTTGTTTGAATTGCTTTATTTGACTTAATTTGTTTGATTTTTTTCATTTTGAATTAAGTTATATGGATTTCATTTGATTTGGCTTATGTTAATTTAAAGAGTTTGATTTAAGTTTGATTTCATTCAATTTAACTTAAGATATTAAATCATGGATTTGTAAGCTTAAGGTTTAAATTTATTAATATGAATTAATCGTAGGTTTGTTCATAGATTATTCTTAATATGATTTAATTAACCTAGGTTTTAGATTCATTATTTAAATTCATTAAGGATGAGTGGTTTCATTAAACTTAAGAGTTGTTTAATTATGTTTGAATTTCATTGAGTATTGGTTTTCTTACATTTTTGATCTTTGATTAAATTCTTTGACTTGGAAAGTTTTGATGAATTACCCTAAGTATTTTTGATGTTTATTTCATATTAGTTCAATTTATTTGTTGATTCAATGAATTAATGATTCTTCTTAATTATTATTGAGTTCATATTGACCTAGAGATTTGGAAAATCAATAATTCCAAATTTATAGACCAATTGGGTTTGAGATATTTATGGCAAGTGGGGTTACATGCCAATTTTATGTTTCTAAAGTTTCAACTTGATTAGAAATGTAAAAGGGTGTAATTAAAGTTTTAATAATTTCATTAAAACCTAAATTAAACATAATTTTTATGATTCATGATGAGATTTTATTTTTCACTTATTCTTCATTGAAATACCTTTCCAATGAGGGTTTATTCATAATTTTTGGTTACCTGGTTGATTTATTATGATTTAATTAAATTTAGGTTATTTAATTAAATTATTTAATTCTTTTAATTACCTAATTGAGTTAATTAGTGATCTATTAGGTTCATATAGGTTTGATCAGGTTTAATTAATATTCTGATGTTCATTAATATTTATTATGTTGATTTAAGGTTATTAGATTAAAGTTTTCTAATTATTTTATTAGAGGGTAATTAATTTAATTAATTTAATTAATTTAAAGGTTAAACACATGAAATTACAATTTCCCTTTAATTCAGATAATTAAATCTCCAAGAATCACCTAAGGTGTATTTTATGCTTAATTTCAATTCCCTGAAGTTTCAAATTAATTGGATAATTAATTTGAGAGTAATAGAGTTTAATATTTTCAACTTCTAAATTAAGGGAACATTACCCAATATAAATTGGGGGTTTTAATGTCTATGGATTCCTCTCATCAAGAAGAATCCATAGAGCTCTTATTTATAATTTTCTTTTCTTTGATTTATATGAGTTTTGAAGTTTTAAGTTTTAATTAATTAATTAAACTTATTTAACAATGTTGGTTTTTTTAAGGGAGGGACCCACAGAGTTAAAATGTAGGATCGTTTACGAACGTTTGATAATGATCTTGATTCGCGGCAAACCCGCACGCGTGCACATTGAAAATGCGACAATCTTGCATTGTAGTCGATCGACGGTCCAAATCGTCCGTGGTAAGAATTTTATCCGATGGTATTGTCGTCGATTGAGAGGATGGTGATAGAATCATCCCCGGTCTTAAGAAATTTATGAAAGATGCACTAGATGCTATCGATTGAGGATCGGGATCGAATGGTCCCCCGCGGTCCTTTAGGAATTTAATCCGATGGTACAGCTAGATCTAGACCGTCCGATCGTGGATCGGACGGTCCGAATCATCCCGGTCCTTAAGGAATTTAAGTCAGATCGTGCACCTAGATCTGGACCGTCGATCAAATACATCGGCGGTCCGGAAATTCTTCTTCATTTCTGCGGGCCACAAAGTTTGCTAATATCTTTTGATCGAACAGAAATCACGATTTCAAATGCAAATCGTGAAAGAAATCCTATGATTCTATATAGTTTGATGAACTTGAAAATTACGTTTCTTATGAAAACAATCAAAATTGAATTGCTTAAGAAAGATGAGGGTTGTGCTAATGGCATACCTTGATCCGTTGCTCGATTGGCTTCGGAATTGATTCCTGTAGCTTCAATTCTTCTAAAGATGATTGTGCACCAAAGGGTGAGTCAATTCTTGTCTTTAGACCTCTCCAAGCTACTTCTCTACACAATGGCTTTTGGTTTACTTATTTCTAATGGCTTGGGAAGTGGGAAAAGCTTTGATTGAGTTTATTTTTGAGTGTTGAAAGGTATTAGAAGCAATTTGTCTCGAGCTTGTATATATATTC
>CM038222.1:55765430-55849665 GCA_021442155.1 Cymbidium sinense
TGTTGTACTTCGTTCAGTTACGTGGCTAATGATTAACAAACTTGAGTGTGATTTTCTTACTGTTTAGCATCTTAATTAATCACTTAATTAATTAAGAAAGTAATTAAGGCTAAGATAACTAATTTCCCTAATTAATCAAGCAATAAATCCCAAGAAAATTATAGGGAGCAGAGGTCATCCCATTAATCAACCTCAAAAAGTTTGAAATTAATTACTTGGGTAATTAGGGAGTAATTAATCTAATTAATTTTTTAGATAAATTAAAACAAGCACAATTACTATTCAAAATTAATTAATTTTAAGTTAATCTCCTCTAAAATACTTTTAAAATGAGTATTTATTTGTATTTTTTAAGATTTTTCTATAATTAGTTATGATTTTTCAAAGTTTCAGTTCATTAAGATAATTTTCATGAAGTTTGTTAATTTATTTTATTAAAATAAATCATTTAAACTTTAAAATTCAATATCTTTCAATCCAAAAGCCATTTTGATTTAAAGTTGTTAAGGTAGATTATAAATTCAACCTCAATCCCTAAAAATTTCAACTTAAGGTGATGTGTATTTTTGGTTTAATGAATAAAATTTAATTTTTACTAAAACTTACATTATTCTCAAAATATTTAGTATAATTTGGGGATTTTGGGTTTTTTGGACTCTAAAAGATGAATCCAACGAACTCTTGTTTGAAATTTTTCAATAAGTATTTTATTTTCTATGAATTTTTGAAGTTTTAGGTGATTTAAATATTTTTTTAAATCAAAAAATTTGAATTTTCCCACTTAACCCACAAGATCGCGCGCAGCACTAACGCTGCGCACAATTGACTGTGGTTCGGTGGCATGCGGTGCCGATATTAGCGCGTCGTGCGACGCTGGGAAAACGCTAGGAATAGTGACCGCGAAGTGTGGATCGATCAACCGCCGACGGATCGACGATCCATATCGATTTGTGGATCATGGCGATCGGGTGATCTGGGGTCGAAAAGATGAGGGATGAGAGTCATCATCAAACGTGGATCGATGGTTGTTGCTCTCCGGCGAAATTGATGAGAAAATGTGAAAAAAATGTGAAATGAGGTTCGATTGGGCTCATTTTCACATCGATCTTTGCCAAAAAAATCTATTTTGCATTGGGATCAAATAAAATGAAAATTACAAGATTTATCTAAGAAAAATTTCTAAAATCGCAAGAAAATCATCATAAAAAGCAAAAAATCCTAAGGCTGGCTATGAGTTTTTGAAGATTACCTCACCGAGGATGATTATCATCGTCGGTGATGATCCGAGCACGCTTTTGAGTCGGAAGAAGCCTTGAATGAGCCTAAATCTCTTGCCTTTCTTCAGAACGATGCCTTCTCCAATCGTCGCTATTTTCTTGTCAAAATCCACTTATTATTTTTAGTATTTTTCACCCCAAAAGCAAGTGGGAATGATTGTTGGTTGGTTTGGAGCTCTAAGGGATGGAAAAGAGAGTGGGAGGAGGAGTTCCTCAGCCTCTAATGCCTTGTGTTTGATTTTGGCCAAAAAATCCTTCTTTTTATTTGATTTTTAGCTCCAAAATATTATCATTTGGCTTAGGGTGGTTGGTAATAGAATGGAATCATCCTAGGTGGCTCATTTTGGTTGGTTAAGGCATGGAATGTGGCTACCAGAAGGACAAATAAGAGTCCTAGCAAGAGGAGGTGAGAGTCCTTCATGCCAAGTGTTCCAATGAGAGAGGTGGGGTGAATTCACCTCCCCACGAGTCATGGCTGCCCCAACCACATTTTGGGTCATATAATTAGTATTCTTGGTGCCTATGTGGACCAATGGATGAGTGTCAAGTGGCCAAGGAAGAGAAATGGTCATTTAAGTGAGTGTCTTTTCTCATGGGATGCCCTTGAACTAAGGCCAAAGCGATTATTTGGTATTGAATTTGATTTGAGAAGATTTGAAATGAGTCAAAAGTGAGTTGGACCAAATTTCATATCATTTAGAGTTCATTTAATTTAATTTTGATTAATTTGACCCATTTGGGTCAAATTGGGTCAAAATGGGTTAGGTTGACCAATTGGTCAAATTGGGTCAAACTAAGGGTTGGAACAAGTTTAAATGATCATTTGGAGTATATTGGTTCAATTGGTTTCAATCAATTTTGTCTAATTTGGATTTAATTTAGATTTTGGCCAATTTGATCTTTTAGGTTAATTTGGGCTAATTTGACCAATTTGGCCCAATTGACCAAATTGGCTTAAATCATAGCTTGGTTTGGGTTTGGTTGATCATTTGGAATATATTATAGGCTTTGGTTAAGTTCAATTTGGATTTGATTGGTTTTTAGGTTGATTTGATCCTTAAGGTTAAATTGGGCTAAGTTAGGTTAGGTTGACCAATTGGTCAAATTAGGCTTAATTGAGGGTTTGATCAAGTTCAATAATCAATTTGGAGTGAACTTGAGCCATTGGTTGTAATCAATTTGGTTTAGGTTGTAATTTGGCTAATTTGGATTTTATTTGGGGCTAAATGTTGACTTGGTGAAAGGCTAGGTTTGACTTAGTTTGGCCCAATTTAAATTGCTCTCACCCTAGGGTGGTTGTTGGTTATGTTGTGAGGTTTAGATGGGCTTTAGTTCAATCCAATTTGGGTTTGGTTAGAACTTGGCTCTAAAAGGTCCTTTAGGTCACTTTGGGTCAGGTGAGCCTAAATGGGTCAATTGGCTTGATCATGACTTGATTCAAGTTTAGTTGAACTCACACATGAGCCTAGGATTGAAATATAAATCCAATTGCAATTGGTTTGGAGCCAAATGGATTTTGGTTCATATGATAATTTCAAATCAAAAGGGCTAACTTGGGTTTGATTTGGGTTAGCTTGGATTTGGTTTGAGATTTATGGTTTATGTTTATATTTAGGTAAATAATTATAGGAATGATTGAATCATGAAGAAATCCATGAGTTATGAATTGGTTCGGGTATCATTTAGCCAAGTTCAAGAATTTGGCTAAATGGGCTAAAATTGGGAATTTGATTTGATTTGGGTTTCAATCATTTGATAGTTGGATTTGATTTATGATTTGTAATTTGATTGAGATTAAATTTGATAATTGAGAAAATCAATTGGATTGGGGTTGATTTGAATTTGGTTAAGGCTAAGTCCATGAGATAAAATCAAAGGGCTTAGGAAGGGATTTGGAGTTTGAATTTAATCATGGATTTTTATCATTTGGAGTTTGGAATTGATTTATGATTTGGAATTTGAATTTGAGGTTTGGTTTGGAAGAAGGAAGCAAGGATTGGGTTTAGGCTATTGGGTATGAAATTCCTCCTAAATCCCTAAGACACAACCTATCCTTACATAACTCTTCTATGTCTCTAGGGTTAGGTTAAGTGTTCACCTAATCACTAGAAGGGTCTTAAGACTAAGGAACTCTTAATATCTATAAGAGTCCTAGATCTATGATAAGGAAGTTGAGAGCTCCAAAAGTGAGGTCAACATGCACATACACCATAATATCTAGTCTACAATAATACATCACAAAATAAGCGTACATCAAACCATACACCGCCCTAACATAAAGCTAGAAGTGGTGACTTAGTCTAATGTGTGTGTTAAAGCTTGTGTGGTATATCCTAACTAGGCTTTAGAGTTGTAATTTGCTACGTGTGATGGATTTAATTTAGGTTAATTTTTCTTTAATTGATTAAATTGATTTGAAGATTTTACTTAATATTTTCTTTTGTTTCATATGGCCTACACTTAACAACTAAGTGTTATAAAGAGAAGAAAGAGAGGGAATATCTCTTTCATCCCTACCTTAAGTCACTTCTAAAGCAAGTTAATTAATCAATTTTCTTTAGTGAATAGTTTATTATATGTTTTAATCAATTCTAAGTTTAGGTTCACTCTAAATGACCTTATTCAATAAGAAAGACATCTTAAGATTAATTAGAATGAATTATTATCACATAACACATGTTTATTCATTTCTCTCCATCATGTATATCATGCATATGATTAAATCCTAAACATACATGTACATACAATGTATGTCTTAGCACACTTAAATGATGAAATGCAAAGAAGTGTGTTGGGAATTTAAATATTTCATTTGATTGAATTATTAATACATGTCTTTTTAATAGTAAAGAGGGCTTTTTCATCCATTAGCTAAGTACACATTCACATGTATAAAAGTTTTAAGTGAGTAAGACATCATTGTTTTGTACCTGAGGCGTAAGGTACAAGACCTACTTAGGGCTACTTAAAGCCTCGCAGCCCCGGGGTGTCCAAACTAATATACCACTTTTCTTAGATACATATAGCTTCAAGGATAGGAAAACCCATGCAAAAGTTGTGTTTGATTTATTTGATTATGATTCTTATTCATTGGTCACATCATACATACATATGTATAAGAGTTTTAAGTGAGTACAACATCATTGTTCTACACCAGGGGTGTAAGGTACAAGACCTACTTAGGGTTATTATTTAAAGCCTCATTCCTGGTGTCGACTAATATATCACTTTTCTCAGATACATGTGAATGTACAAAAAGAACCAAAAGAATGAGAAGTCATGCAAGAAGTCATATTTGATTTGATTATATGATTTACATATGTGATATGAAATTCCTCCTAAGTCTTAGCATGGGGATGCATAGGAGTAGATTTAGACAAATGTTGTGTTCTTTTCAAATAAACTATACATTTATAAATCACATGCAAATCCATATAAGATAAGGAAAGAAAGCTTCATATTGCATATCTTATATTATCAACACATACAAACTTATAGATACTTGTAATTAACATCATTCCATCTATTATAATTGATATATGGGTTTTTTAAAATAACTTTTGATTTAATAGTAATAATAGCCACACTTATTTTAATTTAAATCACCACATGCAATTTGACATAAAAGAAACCATTTCATTTAGTTAATTTTAAAAGAAATGAATGCATGATTACATATGGAAAGCAACATTTAACATGATTGGAAAGAAATAAAGAAACATAAGCACATGATCTAATTCATTCCAATTAATTCCTAAGGACAATCATACTAAATAAGACTATTTAAAAATAAACCAAAGTTCTTAAATGACATTTTCAATTTTGAGTTTGATTTGATTTAAGAAATGAAAGAGGTTTGTTGATCCTAATCTCATTCCCATGTGTGTGAGTTAATTTGATTTCATGAAAAGCAATTAGGTTGATTGCATGGATTGATTAAGTTAAGCATGGATTAAAATCAATTAATTAATACTGTCACCTTAAGGTTAATTAAACAATTATGAGCTAATATGATATGCAACCATATAGAAAAATAAATAGCAATGCTCCTATGAAATGAAAGGGGCCTAATACAATTAGCTCATAATTATTAATTAATTAAGCTTATTTCATTTACTCTTATTATTTTTCTCACATATATGAGCTAATCATAATTTTATTAGCTCTCTCTTTAGGTTATTGAACACCCAAAAAACTACCCAAGAGTTAATTAGACAAATTATGGAATTATTATGATTTCAATTTAATTAATTAAGCCATTTAATTAATGAATTAAACCATTAATTAATCCAAATTAATTGATTTGAAGTCAAGTGAAATGAACTTAGGGAAAAGAGTGGGAAAGCCCCAACTCATTCTTACATGTAATTAATCACTTAATTAATTAAAAAAGGAATTAAGGTTAAGACAAGTAATTTCCTTAATTAACCAAACAATAAATCTCAAGAAAATTATCAGAGTCAGAGGTCATCCATTAATCAAACTCAGAAAGTTTGGGATTAATTACTTGGGTATTTAGGGAGTAATTAAGCTAATTAAGTTTTTAGTTAAGCCCAAATTAAGACTAACTTACAATTCAAAATTAATTAGAATTAATTTTAAATTAATCACCTTTGAAATATCTTCAAATTGAGTATTTATTTGTATTTTTTTATTTTCTATAATTAGTTAGAATTTTTCAAAGTTTTAGTTGATTAAGATAATTTTCATGAAGTTTGTTAACTTATTTTATTAAAATAAATCGTTTGAACTTCAAAAATTCAATATCTTTCAATCGAGAAGTCATTTTAATTTGAAATTTTATGTTAGATTTTAACTTCAATTTCAATCAAAAATTTGAACTTAATTTGATTTACATTTTTGATTTAATTAATGAAATTTAATTTTTACTAAAACTCAAATTAAGCTTAAAATATTTAGTAAAATTAGGGGATTTTGGATTTGTTGGACTCCTCTTAGAAAGTCGAATCGAACGAGCCCATGTTTGAAATTTTTGTTAAGTATTTTATTTTTTATAAATTTTTGAAGTTTTAGGAGTTTTAAATCATCACAAAAAGTAAGAAATCCTAAGGTCGGCTACGAGTTTTTGAAGATTACCTCATCAGATATGATTTTCGATAGCAGTAATGATCTGAGCACACTTTTGAGTGGGGAAAGAAGCCTTAAATGAGCCTAGACCTATTGCCTTTCTTCGGAACGATGCCTTCTCCAATCGCTGCTACTTCCTTATTGAAATCTACTTATTTTTGGTGTTTTTCACCTCAAAATTAAGTGGGAATGATTGCTAGTTTATTTGGGATCTCTATGGAATGAAAATGAAAGTGGGAGGAGGAGTTCTTAGCCTCAATGCCTTGTGTTTGATTTTGGCCGAAAATCCTTATTTTATTTGATTTTTAGCTCCAAAATATTATCATGCTTAGGGTGGTTGGTAATGGAAGGGAATCATCCTAGGTGGCTCATTTTTGTTGATTAAGGTATTGAAAGTGGCTACTACGAAGGACAAATATGTGTCCTAGCAAGAGGAGGTGAGAGTCCTTCATGCCAAGTGTTCCAATGAGAGAGGTGGGGTGAATTTGCCTCCCCACGAGTCATGGCTGCCCCAACCATATTTTGGGTCATATAATTAGTGTTCTTGGTGCCTATGTGGACCAATGGATGAGTGTCAAGTGGCCAAGGAAGAGAAATGACCATTTAAGTGAGTGCCTTATCATAGGATTCCTTGACCTAAGGGCAAAGTGGTGATTTGGCATTGAATTTGATTTGAACAGATTTGAAATGAGTCAAAAGTGAGTAGGACCAAATTTCATATCATTTGGAGTTCATTTGATTTAATTTGGGTCAATTTGACCCATTTGGACCAAATTAGGTCAAAATGGGTTAGGTTGACCAACTGGTTAAATTGAGTCAAACAAAGCATTGGGTCAAGTTTAAATAATATTTGAGTGTATTGGTTTAAATTGTTACAATCAATTTGGTTTAATTTGGATTTAATTTGTTTTTTGACCTTTAGGTCAATTTGAGCTAAGTTAACCAATTTGACCAATTGACCAAATTAACTTGAATCATAGCTTTCGGGTTTGTTGATCATTTGGAATATAATATAGGCTTTGAAGTTCAATTTGAATTTGATTGAATTTTTAAGTTGATTTGACCCTTAAGGTCAATTTTGGGCTAAGTTGTTAGGTTGACCAATTGGTCAAATTGGGCTCAATTGATGGGTCAAGTTCAATAATCAATTTGGAAGGAACTTGAGCCATTTGTTAATCAATTTGGTTTAGGTATAATTTGACTAGTTTGGTTCATATAAGTTAAAGGGTTGACTTAGTCAATGGGCTAGTTGACTTGATTTGACCATCATGATAATTAATTAACCTAGATGATCAACAATCAAGACATGAAGTTTGGATTGGCTTAATTCACTTTGAATTGAATTGAATTAGATTTTGGTTCATGTAGGTCAAATTGGCCACTTTGGGTCAAGTGATGATTTAGTTGGTTTGATTTGAGTTGAGTTTGATTTAGTTGAGTTTATATGGATTTGATATTGACATAAAAATCAATTTCAATTGGTTTAGTTCAAATGAGTTTTTGTTCATATGATAATTTCAAGTCAAGGGCTAACTTGAGTTTGATTTGTTAGCTTGAGGTTTGAATGGTGGTTTATATTTATATTTGGGTCAATGATTGAAATGATTGAACCATGAAAAAAATTTTGAATTGATTTGAGTATCATTTAGCCAAGTTCACTAATTTGAATAAAAGAGCTAAAATTGGGAATTCGATTTGATTTGGGTTTCAATCATTTGGATTTGATTTATGATTTAGAATTTGATTGAGATTGAATTTGATAATTGAAAAATCAATTGGATGGGGGTTGATTTGAATTTGGTTAAGGCTAAGTCCATAAGATAAAATCAAAAGGCTTAGGAAGGATTTGGAGTTTGAATTTAATCATGAGTTTATCATTTGATAATTGATCTAATTAATTTGGATTTGAATTTGAGATTTGATTTGAAAGAAGAAAGCAAGGATTTGGATTGGGCTATAGGGTAGACAAGTCTCCCTAAATGTCTAAGGCACAATCTATCCTTATGGCTAACTCTTCTAAGTCTCTAATATTTGGTTAAGGGTTCATAATCACTGAAGTGAAGACCAAGGAACTCTCATGAGAGTCTAGATCTATGATAAGGAATTGAGAGCTCAATCCAAAAGTGAGGTGACCAAGCCCCAAATCAATTCAAAACCTATGATTTTCTTCATGGATCAATCTTTCCTTCAATCACTTGCCCAAATATAAAAATAAACTATAACTATTAAACCAAATCCAAGTCAACTCAAGTCAAGCCCATCTTGAACCCTTTTGACTTGAAATTATCATATGAACCAAAAACCATTTGACACTAAACCAATTGCAATTGGATTTATATTTCAATCCTAGGCTCATATATGAGTTCAACTAAACGTGAATCAAGCCAAAACTAAATCAATTGACCCATTTAGATCCTCTTGACCTAAAGTGGCCTAAAGATCCTTTTTGAGCCAAGTTCTAATCCAACCCAAATTAGATTGAACTAAGCCCATCCAAACCTCATGTCATGATCAACAATCATTCTAGGGTGATTAATGACCTTGAATTGGGTCAAACCATGGCAACTTGGTCCTTTGACCAAGTCAACCTTTAGCCTAAATGAAATCCAAGCTAGCGAAAATCCACCATATATCAAATTAATTGAAACCATTGATTCAAACTAATTCATAATCAATGATTGAACATGATCAAATCCTCAATTGAGCCAAAACAAGTCCAATTGATAATTTTACCTAAGTTGACTCAAATTGGCCTAAAAAGTCAAAATGAGTCAAATCATGATTTGATCCAAATTGATTACAACCAATGGCTCAAGTTCATTCAAAATCATTTATTGAACCTGACCAAAGCCATGATTGAGCCCAATTTGACCAATTGGTCAACTTGGCCCAACTTATCCCAAATTGACCTAAAAGGTCAAATTGGCCAAAATCCAAATTAAACCCAAACCAAACCAAACCAAAGCTTATAATAATTTTTAATTAATCAATTGAACATGAACCAACACCTAACCCAACCCAATTTGGTCAAATTAGTCAAATTGGTAAACTTAGCCCATTTGACCTATTTGAATCAAAATGAGCCAAAATCAAACCTAAGCCAAATTAATCAAAACTACTTGAACCAAAACTCTTCAAATCATCATTTAAACCTAACCCAAGTCTTGGTTTGACCCAATTTGACCAATTGATCAACCCAACCCAACATGAACCTATTTGAACCAATTTGACCATATGAAGCCAAACCACCCCAAACCAACCCATGGGACCCTAGGAGTTGGCCAAACCTGACCTAAACCAGTCCTAGATCGCTCCCAAATCAACCCAAATCTAAGTGGGCACAATCCAAGGGGATTAACCATTGGACAAGCCCTTTTGCATAGGATTCTTTCTATAAGAGGCAAAGTCCACTTTCTCCTCTCTTGGGCAGCCATCCAATTGCCCTATGGAGCACACCTAAGTATCCTAGCCCACCCTAGAACAACTAGGATTGGCCATGGACCAAGGGGAGTTCACCTCTTCCCCTCTCAAGCCAAACTGACCACCCTATGGACAAAGAAAATAAGATCTCCCCCATATCAGCCTTAGAGATTCTTTCCATAGCTTCCTCCACTCCAAGCGAGCCATGTGGACCAGATGGAAAAAAAGTCAAATGGTCTGACAGTGGCTGGCTGGTGAGAAAATAAGATTGAATCCCATCCATCCATGACACTCGATTTTGGGGTTTACTCCCTCAATTTGAGTGGGATTCATGATCATTCACACTATGTAAGTTCCCTGGGCATTTTTTGAAATCTGAGAGCTTCTTAAAATAACTCGAACCTCCCTCGATCGGCATTTCCCCTCTACATTTGAAACCAAAATAGGGCATCCTCATTCTGATGCATATTTCTTCTCACCTCCACCAAACTGCAATCAAACTTGCACACACCTTCCTTGGACCTAGTCGAAGCCAAATTAATCCTTTCCTAAGCTTCCAAGCCACCGGAGATATGAGTTCGACCAAAGCCAAAGCTCCTACGTGCGTGGGTTGGTCCACCAAGTGATCTACTTAAAATCAAAGCTCGTGGGGCTCAATAGGGCTTCATTTCTACCAAACGAAGCTTTCCTAATCGAACTGGCCATAAGCTCGTGAGGTAATAACCAAATCCTTGTATGAAAATGTGTTTCCTTTTCAAAGAAAACTTGCATTTGAGCCATCCTGGTTGGTTCCTTGTGGATCCGCAAAGGTGGGTTGAGTTTGGAGTGGATCTGAGCTTAGGTGAGCTCGGATCGAGTGACCCATGGTGGACGGGCTCCGTCATTTATCGCTCATAAGAAGATGGATCATGGACCATCCGTTCTGCATGATCGAAATGGACAGTCGTGATCAAATCATGCTTAGATCCCCTGTATTTTCTTCTTAACCACATGATTTAGTCGTGGTCATCCAATCTTAGATTGGACGGTCCACGAGAAAGCACGTCCGCCGCAATCCGAGTCAGCCGACGGATGTCACAACTTAAATAATCAATCCCGTCACGCCATGTGGAAAGCTCGTGACGTTAGCAGCCACATGGTACCGATGGATTTAGGGATTTAATTAGGTTAATTAATCCATTTTGAAAGCTGAAACTTCTAAAATTCATAAATAATCCTAAAAAACCAAAAAATATAAATAAGGGCTCATTTTAAACGTATTTTAGAGGGGAATCTATTACAAATGCCATTAAGTGATTTTAAATAGTGATTTTTTTGCTTAATTTGAGTTTAATTAAAAAGGTAATTAGCCTCATTATTCTCTGATTATGCATCTGATTAACTCCAAAATTTTAGACCATGTTTAGGGGGATGACCTCTGCCTCTCTTATTTTTCTTGGAATTTATTGGATGCTTAATGAGGGAAATTGGTTAATTGAATCCTAATTACCCTCTTAATTCAATTCATGAATAATTAAGTAAATGAATAGTGAATTAATTAATTAATTACCTGTAACAATGAAAAGTCTTAGGGAAATAGTTTATGTTTACTCCTTATGACCATTTCATTAAGCCTCATCATTTGTTTCAAATTAATTAAAGTTTAAGTAATTAATTAGCCACTTAATTAATCAATCAAAAGAAAAAATAATTTAATTGCTTTAGAGCCTAATTAATTGTTTGAAATGACTTAGGGATTGAGATTGAAACCTCTTCCTTGATCTCTTTCCCTAAGTTAATTTTATTATCCTAATTGAAATATAATCAAAGGATTTACTTGACCAATTAAGGGCTTAATTAAATTAATTTAAAATCCATTTCATTCATAACTTTGATTAATTAATTCTTGGGTAGTTCTTTAGATGTTTAATAGTCTAAAAAAATTTAATGAAATTATGATTAGCTTATATGTGTGAGAAAATCATAAAAGTATTTAATTAAATCTCTTAAGCTTAATTAACTGAGCCAATTGCATTAGGCCCCTTTCATTTCTTAGAGCATTACTAATTTACTTTTCATATGGTTGAATCTCATATTGGAACATCATTAATTAGTTAATTAACTTAAGGTGAAATAGGGTTTAATTAATTGATCTAATTCATACCCCAACCTAATTAAGCCATAAAATCAACCTAATTGCTTTTCATTAAATCAAATTAGCTCACATATGAGGAATGAGTTAGGATTATCAAACCTCTTTCACATTTCTTAAATCAAATCAAACATAAAATCAAAAATGGCTTTAAGAAACTTTGGTTTATTTTAAATGATCTTATTTAATGTGATTGTCATTATGAATTAGTTGGATTGAATGAAATTATATGCTTGTGTTTCTTTATTTCTTTCTAATCATGTTAAAATATTGTATGCCACTTGTAGTCATACATTCATTTCTTTCAAAATTAATTAAATAAAATGATTTCATTTACATTTGCATGTGTTGGCTTAAATTAAAATATGTATGTGCTATTATCACTATTAAATCCCAAATATATTTTCAAAAGCTTAATAATGAATAATAATATATATATTTTAGTTACATATACATAGGAGGTGTATGTTAATATAAGCTTAGTGTATGAAATGGAGTCTCTTTCTTTCATTCATATGTTGATTTGCATAAGTTTGAATATTAATGGGTATATTAGTCTGGACATTCTGGGAACGTACGGCTTTAAGTAGCCCCAAGGAGGTTCCTACATCACTTCCCTAGTGCAGAACAATGGCAACATACCTGTTTGATTTTATTCTTATGCATTTTGACATTAGAATTTAGTTAGAGCTTTATTTCATTTACACATATAAATTAAATAAATCAAATTCTACTTTTGCATGATTTTCATTCTTATAGTTGTTTATACATCTATATATATTTAAAAATAGCGGGTATATTAGTTTGGATATATTTGGACACACAACTTTAAGTAGCCCCAATGAGGTTCCTACCTCACTCCGTGTAGAACAATGATGATACTGCTTAAAATTTCATATATTTGAATGTATACTTAGCTAATGAATGAAAACTCCATTTTTCTATTAAAAGATATGCATTCATATTTTGTTCAAGTGGTTGGATTGATTAGTCATATGATTTAGAGTTCTTTTCTTATACTTTGTATAAGAATTTAAATAGAGCTTTAAATTAATATGACAAAATAATTCAGCCAAAGAAAACTTCAATTCCAAGTATGTGCTTATATTTATCATTTAAGTGCTAAGATATAAATTATGTGTATAGTTATGTTTAGGACTTAATCATATGCATGATATGATGGAAAGAAATGAACAAATATATATTATGTGATAGTAATTAATTAATTAATCTTAAAGATGTCTTTCTTATTGAATGAGATTATTTAAAGTGAACCTAAACTTAGGACTAATTAAAATATGTAATAAGCTATTCATTAATTGGAATTTATTTAATTAATTGGCTTTAGATGTGGCTTAAGGTAGGGATAAGAGAGAGTGACCATCTCTTTTCTTATCTTCATAACACTTAGTTGTTAAGTGTAGCTTAAATGAAATAAAAGAAAATATTAATTAAAATTCTCAAATCAATTAAACCATTTAAAATAAAATCAACCATTCATAATTAAGTGTCCTTCACATTCAGAGAATTATAACTCTAAAGCCTAGTTAGGACATACCACACAACCCTTAACACACACATTAGAATTAAGTCACCACTTCTAGCTTTATGTATGTATTTGATGTATGTTTTATTTTGTACCATTATAGATTGGATGTTATGGTGTATTCTTCATAGATTGGATGTTAGGCTGTGATTAGCCTAATCATATTTTTTGCAGGAGATTGTGCTTAAGGGGTGCTTAAAATAAATATAAATGCTCTCTTTTGTAGGTTTGCTTAACCCTAACTGAACTAGTGGTGGACTTGGTTATCGTATGTAAGTATAAATCATATACATATAACAGTTTGGGTTGTATGGTGTGTTTAACTAACACTTATTTTACTGGTGTTGTTAGATTTACTTTTCTTATTTTTGATGCAATCTTGCATTAGGAATTAGGATTAATGTTATGGGGGATTAGGATGAACGGATGCTAGAAGGCTTTGTCCTGGGAGGCCCTGTGATGCCTTTAAAGAAAGTAAATCCAAATGAAGAAATGGTGGAGATATGAAGACCCCCCCGCCCCACGTAGCATTTATTTATTTTTAATTATAATTATTCTTTCATTACCGAGATGCATAAGGGTAGAGCTCGGCTACCCATTTCTCTTTTCGGGTTGTACGGTGGTACCCGCCCGCACCGGTATATTATTCTTTCACGTTGAGTTTATAAATTGATTGATGTTTTATTTACAATTGTGTAATAGAAATGACATGTATTTTCTTAGTTTCTTCATATATGATGATTTAATGTGTGGCCTGGATCCGCTTAGGCTCTTGGAAAAAAATAAACTATTTACCTTAATCACAACTCATAACAACCTCTTAGCTTAATGTTGTATGTTTAAATCATGCATATCATCTTGCTTCATTCCTGTTAAGAGAGGGTTTCCATCCATGAACGATAGGGGAAGACTTGACCTTTGAGGGTCCCCTTTGTGGTGAAAAATACTTCTTTTTCTCTAATATAGCCAATAAACCTATTTCATCATGCATTTAAAAATATAAAAATCCTATGGTCTATGTCAAAATGAAGAGTCCAAAAAAATTGATAAAATTTACATTAGACTAAGTCATTATTCATACCACTCATGCTCTAGTCTCTGCAAAGGTTTAAGGACTTTAGTTTCTTTCTAAATAATCACTTATTAACCATCTTACAAAACATATGACTTGACCACATGGAGTTAGTTGGGTGCCACTCCAAGCGGTTATAAGTCCAGCAGTCAGGTGGTTTATCCTCTCTTGTGGAGGTAAATAATATACCCATTTTTTGCCTTAAATTTAGGACGTGCTTTGTCCTTCGCTAAAGCTCCCTAAATTTAGGATTTGAGGTTGTTATTTTCCCTCGGCTACAAGCATAAATCCTCATCTCTTAGACATTTCTATAATCTTGTATTATGTGATTATAAGTCATAGCATTTTAATAAAATTTCAACTCAAGCATATAATTCTCTTCAATTTCGAATATATAAAGCCTAAGCATAGGATAGATTGGGATGCTCACTAGGTTTTCTAGTATCATGAGCATCCCCTACTCATCTCCTTTAGCTTAAGTCTCTCCTTTTGATCTATCCCACTTGATTTTCTAAACATAACCAATTTATTGATAGTCCTTTGAATTCTTTGAAGATAATAATTGCCTACTTAGAGTATTCTTAAGGAACTTATCTTCCTTGGGATGTAATAACTAGGGGCTTGCCCCATAGGAACTTTAGAACCTAGTTTAAATAAATCTTACTTTATTCATCCATGTATAGTAGGAAAAAATTACATTCGAAAACCCATCATGAGACCTTAGATGATTAGGTTTATCATTGGGTAGTAATTTTATCTTTTGAGATAGTGCACTATTCCTTGATTTTGTGCCCGATCACCTCAATAAGTACACACCATTGGTGTCTCTATACACACACACATGAGAATTTAAAATAAACACCTAGGGTTAAATTGGCTAAAATCTAAATTAAATCCAAATTAATTCAAACCAAAGCCTACAATCATTTCTAATTAACCAATTGAACTTGAACCAACACCCAACCCAATCTAATTTTTGTCAAGTTGGTCAACTTAGCCCATTTTAATATGAATCCAAATGAGCCAAAATCAAACTTAGGCCAAATTAATTGAAATCACTTTAAACAAAAATTTTTAAATCATCATTTGAACTAACCAAGCTTTGGTTTGACCAATTTGACCAATTGGTCAACCCAACCCAACATATTAACCCATTTATTTGACCAAATGAAGCCAAAACTCATGAAACCAACCCATGACTTGGAGGTGACCAAACCTGACCCAAACCCATCTTTGGTCAACCTAAAATCAGCCCAAACCCATTTGGAGCCAAGTCTCATGCAAATCCTCCATGGATCCTCTCCTACATTTGATTCTTTTCTCATATGGCAAAGTCCACTCTTTCATCCTTACCATCAAACTTCCAAATGGGGATCACCAGCCACCCCAGTAGTGGGCTAAACCAAAGGGAGGTGAGCTAACTCTCCTCCCTCCCATACCGAGAACCAAAGAATCAATGGAGAAACCACCAGCCCATATCAAGCCTTGAGCCACCTCCCACTCCTTCCTCCAACCAAACTGAGCCACTTATACTCGATTGAGACACCTCGGTGCTCTGATGGTGGCTAGCCAAAAAATGGGAGGCAATCCCGTCCGTCCACCTCAGCCGATTGAGGGGTATACCCCCTCAATTATAGAAATCAGACTACTTTGATTGGTGAGAGCTCCCAAGAGTGAAAAAATGCACTAGCACCTCTGAGCACTTCCAAACCTTGCCCACCAGATTTTCCTCCCAGGTGCCAAAATGGGGAGCTCGATCCATCCAAGCTTGCTCATTTCTCAACCAAACTATATATCCTCTTACACACACCTTCCATGTACCTCGTAGAAGCTACCTAAGCTATTTCCCAAGCTCCAAAGCCACCGGAGGAGGGACTTCGATCAAGAATGAAGCTTCAAAGCTTGATCCTTGGCCTTCCGAGCTATCCGGGTGGAACCAATATAATTGCTGCTCAATAAGGCCTCATCTCTACTAGACAAAGCTTCCTCAAGCGTGTGAGCCACCGGTCTTAGCTCCAGTGAGATAATTTCATAAAAATAGATCTCTAGCTTAAGTGGTGTTGGTCTTTTATGAAGGAAATTCTCTATGACTCCATCTTAGCCATTAGATCCTTGTGGATCCCTCGTGCGAAGATGTGGGTTGATTTGAATCAATCAGCTCTAGTGAGCTTCAGTGATCCATGGTGATGAGCTCCGTCGTCTTGGGGAAGGAGGATCATAAGCCATCTATTAAGCATGATTGACAGATGGCTCGATCGATCGCTAGATCTATCTATTTTTCCTTTATGCATTGAGATTGATCACCGCCCCGATCCAGATCGGACTAGATCAATACCACCGCCGGTAACTTCGCATGGATGTGACTACTTAAATAGCCAATCCCGCAATGCCATGGAAAGCACGTCACATTAGCATGCCACGTGACACGTATGAGATTAGGCTTTAATTAGGCTAATTAAGTAGTTTTTAAGGCTGAAACTTCCATAATTTATAACTAATTATAAAAAATCCAAAAAATATAAATAATGGCTCATTTTAAAGATATTTTAGGAAAATCCATTAAAATTATCCTTAATTAATTTTGAATAGTAATTTTAGCTTAATTAAAGTTTAATTAAAAGTTTTAATTATCCTAATTACTCCCTAATTAATTAACTAATCAATTTCAAACTTTTTGAGAATGTTTAGGGGATTACCTCTGCCTCCTCTATTTTTCTTAGAATTTATTGGTTGATTAATTAGGGAAATTGATTGCTTAAGCCGTAATTATCTTTTTAACTTAATTAAGTGATAATTAAGCATGTGAACAGTAATTAATCAATAAATTTGATCCCTTGATCACTGTTGAACAGTAGGGAGACTTATGGAATTGGATTAGGGCCTCCCTCCTAATATTTCCCTTAAGTTTCCATCTCTTTTCAACCAAAATCCTAATTAAGGATTAATTAACTTATTAATGGCTTAATTAGTTAAGTGGAAACTCAAATCATGCCAAATCATGTTTAATTAAGTAAGAGGCTTATGGAATTAGGTTGGGACCTCTTTCCCAACCTTTTCTCCTTAAGCCCATTTCATTTCAAAAGATAATCAATTAAATTTATTAATTAAGTAAAAGGAATGGATTAATGTATTAATGGCTTGATTACCTAATTAAAAGGGTAATTGCATTTAATTTCCTTAATTGATCCATGGGTAGAGCCCTAGGTGTTCAATAACATAAAGAGAGTTAATGAAATTATGATTAGCTCACATGTGTGAGAAAATCATAAAAGTAATTAAGTTAGTTCATTAAGCTTAGTTAATTAGTGATTGTGAGCTTGCATTAGGCCCATTTCATTTCATAAGAGCATTGCTATTTACTTTTCAATTCATTTGCATATTACATTGGCTCATAATTATTTAATTAATTATCTTAAGGTAACATAAGTAAGGGTTTAATTAATTGATTTAATTCACATGTTAACCTAATTAATCCATAAAATCAATCTAATTACTTCTCATTAAATTAAATTAACTCACACATGGGGAATGGGATTAGGAATAGCAAACCCTCTTCTCATATTTCTTAAATTAAATCAAACGAAATTAAAAATGACATTAAGAAATTTTGGTTTATTTTAAATAAGCTTATTTAATATGATTGTTCTTAAGAGTTAATTGGATTGAATAAAATTATGTGCTTATGTCCCTTTATTTCTTTTTAGTCATATTTAAATGTTGTATGTCACTTGATTCATGCATCTATCTCTTGTAAAATCAATTAAATCAAATGATTTCCGTTATGTCAAGCTTGCATGTGTTGATTTAATATATGTGTGGCTATTATCATTACTAAATCCAAGTCTAATTTTCAAAACCTATAAATGAATGATTATATATGCTATGAATGATAGCTATAAATACATAGGAGATGTATGTGATTATAGCTTAAGTGTATGAAGTGAAGTTTCTTTTTCTTCATTCATGTATTGATTTATGTAAGTAAAAAATGTTAATGGCTATATAGTTTGGACATCCCAGAATACGAGGCATTAGTTAGCCCCAAGGAGGTCATTTAATTATCTCACTTTTCGATTTAACAATGGCACGTACTCCATTTGATTTCATTCTTACATGCTTCAATACTAGAATTTAGATAAGACTTTATTCTATATGCATAAAAATTTCAAAAATATAACTTTAGCATAGTTTTTCACTCTTATAGTTACTTGTACATTCATGTGTATTTAAGAGTAGTGGGTATATCTAGTCTAGACATTCCGGGGATGTAAGGCTTTAAGTAATCCCAAGGAGGTCTTTAGCTCACTCCCCTGGTATAACAATGGTGAAGTATCCACTTAAAACTTTTATACACTTGTATGTGCATTTAGCTAATAAATAAAAATCCCTTTTTTATTAAGAAATACATGCATTCATATTTGTTCAAGTGATTGAATTGATTGATCACATAGTTTAAAGTCTTCTTTCTTATGTTCATGTGTATAAGCTTACATATGTTTGAATGTAATGGGTATATAGTTTGGACATCCCGAGAACACGAGGCTTTAGCAAGCCCCATGGAGGCCATTTGATTACCTCACTTTCTTGGTTTAACAATGACACATACCTATTTAATTTCATTTATATATATTTTTATATAAGAATTTAGATAGAGCTTTAAATTAATATGATAAAATGATTCAATCAAATGCAACATCTAAATTCCAAATGTACATGTTTACATCCATCATTTAAGTGTGCTAAAAGCATATTGCATGTATAGATATACTTAGGATTTAATCATATGCATGCTATATATGATGGAAATAAATGAATGAACATGTGTCATGTGATAGTAATTAATTCTAATTAATCTTAAGATATCTTTCTATTGAATGAGGTCATTAAACTAAACCTAAACCTAAGATTAATTAAAACATATAATAAGTCATTCATTAAAGAGAATTAATTAATTAATATGCTTTAGATGTGACTTAAGGGGATAAAAGAGAGTAATCATCTCTTTTCTTCTCTTTATAACACTCAGTTGTTAAGTGTAAGCCAAAAGAAACAAAAGAAAATATTAAGTAAAATTCTCAAATCAATTAAATCACTTAAAATGAAATCAACTTCTTATGATTAAACATTCTTTCATACTTAGAAAATCATAACTAAACTTAGTAAAGGCATACCACACAAACTTTAATACATACACTTTAGAAATAAGTCACCACTTCTAGTTTTATATGGAGTGATGTATGTTTGGTTTTATAATGTATTGTTTTAGACTAGATGTTAAGGAGTATGCTTCGTAGACTGGATGGTAGGTCGTGATTAGCCTAACCATATTTTATGCAGGAGATTGTGCTTAAGAGGTGCTTAAAATAAATATAAATGTTCTCTTTTGCAGGTTTCTTAGCCCCTAAGCATAATCTAAATTAGGACAGGTGGGCTTGGTTACCCATATGCAGGGTGCTAAGTCCAAATTATTCATATAACTGCTTAATTTGTATGGTGTATTTTGCTAACACTTATTTTGCAGGTGTAGTTAGATTTATTTTTCCTACATTTTAATGTAATAGTGCATTAGAAATTAGAATTAGTGTTATGGGGATTAAAATGAGTAGTGGCTGGGCTTTGTCTGGAGGCCTGTGATTCCTTTGAAGCAAGCATATCCAAATGGAGAAATGAAAGAGATATGAAGAATAATGGTAAGAAGACCCCCCCCCTAGCATTTATTCATTTGTAAATTATGATTATTCTTTCATATACTGGGTTGTATAATGATATAGCTCGGCTACTCATTTTCTTTTTTGGTTATGCGACGATACCCAATCGCACCTTTTATTATTTTACATTGGATTTATAAAATTCTTTATGTTATGTTTAAATTGCTCAATAGAAACAACATGTCTTTTTCTAGTTTCTTTATGAATGATGATTTAATGTGTGGCTTGGATCCAATTAGGCTCTTAGGGAAAAATTAATTTTTCTATCCCAACTACAGCTCATAACTAAATTGTTTAAATAACTCATAACCCCACATAAAATCTAGGCGTTAAATCAAGATAATTAAAAGATTTAACAATCCCTCAATTGAATGTTGTATGTTTAATATCATGCATTCATATTGCTTCACTCTTTCTATCCCTGCACGATAGGGAAGACTTGACCTTTGAGGGTCTCCTTTGTGGTGGAAAACACCTTTTTCTCTCAGATTTAGCCCCAACTCATTTCATCATGCATTTAGACATATGAAAATCCTATGGCCTTTATCAAAATGAAGTGTCAAATCAAATAAAATTTGAAAAGAATTGCATTAAACTAAGTCATTGCTCATACCACTCATGCTCTAGTCTCTGAGTAGATTTAAAGACTTTAATTTCTTTTAAATAATAATAACCCAACTATTTAACAAAATCATATGGCTTGTCTTTATAGATTTAAAGTGTAGGAGGAGTTAGTTGGCTGCCACTCCAAGTGGTTATAAGTCCAGCAGTCAAATAGTTCACTCTCTCTTGTGGAAGTAACCCATATACCAATCTTCTCTTAGATCTAGGTCGTGTTTTATCCCTTGCTAAAGCTTCCTAGATTTAGGATCTGAGGTTGTTGTTTCCTTCGGGCTACAAGCATAAATCCTCACCTCTTGGGTATTTCTACAATCTTGTATTGTGGGATTATAAGTCATAATTTTCTAATAAAATTTCAACTCAAATAAATAATTCTCCTCAATTGCAAACATATAAAGCCCAACTATATGGTAGATTGGAATGCTCACTAGGTTTCCTAGTATCATGAGCATTCCCTACTCATCTCCTTTGGCTTCGATAATATGCCTTTCCTTTTGATCTATCCCATTTGATTTTTCAAATATAGTCAATTCATTGATAGTTTTACCCTTGAAATCTTTGGAGACAATAATTGTCCACTTTAATCGAGAGTATTCCTAAGGAATCCACCTTCCTTAGGATGTAATTAACTATAGGGGTTTGCTCCCATAGAAAACTTTAGAATTCAGTTTAATATAAACCCTACTTTATTCATCTATGTAAAGTAGGGGAAAAATCTCGGGTATATTCGAAGACCCATCATACCTTAGGAGTTCTTATTAGATGAATAGGCCCATTGAAGGGTGATGCATCTATCTTTCGAGATAGTACATCATACCTTAATATCCTACCCGATCACTTCAATAAGTACACCTTCAGATCTGCGTTTTGATTAAATTTATAATTTATTTTATTCATCATTCACAAGATTTAATAGATTTGTATTTTTCATCTTGTCTAATTTTAAACCATTAAATAATTTATTACCATTTAGTTAAATTTAATATTAATCATATCAAACAATTTTTTAATGTTAAAACCTCAAGATTTATTAAACCTAAATGACCTAACATAATAACTAAATACAAACTTGACTTGAACTTCCGGTTTATGCTGATCCAATCAACTTTCAAGTTGGAATCAATCTAAAAGTCTAACCAATTTAAATTTTCAAGTCATTTTGACTCACAAATTCAAGATTAACTCAAATTCGACTTAATTTTAACCCATTAATTTGATATTAACCCAAATTTAACTCGTGAACTTAAATTTGATTTGAAATACATGTTCAAATGGGTTACTAAAGTCATGTTCAAATTAGTCGAACTAAAGACAGGTTGAATTCAAGTTAAAATTTTTATCTAATTATTAAATGGTTCAAGCTCAAGCCATATCTATCCAAATTAGATCAAATTCAGATCAGACTAAAATCTGAGCTGTTGACTCAAATTAACATCTCTATCTCTATGGGCAACTCTACTTAATTTAATGGATGACTCATTTCTTTTTAAATTTTTTCTAAGATGCGTTTCTTCTTCTAATTAAGGATTAAGGATTCTTATGTGTTACTTCTGAGAAGTCGACTTTTACTGGGAGATATATCATCCTCATATACGGGTAATTAACTTATGATTAGAAAAATATTAAAAACAATTTGAATTTCATTCAGCAATCTGGAAAGAGCAGTGTGCTTCTCAAAATCCGTGCTAGTTTTATCCATAACAACTCACAATCACCATGATTTGTTGATTCAGATTGTGCCTACACAACTTAATCGATCAATATAATCTGATGATCATATAATTTTTATAATTTTGATCATTTAATAATAATTCATCAAAATATTATGTGTAATATCTAATCTAATGGTTGACCACAGGTTGAAGGTTGAATCGTGTTGATTAAAGAAGCATATAATCATCAGAACGGAAGGATAACATTGCTAATTTTTAGAGTTGGAATGCAGAAATCTGTGATTAAAATTTTCATTTACAAACAACAAGCCTCACTTAAAACAGCTTAACTCCAGAAACTAATCGAAATAACTACTCTAAAAGCTCTGTTAAGTTATCTAAGGAATGCTGGGATATAGGGTTTTGGGAGCATGAAGGAGTTAGAACTAAGCATGACAACTATGGATGCCATGCTTGGTCTCTGAGCTGGATCTTCTTGGATGCAAAGTAGCCCAATTTGTAAGCATCTCAGCACCTGATTTGGTAAGTATCGATCTCCAAGACTTTGATCCACAGCTTGCAGTGCGTGCCCTTGCTTCCAGTTTTGCCATACCTGCAAGCCAAATTAGATTGATTATTTTCTTGTAATCAACAAGGCCACTATATAATTCCAATGGCTAATTCCTCTTGATAAATTTATGCTTACAAATCTTAGAAGATCTACAGAATCCATTGATTCATCAAGACAAATGTTCCTTTGTCCAGTGACAATCTCTAGCACCAGCACTCCATAACTATACACGTCTGATTTGGTGGAGAAGTGGCCACGAAATGCATATTCTGGTGCCATGTACCCACTTGAAATGAAAGGAGGAGAGATGAACTTATAAAAGACATACATTTTTAAGTGATCTACAGAAGAAAGGATTTTGAGTTGAAAATAGCATGCTTACTATGTGCCAGTGATTCTACTTGTGTTTCCTTGAGCTTCGTCGATGCCAAAGAGTTTTGCAAGGCCAAAGTCTGAGATTTTAGGGTTCATATTGCTATCTAGCAAAATGTTGCTCGCTTTCAGATCACAATGTATTACCTTGACGCGTGAATCTTCATGGAGGTATAGAAGACCTTGAGCGATTCCTTCGATGATCTTGTATCGGGTTCCCCAGTCTAATTGTATTTTTCGAACTGGATCTATTTAGCATGAATGAAGGTTGTTTAGATAAATCAAATTATGAGATAAACGAATAACACTTTAAGCAATAAAACAATAGTAATTTAGAGAAGATGAGGTGAACTATGAAATTACAAATGTTTAGAAACTTATGCTACAAAATCTGAAATTCTATGCAAAAAAGATCATCTGTGAGCTGAAATAGCTAAAAAAAGTATCTGATCTATTTGAACTAACCAAACCTCCAATCAAGAAAACACTAAAAAGGAGTAAAGATTGTCAAGGAATGGATAGATGAACAAGAGAAGCATACCGAACAAGTGTTTGTCAAGGCTTGTGTTAGGAAGAAATTCATAGACCAGTATCTTCTCCTCCTTCTCCAAACAACATCCCAGCAACCTCACAAGGTTTCTGTGTTGAAGCTTAGCCAGAAAAGCCACTTCATTTTTCAGTTCTACTACACCCTGCCCTGAAGTTCTGGACATCCTCTTCACTGCTATTTCTTGCCCATCTTTGAGAATCCCCTGTTGCAAATTCAAGATGAGAAATAATTACAAATGGTACAACTTGTGCAATCATAATGCAGAATCAAGGAAGGTTATATCTGTTTTCTCACCCTATAAACTGGTCCAAATCCGCTCTCCAAGCTTATGTACTTCTGAAAAATTACTGGTTGCTGCGTTTATGATAGCAAAATTTAACAGTAGAGATTTCTCCCTCACCTCCTTCTCATTCGCATCAAATTCTAGAATTTAAAGCAGTATTAATTATTTAGTGCAGAAAAAACAAGGCTACAGGACATGATTAGGATTCAAATGCAAAGAGCGATGATGAAAACTTACTGATTGGCACTATCGATAACCTGGCCTTTCTCAATAGAAGTATAACGATGGTAGCGGAAGAGACCATCAATGCCACAGCTTCTATGATGACAAGAATAATAAGCATTTCTGTTTTGTTACTTTCTGTTGCACCAGACAATACTGCAACATTGATCATTACAGATCAAAAATATGAAAACAAAATTGGCTCAGAACATTCCTAGCTAAATTTAGTCTAAGTTTTGAAACTAGACTCACCTTGTGCACCGGCGTTAAAACTATTATTTTTACTGCCACGACCACCATCAGCAGCCAACTCTAGCGACGTCGAATTTTGATGAAAGCTTGATCGAAGAACATATAAACTTCAAACCTCAAAAGACAACTGTATTCAAAAAGCCTCCCCCCTTCGAACGTGTACGGCAGCCGCGGCACCGCCGATAACAAACACTGAAAGCAATCCCCACTCGTCACATTCCAAGTGCACCACACCATTCCATAAATCTTCTGCTTCTGCGCATCGCCAGCCTCCGCCACACCCACCGCGAACTTCGCCAACACCATCGACGCCTCCCAAGCGATCCGCTCCATGAGCTCCACGACCCGCCGGCTGAAGTCGTCCGGATACCACGATTCCACCACACTAGACACAAATCCTACAAGCGCCTGGTTAAGGGATAATGAGAAGCTCCTGTTGTCGTAGCGAAGCAGGCATAAATCCTGGTACACTGCGGCGGAAATGCTCTGTCCGCATCCATTGCTAGAGTCACCGCCACCGCCGCCGGCGGCCAGCTTCGAAGAGGAATCAAGGAGGCAATTTGCGCATGTAATCTGAGAGACGTCTGGGCGGCACTGGGCGAAGCCAAAGACTCCGAAGTTGGAGAGAGCGGAGTAGAAAAGGCGGGATTTTGGGGTCGAGGCAGTGAGATTGGATAGGAGGATGCGAAGATTAAATTCGTAGAAGCTCGAAGAGAGGTAGAGATCGTGGGAGCATCTGCTGAAGACGGGCTCTTGCTGTGAAGCAACTGCGTTGGCGACGATGAGTATGTAGAGGAAAGGAAGATGCATGGCGGAGGAGACGAGAAGCAAGGAAGAGAGAAAAGTAAGGTTTCCCAAAGCAAAAGAACGTCAAGAGACAAGTTACAAAGAAGGATGAGTGACATCAAAATTGGTTTTAGGCTTTTAGCTGAAAAATCTTTCTCAATCTTTTCTTCTCAGCTAGCGCTTTGGAAGTTCTATATTCCAGAAATGTTGCCGTTTTACTCCTTTTTCCTTAAATTTTGAAATGAAAAAATAAATGAATTGACTTTAAAAGGAGAAACACTATAATATTAAAAGAATTGACAAGTTGATAATGTATAAATATATAATGCTAAGCATTTTTTAAACATGGAGGTGCCATTTGTGAAGCCATTATGGAAGAATTCAAGAGCTCTAATAAAAATATAAAGAAAGATTTATATATATATATATATCATATAATTCTTATATATTTAAATATCTAATATCTTAAATATAATATATATATATATATATATATATATATATATATATATATATATATATATATATATATATATATATATATATATATATATATATATAACATCTCAATCTTTAATATATATTTAATCTTCAAAATATTAAAACCATTTATTCATGGGGCATTTATATACATAGCATATAATTCTTATATATTTACATATCTAATATCAAAATATAAATATTTACATATATAGCATCTAAATTTTTATTATTATAATAAAAAGAGTAATTTTCTTAATTTTTTTAAAGTAAAATTCACCTTTTGAAGTATAAAAAAAATATTATATTTATAAATATCAAATTTTAGATGTTAGATATGTAAATACATACAAATTGTATTCTATGTATGCAAATTTTCATTTATTCATTTGTATCACAAATCTCTTAAAATATTAAGTTTATATATTTTTTATTTTTTTAATACATTTCTAGTCGCAAAATACTTTTAGAACCTTTGCAAGGGTCACTGCAAAAGATCACAAGCATAAATAAATACTCTTTAATTGAAATTATTATTTTTACTTTCTTTTCTTTGCATTTATCTATTTTACATTTTTTTTTTTCATTCTCATTTGTTTTCAACCACTGAAGCCTGAAGTCTACGCACCTTGTATTGACTCAGAAGCAATGTGATTTGTCAAATAAATAAATATATATTTGTTATTTGTCGATCTTTATTTTTTATTATTATTTATTAATAATAAATAAATAAATAATTCAATCACACACTGACGTACACATACTTTTAAAGTTTAAAGCGCATATGCATGCTGCCAATCAGCTATGAAACAAATTATTGGTATGAGCAAATACGGCTGAAAACTCTCCAGCTCAAATTTGATTCATCGTCAGAGCGAGTTGACCTGAGGAAAATAGGTCGGGGCCCATAACATGTGGATAAATTACCGCTATATCCCCGGAGATTATTCATACTCGAAGTAATACCACAAAGTGAGTGAAACCACAGATGAATATCTCGTTATCAAAAAATAAAAAATAAAAAAATAAAAAAATTATTAGGTCTAGCTCTGGCTCTGACCTCTCCCTCTAAATTTGAGATTATTATATATAATTATTTATAATATAAAAATTTCATTCTCAAATATTATTGTATTTATGTATATTATAAAAAATTCTCTCTTAAATTTTAGATAAATTATTTTATTTTATTTTTCTTATTTAAAATTAATTTTGGCACTACTTTCAAATCATATGTAAGAATATTTCATACTTTAATTCTCTTTTATTTAAAGAACAATGTTTTCTGTCCTTCCATGTGGATTAACTATGGGAGAAGAGTTCTTCTGCCTTAATTCAAAACTAATATTTCCATAATACGATCACTGGCTTGCCATTGAAAAACTTTTCAGTGGAAGCTAATATATACATTTATAAACGCTTCATAGCACAAATAGGAGCGAAATCGGCCTCAATTATCAGCGAAAGACAAATTTTCATATTAGAATCAAAATGAAGGATAAAAATAATTTTTAGAAGAGGTAAATGATTAATTTCACTATATCATATAAAAAAAACTATAAAATTTAAAGAGAGCAATTACCCTCTCTCAATTGGCAATCATGTAAGATTTAGTTGTTTAATTAAAATTAAGTTTTATATATCCTGGTATTAGCTGATATCAGAGCCATGAATGTGGTGATCCCGGTGTAAATTAAGTTTTATCATGGAAGACTTCTTTTTCTCACCTACTCTGGATTAACTCTCTGTTTCTGCCTTCCCATGTTTAGTAAGAAGAATACGCATGTAAAAAATAACATCAATAAATAATCATTTTATATCAGACATTGAGAGAATAAGATTTTCATCATAGCTTGAATTTCTTTAAATTTTGAAATGAGAAAAATAAATGAATTGACTTTAAAAGGAGAAACACTATAATATTAAAAGAATTGACAAGTTGATAATGTATAAATATATAATGCTAAGCAAGATGGATTTTTAAACATGGAGGTGCCATTTGTGCCATTATGGAAGAATTCAACAGCCTAAAAAAATATAAAGAGAGATTTATATATATATCATATAATATATTTATATTTAATATCTAAAATTTAATATATATATATATATATATATATATATATATATATATATATATATATATATATATATATATATATATATATAATATCTCAATCTCAATATCAAATCAAAAATATCATTATCATTCACTTTAACTCACTTTTAAAATAAAATGCATCTTTTCAAGTATAAAAAAATTATCAGATAAGTAAATATTTAATTTAGGTGTTAGATTTATAAATACACAAAAATTATGTGATATGTATGTAATCTTCAAAATATTAAAACTATTTATTCATGGGGCATTTACATACATATAATATATATTTACATATCTAATATCAAAATATAAATATTTATATATATAACATCTAAATTTTTATTATTATAACAAAAAGAGTAATTTTCTTAATTTTTTTTAAAGTAAAATTCACTTTTTAAAGCATAGAAAAGATGCTATATTTATAAATATTAAATTTTAGATGTTAGATATGTAAATGTATAAGAATTGTGTTCTATGTATGTAAATTTCTCTTTATTCATTTGCATCACAAATCTCTTAAAATATTAAGTTTATATATTTTTATTTTTTTAATACATTTATAGTCGCAAAATACTTTTAGAACCTTTGCAAGGGTCAATGCAAAAGATCACAAGCATAAATAAATACTATTTAATTGAAATTATTATTTTTACTTTCTTTTCTTTGCATTTATCTATTTTACATTTTCTTTTTCATTCTCATTTGTTTTCAACCGCTGAAGCCTGAAGTCTACGCACCTTGTATTGACTCATCAGAAGCAATGTGATTTGTCAAATAAATAAATATATATTTGTTATTTGTCGATCTGTATTTTTATGATTATTTATTAATAATAAATAATTAAATAATTCAATCACACACTGACGTACACATACTTTTAAAGTTTAAAGCGCATATGCATGCTGCCAATCAGCTATGAAACAAATTGTTAGACCCACCGGCCTTAACTCGGTTGGTACGAGGGAGTACTGATTCCTCATCAGAACGAGTTGACCTGAGAAAAATAAATCGAGGCCCGTAACATGTGAGCAAATTACCACTATATCCCGGAATTATTCATACTTGAAGTAATACCACAGAGTGGGTGAAGTCTCGGATGAATATCTCGTTATCAAAAAATAAAAAATAAAAAAATAATAAAAAAATTATTAGGTCTAGCTCTGGCTCTGACCCCTCCCTCTAAATTTGAGATTATTATATATAATTATTCATAATATAAAAATTTCACTCTCAAATATTATTGTATTTAAGTATATTATACAAAAATTCTCTTCCTCTTAAATTTTAGATAAATTATTTTTTTTATTTTTCTTATTTAAAATTAATTTTGGCACTACTTTCAAATCATATGTAAGAATATTTCATACTTTAATTCTCTTTAATTAAAGAACATTATTTTATATCCTTCCATGTGGATTAACTATTGGAGAAGAGTTCTTCTGCCTTAATTCAAAACTAATATTTCCATAATACGATCACTGGCTTGCCATTGGAATAAAGTACGCAGAGTGTATATTCCATAAACCTTAAGAGTACACGCCATGAATACTCCAAACTATACATTAAACATTATTTTAATTGTCAATCAAATTCAAATACAACATCATAAAATTGCATAAAAAGTGTTGTCCGGTGTAGCTCTACGGCCGAACTCCACAAGTAATATTTTCTCCAAGAAAAAGAAGTCTCTGAGATTATAGAAATTAATCTCAAAGATCACTCTTTGGAAGAGAGAAAACAAAAAAAACAGAACAAAAGAAACTGCTTGCCTTAAACTATCTAAGGAATGTTGGAATTAAGGGCTCTGGAAGAGGTAAGAACCAAGCATGACAACAACAGAAGCCATGCTTGGTCTCTGTGTTGGGTCATCTTGGATGCAAAGTAGACCAATTTGTAAACATCTCAGCACTTGATTTGGCAAGTATCGATCTCCAAGTGTTTGATCCACAGCTTGAAGCGCCTGCCCTTGTTTCCAGTTTTGCCACCTGGAAGACAAATTTGATCGATTATTTTCTGGTCTATATAATTCAACCAATGATATGTTTATGCTTATAAATCTTAGAAGATCGACAGAATCCACTGATTCATCAAGACAAATATTCCTTTGCCCAGTGATAATCTCCAGTACCAGCACTCCATAACTATACACATCTGATTTGGTGGAGAAGCACCCATGCAATGCATATTCTGGTGCCATGTATCCACTAGAAATGAAACGAGGAAAGACGACTCTATAAAAGACATTTTTTTAAGTGATCTATTGAAGGAGTGACTCTGACTCAGAATAGTTGAGCTTACTATGTGCCGTCCGCAATCTGACTCGCATTTCGTTGGGCTTCATCGATGCCAAAGAGTTTTACGAGGCCAAAGTCTGAAATTTTAGGGTTCATATTGCTATCTAGCTTTAGGTTGCTTGCTTTCAGATCACAGTGTATTACTTTGACACGTGAATCCTCATGGAGGTAAAGAAGACCTTGAGCAATCCCTTCAATGATCTTATATCGTGTTCCCCAGTCTAATTGTATTCTTCGAACTGGATCTAATTGGTTTGAATGAAGGTTTGCAAGATAAATCAAACAATGTAATAAGAGAAGAAAAAAAAAACACTTAAAGAAATAAAACAATATCGATTTAGCAAAGAAGCGGTGAACTAAGATATTACTATTGTTTAGAAACTTGTGCTATAAAAACTGCAATTCTAAGACATAAATTTCATCAGAAACAATTAAGGATGATAAACATCATAATCTCATTAAACAGGCTTAAAGTTAATAATTCACCCTTGTACTTCAGCTCTCACAGAGTTAAAATATAACCAACCTTATTAGTAAATTCACAAAGATAATTCATGATTAACACATAATAAACCTTTTGTTAGGCAAGTAACTTATCACTTAATTAAGTTTACTAAAACTGAGCTAAATAGTTAGAAAATCATCTTAATCTATTTAAACTAACCAAACCTCCAGCCAAACAAGCACTAAAAAGGAGAAAATCAAGGAATGGCTAGGGGGACATGTTAAACATACCAAATAAGTGTTTGTCGAGGCTTGTATTAGGAAGGAATTCATAGACTAGTAGCTTCTCCTTCTCTTCCATACAACACCCCAGTAACCTGACTAAGTTTCTGTGCTGAAGCTTGGCCAGAAAAGACACTTCATTTTTCAGTTCTACTACACCTTGTCCTGAAGTTCTGGACATCCTTTTCACAGCTATTTCCTGTCCATCTTTGAGAATCCCCTGTTTCAAATTCAACAAAACGCAAGAAATCATTACAAATTATACAACTTAGGTAATCATAATGCAGAATCAAAGAAATTTAATTCTGTTTTTTCACCTTATAAACTGGTCCAAATCCACCCTCTCCAAGCTTATATATCTCTGAAAAATTGCTGGTTGCTGCATTTATGATACCAAGATTTAGCAGTAGAGATTTCCCTCTCCTCATCTCCTTCCAATTCGCGTAAAGTTCTAGAATTTAAAGCAGCAGTAGTTATTTTGTACAGAAAAGAATGAGCCTATAGGACTTAAATAGAATTCAAAAGCAAAAAAAGATGATAAACTCTTACCGATTGGCACAATCGATAACTTGGCCTCCGTCAATAGAAATATAACGATGAAAGAGGAAGAGACCATCAATGCCAAGCCTTCTAAGATGACAACAATAACAAGTATTTCTCTTTTGCTAATTTCTGCTGCACCAAAAAGAATGCTGCAACAATGAGCAGTGCGGATCAAAAATATGAAAAAATAAAATAAAAAATTAATTTGTTTCGGAATATTCCCAGCTAAATTTAGTTCAAGATTTTGAGACTAGAGTCACCTTCTCCGACGGCGATAACATTATCATTTTTAAGACCACCATCTGCAGAAGACCATTCCGGTGAAGTCTTATTGTTGATGAAATCTTGATCGAAAAACACATATACCTCAAATCTCAAAAGACAACTGTATTCAAAAACCGTCCCCCCTTCCTTCGTGAACGGCAGCTTCGGCACCGCCGATAACAAACACTTTAAGCAATTCCGACTCGTCACATCCCAAAAGCACCACGCCATTCCATAAATCTTCTGCTTCTGCGCATCGCCGGTCTCCCCCACCGCGAACTTCTCCGTCGCCATCGACGCCTCCCAAGCGATCCGTTCCATGAGCTCCGCAACCAGCCGGCTGAAATCGTTCGGATTCAACGAATTCACAGTACTCTTCGAAAACCCTAGAACCCTCTCGCTAGGGGTTTTTACATACATACCACTCCAAATAATCTAATTTTCTCATTTAACACATAAAACTTTAATATTACTCATATACCACGCCAAATATTGCCGTAACTCATTTTTACCATTCCGTAAGCCTTCCGTAAGCGTGGAGATGGAGTGTGAAGAGACTCATTCCTGCATTGCTCCATCGAACGCTCGCAGATTTTTCCTCTTGCTGCATTTTGATTCAGAGGAGAGAGCGAGAGAGAGAAAGACGAGGACAAACTGATGGAGGGCTTCTTTCTTTGATGAGATTGAGAAGCGTGGATATGGGGAGAAGAAGAAGATATGTTGGATAGCACCAAGGATTGCCAGGTTTGGCACCAAGCTCTCAAACCACAAGAATAACTCAAAATTTTGCAATTGCCAAAAGTTCCCTTTCATTCAAGTAAGAGGGGCTATTTATAGCCATTACAAGCATATTTCAAAAGAAAAGAATTCAAAACATGGAGGTGTACCACATTAATGTGAAGCATTAAATTTTCATTATTTTATGCCAACCACCCATGTCATGCATTTTTTTTATGTGGATTCAACCACCTCACATGTCATGCTTTGAATTTTAAATGCAAAATTTCAAACATGGAGTTTCTAGAAAAAAAATTAAAATTACATAAATAAAAGAAAAGATGAAATCATAAAATGGGCCTTAAATGCAAATTTACTTCTTTTGAATTTTCTTGGGCTTTAGCAGATCTTGTAAATGGACCTTGGGCTAAATTTTCTTGGGCTTTAGCTTGAGATCTTGTAAATGGACCTTGAGCTCTAATTTTTGGTTCCTCTGATGTTCTACATCAACTCCCTGCTCAATTGAACTCGCCCGTAGAGTTGAAATTTAAGAAATCTTCTACTAATTGTGGCTAACTTCCAAACACGTCAACCATGTGTCTTCATGGTGGCTTATTCTTCCAATGAACTAAAATGATGTTCGTCGGATTAATGGGTGCTTCCTCGGTGATAATATAGTCAACTTCAAGGAAGAGGGCTTCGCAAGTACGGTGCTACATCTCCAAAAGAGTTAGACAACAAGTGGAGGTTTGCTTCCTTCATATGATAGAATATCTTCAATATTAATAAGCGGATGAATGAGCATATCGGCAAATCAAGGTGATAAGCATTAGTTCCAATTTTCTTGAGAATTTAAATGGACCACAAGCTCGTGCATGTAATTTCTTATATCTAGTGGTTTGATAACGCCAAGAATCAATACATAATCACCTTCTTTATATTCTTTTGTTGAACGATTATGATTTGCCTTAAGCATTCATTACTTATAGTAATTTGCTTTCTTATATCTTCATGGAGGCTTTGAAAATCTTTAACAAATGATGTCGCATCGAGATACATGAGATGGTTTGCAACATCAATTGGTCGTGGGTTTTGACCATGACTATCTCAAATGGTGATTTTTTGTAGTTCTAGATGTAGTACTATTATATAAAAATTCGAGGTTGGTAAATGTAAATCCTAATTTTCTAAACTTTTACCTACCAAGCATCTAAGCAAATTTCCTAAGATACGATTAATTACTTCAGTTTGTCCATCAATTTGTGGGTGAAAGGCAGAAGAAAATTTTAATTTGGTGCTTAATAATTTCCATAATATTTTCCAAAAATATGAGACAAACTTAACATCTATCGAAATAATGGTTAAAGGGAGACCATGGAGTCGCTATTTTCTTAAAAATAATTTGGCTATATAAGAAGCATCATTTGTTTTGAACAAGGTAAGAAATGAGCCATTTTGAGAACCCATCCACACAACAAAATACTATCATGTGTCCTCCCCTAGGTAATCCAAAATAAAATCCATTGATAGGTCTTCCCAAGGCCTATAAGAAAGTGGAAGTGTGTCCGACCTTTGTTTGATAGTTTTAGCTGTTTACAAATTAAACATTGAGCCACTAATTTTGAACATCTCATTTTAATGAAGGCCAATAAAATCTATTTTCTAATAAACATATGGTCTTATCCTTTCCAAAATGACCATGACTACACCCCAAAGATGTAGTGATAAGAAATTCTCTAAGAGAAGATCGAGGAATGCATAATTGTTTTCCTTTATATAAATACCCATTTATTGTTATCAAGAATGTCCCTTGTAAAGTTATTGGTTTATCTAGATGTTCAAGATAAATTAGTGAAAATCGTCACAATATAATCATCTTTAATTCTATCAAATGGGATTCTCAATTCTAAAGAGGAAATCATTAGGTTTACCTAGATAAAGCATCGCAGGTTTATTCTCAATTCCGTGCTTATGCTTTAGAAAAAAGAGTAGTCTTGTAAAAATTCAACCCATTTTGCATGCCTATGACTTAGAGTATTAATGAATTTTAAGGCATGATGATTAGAATTAAGTATAAATTCTCTATGTAAAAGATAGTGTCGCCAATGCCTTAAGGATTAAATTACAGCATAAAACTCTCTATCATAAGTGGAATATCGTTGTTTGGCTTCATTTAACTTTTCACTAAAGAATGCTATGATTCTCTTGACTTAAAATTCCACTATCCCAATTCAAGCATCACATGTAACTTCAAAGGCTTTAGAAAAATGAAGCCTAAGGATTGGTGCGTAAGTGATAGAACTTTAATTTGCTCTAAGGCCTTTTGTGCATTAAGTCCAACAAAATTTATCTAATTTTAGTATATTAGTTATCGGAGCAATAATGGTACTAAAATTCTTAATAAATCTCCAATAAAAAGTGGCTAAACCATGAAAGCTTCTAACTTCAGTAAAACTTTTGGGTGATGGCTAATCTAAGATTGCTTTTACTTTAGAAGGATCGTTTAAGTCCAAGAAGTGGATATAATAAAGCCTAAAAGATTACCTCGCTTGCAAAAGAAACACTTTTTAAATTAATGTATAATTTCTCTTGTCTAATTTCAAATAACTTTTGTAGGTGTTGTAGATGTTCATTTTCACTTGGACTAAAAATCAGAATATCATCAAAATACACCACCAAAAATTTACCTATGGTTTAACAAGTATTCATTAATCTCATAAATGTGCTAGAGCATTTGAAAGTCCAAAGGGCATGACAAGCCATTCATAAAGTCCATCGGGTCTTAAAAGTTGTCTTCCACTCATCTCGATCTAATGAATTTGATGATATCCATTTTTAGATCAATCTTTGAAAAAAAATTTGCTCACGAGATTAAATCTAACTCATAATCGGGAATAGAAACCTATATTTGATAGTAATTTTATTTATTGCTCGACTCAACACACTTCGCCATGTTCCATCTTTTTTTGAGTTAATAATGCACAAGACACTCTTGAATAAAACCCTTTCTTAATAATTCTCAACTTGTCTTAATCTCAATATGCAGGGTTCATCCTATAATGGAAGATTAGAAGTTGAGAACGTAAGAACTCAATAGCATGTTGAATGTCTCTAGAGGAGGTAGCTCATCGAAGCTCTGGTGCAATATTTAAAATCAAAAGAAGAAGAGAAGAGACCACAGTATGTGAGACTCAGATTAGTATGACTTCTTTATATGTAATATGTGAAGAAGAAATGGATCAAAAATTCATTTCAGAAAAGCTCCAAAACCTATTATTTCTATCTTTGGGGTCAAAGGAGGAAGAGTAGATGTTTTAAAGTAAGGATCATAAATGATAGTATTAGGCATAGAAGGATTTTCTATGATATTAATTGAAGTTTGACATTTTTCTTCAATAGAGGCTTAGTAAAGTCGAGTTATTTTGTGTGGTGTTATGGAGGGTGTTTTTTCTACTGGCTTTATTGGTAAGAGTTTAATAGTCTTGTTATTATGTTTAAAAATATAAGTATTTTCCCTACCATAGTGAATAACATTCATATCATATAGCCAAGGTCGTCCTAAGAGAATATGAGCAATGTCCATAGGGAGAACATCACACCAAATTTGATCCTCATAGCTTCCTATTTTAATAGAACTAAACATCGATTGGTGATGGGAAGAGATGATTTACCCAATAACATGAAATGGTGGGTGAGGTTGATTTTAGGTTGGCTCGAGTTAAGGTGTGTGTTGAAATGACATTCAGCACTCCTCCATCTAACCTACATCTCTTTTCACACAAAACATATATGCTAAAATGTTCTTTCTCCTCCAATCTTCTCATTTTAATTACACTAAGACATCTCATCACATTAACATGAGTGTCATCATTAATTAATTCTTCATCGATAATGGGGTGTCATCATAAACTTCTTCTAGATTATCATCTTTTCAACTTCTTCTAAAAAATAAGATTTGAGCTTTACATTGATTTTGCATATGACCCTTTTATGACATTTAAAATATATTACTCTAGTGTTCTTAGAGCTCCCTTCAATTAGTTTTAGGCAAAGTGGTTGGGCCATTTGGATGTGGTCTAATAATAGATCTATGATGAAATGGAAGGTACTTGACTTTTAGTTTTAGAGAGCAAATTTCTTTTGTTGTTCAACCAATAATGCATAATGAAATGCTTCCTCTAAAGATTGTGGATCAAATAATTTAACTTCATTTCTAATGTCACCTAAGTCCAATAACAAATTTATTTTAATTGCCAATCATTATCAGACAATCGCTAGAAACTAGATCTTCAAAAGTATTTAAGTATTCAAGATAATTACCTTGTCTCAAAGTTAATAATTGACTATGTAGCTTCTTATCATGATGCCTAGGACAATACTTTGCTCTTAACATTTCTTTCATTTCTCAAGTTAGGTTTGTCCTTCCTAATCTTTGTTCTTTAGCTAAAGTATTTGTCCAATAAATTTTAGCATGTCCTATTAATTTCATTTTAGCAAAAGTAACAATCATCCATTTTATACCAATCAAAGAAGTCATCCATTTGAACTAACCAATCAAGAAATTTATTTGGGTCATGTACCATTAAAGTTGGGGCTTCTACTTTAACTCTTCGAGATGGATCATTAGAGTCTTCTATAGTCTTAAAATAATTTTCTCCCCACCATTTCTAGCAATTGATTGTCTTCTAAGTGGTTGATTTTCTCTATGGTTTGGATATGAATCTTCTTCATCTATTCCTATTGGCAAGTGAGCGGTATTGGAGGAGGAGTTGGCACTCTATTATTTTGTAGATGCTAATAAGAGTTTGCATTTGTTCTTTAAGTTCTTGCATTTGATTCTTACTTTCTTCTAATATTTGTTGAGTTTTTAATTCATTATCTTGGATCCTAAGATCTAAAGCATCAACTAATCTAGTCAAATTTTCAACTTGATCTTGAGAGATAGATTTTATGATTTCTTTTTTTTTTTAAAAAAAATGAAAAAAAAGATATATGAAAAGCTAGTGAAAAAAAATGAAAAAGTATAATATAATTGTGCAATCAAAGAGAAATTTTAGGCTAAGAGAACTTCAGTGAGGAGTACAAGACCACTTAAATCCCAAGCTCTTCTGACAGTTTAGGTCTTTTGACAAAGTTCTATTTAGCTTCCAAAATCACCAAGTTTAACACATTTATATTATTATGCATTTATGCAATGAAAAATGCTCAAATTTATCAAGCCTCTTTTCTTAGAAAGCAAGTTATCATAAGTTAAAAAAAAAACTTCTAAAATTAACCATAAACAATAACAACAAAGATAATAAAGTAAGTAATTAGATTTTGATTTGCACTAATGGCTATTATATTTTTTGGTGAAGAATTACCTCACTAAGGTTTTTCTTTTTTTGAAGGGGACACAAGTTCACATTTGGAAAATAAAAATATATATGGAGCTTACTAATTGAAATTTTATGTTATCACCATAAACTTGCAAGCAATATCTATCCTTCCAAGCTACTAATATGTATTTAAACTATCATATAAAAGAAAATCAATTAACCTCACAAGTTCAAGAAAACTCACAAGTTTGAAGACAAGTCTATTGAGATGCTCCCTCAACTTTGCCCAATCCTCCTTCCTTTTCAGCCTCAAATTTGATGGAGGTGGGCTTCTTTCTTTGATGAGATTGAGAATGGGGTATTGGGGAGAAGGAAGAAGATATGTTGGATAAGTAAGCCCCAAGGATTGCCAAGGTTTGGCCACCAAGCTCTCAAACCACAAGAATAACTCAAAATTTTGTAATTGCCAAAAAAGTTCCTTTCATTCAAGTAAGAGGGCTATTTATAGCCATTACAAGCATATTTCAAAAGAAAAGAATTCAAAACATGAGGGAAAGGTGGGTGGCCACATTAATGTGAAGCATTAAATTGCCTCATTATTTTATGCCAACCACCCATTTCACATGCATTTTTTTATGTGGATTCAACCACCACATGTCATGCTTTGAATTTTAAATGCAAAATTTCAAACATGGAGTTTCTAGAAGAAAATTAAAAATTACATAAATAAATAAGAAAAGATGAAATCATAAATGGGCCTTAGCAGTTAATGGGCTAAGTTTTCTTTCTTGAATTTTCTTGGGCTTTAGCTTGAGATCTTGTAAATGGACCTTGGGCTAAATTTTCTTGGGCTTTAGCTTGAGATCTTGTAAATGGACCTTGGCTCTAATTTTGATTCCTCTTGATGTTCTACATCAAAACCTCATTCTTGAATCGAGATTCCCTCATTCTCGCTCAATAGAGCCTCTCTTGTCTGAGTAGAGGAGAGCTGGATCCGCTCGTAATTGAATAAAGACTCTCACCCAAAGGTAATTTCAGACTCTCATACGAGATTCTTCCTTTTTGTTCAAGAATAAGGTGCTTATTTCTTCTTCATTGTTAGGTCATCGCATTGTTGATTTGTACTTTATGGTGGCAAGAGCATGTGTGATTTCCTTGTCAGACTTTATTTATATTGATTTTTGATTTTGTTAATACACCATTATGTCTTTTTCTTTAGGATTTGTGATTTAGTTCGTTGGAGAGAAAATTCAAATTTTATACATACAAAATGCAATAAACATTCCTTCTTAGAATAATTTATTGTTTCTATTTTAATGGTTGTTATTATCTGCTGGTTTTGTTACTTAGATCTTACATCGTCAATCATATTTAAATTTTGTTCGATTGCATTATATTCGAGCTTTGCTCATTGTTTTGATAACATTGTCAAAGTTTATCGGTTTTTTTTGTCATTATGCTTGATTTTAGGGTTTTAAGGAGAGCTTGTTTTCTTTTGATATTGTCTTAAGAGATTGAGAAAAGATGAACCATCGTCGCGTTTTGCTTTGTTTCTTTTGCATTTCTGATTAGGTTTTGGATCTTAGCTCTGGTTTATCAATCCTAAAACAACTCCATTCAATGGTTGCTCTACTCTAGTTTATTATGCTTTTCATGATTATGATTGTTTGAAGATTTTTTGTCATTTTATTTTGTCATGATAATCAGAATGATGTTTGAGGAGCTTCTTCAAGTATAGTAATGAAAATGAAGATTGAAGAATGTTATGAGGAGCATTTGTTTATTACCTCTATCTATATGTTTGTTTTGATTCTACTCTCATTTGAGCTCATTTTGTTTCACCATGCTTATCATAGAATTATTTTAAGAGTGGATACAGAATTAGAAATTCTTAAATCACTATCATATGTCATCTTTAGTTTTCGTTATCTATTAAAGTTCTTATTTTCATTGCCAATTTATAACTTATCATATTTCAAATTTCTTCATATTTGAGTAATTCCATATTTATTCATAACAAATATTTATATATGTAGTAATTTCAAACATGAATCTGCATTGTTTTGAAATTTTATGGCTATTAGGTTGGAGAAATCAAGGCGAAAAAATATGAAGGTGGAAAGAAGACTTTGAAACTTGATAAAGATTTAATCAACTTATTTGTACTTAGAAGAGGTTATGTTAATTTTCCTTGAAGATCACATTCAATTACATGCTCATATGGGACGCCACCAAAGTACAAACTGTTCATATTGATTTGGCAAAATTATTAAATTCCAATGAAGATCGATTGAAGTTGTCATTTCCATACAAAATGATGTAGTTATAATTGATGGGTATGTGTTTAGTAAACACCCATGAAAGATGATTTGAGTTGAAGAATGTAATGATGAATTACTTATTAGTGAAAGAAGAGACAACAATGTTTTACATATGTTCATGTTTTGAAGATGCTGAAAAACAAGCGAGATCAAGCAATTATGAATAATTTTGGAGTGAAGATTAAAGCGGTGATAAAACTCGAGTTATAGTAATTTGTGCACATCGAGGGTGCCCATGGAGGATAAGAGCTGGTGCTAACCACACATTTCAAGTGAGAAGCTAGAGTACATTTATGCCTAAGAGTCAATTGAGCTGGAAATGCAAACTTCTAGTTGGGTGGCTCTCCAAATAAAAGATATTGTGAAAAGAATCATAACCCTAAATAATAGCTAGAAAGTTCATATGGATTATCACTCCTTATGGAAATCTAGGGAATTAAAGAGCGAGAGCTAGCATTCATTGATGAGAACAAAGTGGGTAGAACTCATTTCAGTAGAATTGTGTTCACATATCACATAATTTATGATATGGTTGATAATTCATTCATAAGATTCAAAAGTTTTGGTTTGCATGATTGATTTTGACAGATGTAGCTCTATTACTATGCATGTCACCTAAAATCCAAGTACCGTCTTACTCAAACTCTGATGGGAACAATGGAATTTTCACTATTGCTTTGCTATTATTGAGACCAATCAAAGAATACTTGGGAGTGGTTCTACACAACTTGGAGGAGTTATTTAGTGATGTTGCTCCTTTGGCTTTTATTTTGATATGGAAAAGGGTTTAAAGATTTGATCTATCCCAAATGAGAACCAAAGGTGTATAAGACATTTATGGAAGAATCAAAAAAATTTTGATGATACTCATCATTTATATCAAGATGCTAATAATACATACTCAAAATTAATTTCAAAGAAAATAAGAATTATTGATCGGTCCACATATACATATCTTGTTTCACCAATAAGTGGTCAAGATCCTAATTTTCTAATGAGATAAAAAATTCTTATAACACAAATAATGGCGAGTCATTCAATTCATGGATTGAAGTTAAAACCAAAAGGATTTGGATGCTTGAGGGATATTAATGGAACAACGTAGAGAGGAAGATTTTCTCTCATGGAGAGGCCATTTGGTACTAGAAGAGCACATTAGAGATCAAGAGAAAAGATTATTATTAGGCATTCACCATTTAAGCATTAAAGGAAATCATGAGAGGAAGTTGATCACCAAAAAGATTCTAAAATAAGTGGACGCCTTGTATTCATTTGCTTGGGCACAAAGATCTACCACTATGGCATACATATGTTGATGAGCTTTATCATGTTGTGATTTCAATTATATTTGAAACCACATTTTATATTCCTTGCGATTTATTAATCTATCTCAAAACCGTATATTATTTAACGATATCTAATTTATGAAGGAATAAGCATCCCAAAGAGCAATAAATGGATAGTATTGATGACACATAAATATTGATTCAAGGCAGAGGAAAAGAACGAAAATTAAAAGTTTTCTAGAAGGTAGAAATTACAAAGTAAAAGTGTTCATAAATGTGGTCGATCATGGGGTCATCATAAACATGCAAGAAATAAATCAACTTATGATCCATTGCCTCCAATCAAGCAAATGTAGGCTCTGATAATATTTACACACACAATTGGAATGCAAAACAAAACTCAGAAAGTGATGAAGTTCTCAATGAAAATGAAGACTATCAATTAGATTTTGAATAGAAAATTTTAAAATCGAATTTTTTGATAGTCATAGAAAATTATGATTTGGATTTGAATTTTTTGCTTAACAATATACAACAAGTTTTTTTGGGTTGTCTCTTACATGCTAAAATTTTGTATAGTTTGTTTCCACCTTATCTTGTCATCTTATATTAACTTCATTTATGGTAATAACGCATGGATTTAAAGTGCATTATAAAATATACTATTTATTGAAGAGATAAGTAGTTGCAAATCTTAGTAGTTGCAAATCTTTGTCGATCACATTCTTATAAGGGCACTTTGTTAAAGTTTCAAGAAGATTTTGCAATCCTTTCTCATGAAGTGGTTGGCTTTCAAGTGTTTTTCAATCAGATTAACTCTTATTTTTGCTTCCTTGTAAGTCTTTAAACCTGTTTTTTGCTTTATATATTCTTGTCTCAAAGTGGTTGATTGAATTTTACCTCTTCATTCTATTTGCATATGACTAGATTACCTACTCTGGTTTATTGAGTGATACATGCATTATATTGTAGAGGTGGCCATTTATTCTCTGATGCATATATGTGTTCTTGAGCATTTGTTCATCCCCTTCTCAAGACTTCATGCTTTTAGTAAGTATAGGTCACATCAATTAATGAGATTGGGTTCTCTGGACATAGATGGTTTGGGTGATACAATGGAGAATGTTATTTCACTCTTACACTTGTCAAATCATCTATGATTCTATGATTTGATTCAAACTCATGTTTATTCTACCTACATATATTGGATTCCAAGTAATTTCATATATGGACATGATGCTTGCTTAAAACTTTCATATATAATAGTGCATCCAAAGCTTTTTAAGTGTGCTGTCTTATTTCTAGTGTTGCTTTTGGAGAGAATGCATTTGAAGAAGTTAAATGAAGAAAACTTCAAAAAAATTCAAATAAATAAAATGAAAAAAGCTTATTTTGCTCTCACTGTAAGTGTGCAAGTGTCTATATTCAGAGATAGATTTGTTATCAATGTAATGGAAATATCAATCTCTTACAAACAATGTGTTTTACCAATATGTGGAAGTTATAATCTGTTTTATTTAAGGATCGTGTTTCTTATGATAATTAGATAATAAATATAAAACTGTTCATGGTCATGTAATAGTGATGAACTTAGATGAGATGACTATGATGTGGCGATTGGCTAGTAACTTGAGCACTTCTAAAATGACAATGATGACATAAAAAATGGTATTTAAAGGAATTCCACTTGAATTATTTAATAGTGCACATAGGTCATTATTCCTTCATCAATGTGGTTTTTGCTTTTTTTTAATTCCATGCCATCTAGGTGTTCCAAATGTAGGCTTGAGTTTAAGGTGCTGTAAAACTAACTTTGGCAAAATAAAAGTAGAGTGATTGAAAATTGATGATCAAAGAAAAAACCCAAGAAAAGATTAGAAAAGAAATAAAACACAAGATTCAACATGATGTGTCCTCATATGAAATATAAAAGTCTCTTAAATTTAAAGTATCATATATCCTCTTAGATTTTATGACATCATTGTTTGAAGTCCATGCAAAAGTGGAGGGTTGCATTATATACAAACAGAAATTTATAAATAATCATGACATGAATCCTTTAAATCAAAAACTACCTCCTAAGCGCATAATGAAAAAAATGAAATGCTAGAGATCGTAAAAAAGCAATAAGTTTCCACATTATGGACATGATGAAGTTAGTCCATGAAACTAGAATTATGGATCTTGGAATATATTCTGAATTAAATTTAAGATATTATGGTTCATAGAAAGATTAATATTTTATGTGTTCAAGAAACTAAATGGGTTAGAAGGCTGAGATTGATAGTTTAGGTTTTAAACTTTGGTATTGAAAAGTAACGAACTAATTAGTGTGATTATAGAAAAAGTTTGAAGGATAATGTTATAAGAAATAGATGTGGAGATAGAATAGCTTTAAAGATTATTGTTGATACTAAGATTATCAATGTTATAAGTCCTCCTCAAGTAGTTTGGAGGTAAGCTCAAAAGAAAAATTTTGGAATGAATTAGAGGATTAATACAAAAGATACCTCTTGAAGAAAAAGTATTTATTGGGGAGATTTAAATGGACATGTTGGTTAGAAGATTTTAAAATATTCATGGTGGTTATGGATTTGAGTGACTAATGAAGAAGGTAAATGGATTTTGCAAAGCTTATGATTTTGTATTGAATACTTTATTTAAGAAAAGAGATGAACATATTATTACTTATAAAATGGATCTAGTAAAACACAAATTGATTATTTTTGATAAGAAAATAGATCGCTTAGATTGTAAAGATGGTCATTCCAAGTGAAATTTTAAGTACCCAACATCGACTATTAGTTTTAGATTTTAAGATGAAAGGTTGTAAGAGAAAAAATAAACTTAATTATTGTCCTAGAGATGGGGACAAAGAACACAAATAAAATAGTTTTAAGAAGAGCTACAAGAAATTAAAGATTGGGATGTTCATAGGAATTAATGTTATGTGGTATCAAGTCTATTCAAGTCTAAAGATGTATGAATCAAAGGAAAACATCTTTAATAAGAATAGTTGGTGAGTCATGTGGTAAGATAAAATAAGAACATTTTTAGATGTAAAACTGGAGAATTGGGAAAGATATAAAATGGCTAGAGATTCTAAGAAAGCAATATATGATGCAAAAAAATTTAGCTTTATGATTTATACAATAGATTAGATACCAAAGAAGGTGAAAGATGTATGTATAACCAAAGAGATAGGAGAAGTAATATAGTGAGGGAGTATTGGATGAAAATAATAAAGTGCTTTTCTTAGAAAAGATATTGAAAATAGGTGGATGAGGTATTTTAATAAACTTTTCAATGAAGGATCAAAAGTACGATTGATTTTAGCAACCTTAATACTAAAAAAAATAGAGAATTTCATTTTATATTAGTTATGAAAAGAAAGCTTTAAAGAAAATGAAATGTGGAAAAGCAAGAACCGGATAATAATAAGTGTGGAAATGTTTAGAGATCAAGGAATTTCTTGGCTTACAAATTTTTTTAATGTTATTTTAAAGACTAAAAGATGTGATGAGTGGAGAAAGAGTTTGTTGGTTACTATATTTAAGAATAAAGGTGATGCACAAGATTGTAAATTATAGAGGAATTAAGTTAATGTGCCATACATTAAAATTAGAGAGTAATGAGCAAGTTACATGTGATAGAAGTTTCACAATCACTTTGGTTCATGCCGTAGATCTACATTATACATGTTAAGAGGTTTGATGGAGAAGCATAGAGAAAATAAAAATGATCTACATATGATATTTATTGATTTAGAGAAAGCTTATGATAAAGTCTCAAGAGATGTTCTTTGGAGAGTTCTAGAACAGAAAGAAGTTAATATTGATATTAAGTATGTATATATGATTCACTTGTGTCCAAACACAAGGAGGATTGACAAATTATTTTCCTATTTAGGATTACATCAAGGATCAACATTAAGCCCTTATCTTTTTTACTTTAGTTATGGATGTTCTTACGAGGCATTTACAAGAAGATGTACCTGGTGTATGCTTTGCCGATGACATTCTTCTTGTTGATAAGACTAGAGAGGAGTCCAAATGAAACTTGAATTATGGAGGTCAACTTTAGAGTCTAAAGGTTTTAGATCTAAACCTAATATATGGAGTGTAATTTTAGTTGTAGAAGTTTTAGTGATAGTATTGTGACTTTAGGTGATCAAGTCATTAATAAGAGTGAGATTTATCATTTTAGGCTCTATTGTTCAAAATGATGGTGAAATAGATGGAGATATATTAGTAGAATTCAAGTTGGATGGTTGAAGTGGAGGAATGCCTATTATGTGATAGAAAAGTTCCACTTAAACGGAAAAAATTTTATAAGATGGTGGTAAGACCGCAATGACTTATAGAATGTTGGCCAATAAAAGAGAAACATAAGACTAAGTTATGTTAGAGATGAGGATTCAGTGGATGAGTGGCTTTACCCTTAGAGATAGAATGCAAAATGAGTATGTTAAAAAAAAGTTGGAGTAGCTCCGTAGAGATAAGATTAGGGAGAGTCGCCTTAGATGGTTTGGCCGTCGTCATCCCATGATTAGATTAGGAGAGTAGATGCATTAGATTTTCCTTATGTTAAGAAAGGTAGATAGAAAAAAGACTTGGTTAAGATGTATAAAAATGATCTTAGTATACTCAATTAAATGAGAATTTGACACATAATAGGACACAATGGCGACGAAGGATTCATGTAGCCGACCCCACCTAGTGGGATTAAGGCTTGTTGTTGTTGTTGTTGTTGTTGTACTGTTTCATTTTTAGATGCAACCTGATTTCTTTAGCCTGAAAATCATGAGTATCTATTATTCTCTATGTATGATGTTATTTTAATATGATGAGAACTTTTGGTGTGACTGATTAGGTTGAACTGTCCTGAAGCAGCAATGCGAAGCTTGCAGCTTGCACGTCGGCATGCAACCAGTTTATATGAACGACTGCTGTACGAGGGATGGATTTTAAGACAAATCTTTGTATGCTTTTTAAAAAAAAGCTTAATGTGAGTTATCGCAGAGGTGTTTCCTGGTTTTGTTCTTTTTAGAACCTGCTTGTTGCTTAGTTAATGTGACTTCGTTTTCTATACAGCAGCCTATAACTTAGTGTTACTTCGTCTGAAGGTTTAAGCTTCTTAACATACTAATCAGTTGTGGTGGATTCTGGAGATATAAGATTTTTATATTTTTAAATGCTGTTCTCAATACAATGAAGGCTAAGTGCTTTTTTGCTTAGTTTTTAACTATTGTCTGACCTTATGTTACTGGATTTAACCTTTTCTTTTATTAGGATCAACAATAAAAGGGTAAGGGAAAGGTTGAAAGGAAACAAGAAACAAGAAAATTCAATAAATAATTAACATCTTGAGGCATAAATTCTTTGTGGATACCATTTAATCAGAGAGAGAGAGAGAGAGAGAGAGAGAGAGAGAGAGAGAGAGAGAGAGAGAGAGAGAGAGAGAGAGAGTATGTTGGTTTATTTCAATAAACTTGTTTTAAAATAACTTACTGATTTCTTTTTTCATTTAAACAGAAACTACACCATGCAGACTTCCACTGTGCAAAAGAGATACTTATGCAAGTACTAATTGCAACTATAATTTTTGAATGCAGGTTTTCCTGTCTCTTTCCTTAATGGTGACTCTAACATGTGCAAAAGAAGTTCCACTCTCTGAATTGAATCCAACGTATGCTTGGTAGGAAAAATCCGGATTATCTTCTGTGTTAAAAACCTTTAAAATTTGCCCATTGGAATGTTCTCTGTGTTTTCTTGTGACATCTCTTACATGAGTGCTTGGTGGATAAGTCTGCTTTCAATTCAGTTTGCAGGAGATGTGTTAGGTTTTGTGTTTTAGTATTCGTAAGTTTGTTTGTAGCTTTCTGTATTCTATCTGCTTGTGGTGTGGTGTGAGAATTTGTTCAATGTAGTCATTGTTGTATGTCTTTTGTAGTTAATGTAAAGTAACTCTGTTGATTATGGCTGTTGAATGCCTTATTTCTCTTTTCACAATCTTTTCACAATCTGTTGAATGCTTTCTTTCTTTATTGATTATGGCTGTGGAAAGCATCAACTCCATGGAGGTAGTAACGGAACAGCCAGAGCTCCCTTGTTGGTAACTTCTGCTTCAAGTGTCACCTGCCAAACACACACACACACACACACACACACACAAAGAAAAAAAAACCATGATGCCTTGGATTGCTTAAATTATTTCTTCCTCATGAACTATTGCTTAATAAGAGGAATTTCATTTATACGGATTGGAAATCTATTCTAGTGATTATAGGCTCGTATAAACTTAGATTTGTGTGGAAATATGCAATTGAGACAAAGGAAAATGGTATGAACTTCGCAAGAATATGGAACAGATTCATTTCAGAAAGACAAAAAACATACTTCTCCATGGCTCTATGAAGGAAACGAAGAAAAGGAAATAAAAATGGAAAATGGTGAAGGAATTAATTAAAATTAGTTTACATCCACTTGTTGAAAGAAGAGAAAATGAGTGAAAAATTCATTTCTTTCTTGTTTGGTTGCTGAAAAATAAAAGTTTACGTTTCCGTAAGGAGTGAACATGTGAGTCACAGCAAAAGGATAAAAAAAATTTCTTAATTGTTTTTACTACAATAAGGTAGGAAATTACATGATGTAAGATATAACTTTAAAAATTATAAAATTGTTGTGTGTCAAAACATTCATGATGGTGGAGAGGGAGTATTTAACATCATAATGCTTCTATGAAGATTTAGCACATGAGTTTTTACTTGATAAATTTGAAAAGTTTTTTTTTTTATATTTAACTCAATTGAAATAATTCTTGTAATATATATTTTCATATGATGTATTTTTTATAATTAGAAGAGATGTTGATACAATGTTATAAGAAGGGATTTTTACATACATACCACGGCAAACCATCTAATTTACTCATTTAACACAAACTTTAATATTTCCGAAAATATTCCTTAATAAGATGTGTCACAATACACAAGATCGCTTATACTAAACCAACTTACATCACTATAAAGAAAACTAACTTACTAATGAAGAAAACATTGCCAAAACAACAATTAGCATTCTTATTATAATCTTGTTTTGTTTTGAGAGGATCTTTTCTTGTATTCTCCTAAAAGTACGCTGATTGATTCTCAATATCATATAATGCATGTTGATTTAATAAGTTTACTGGTAATCCTCATTTGTTCAATTTGTGGGCATCTTAAAATTTCTTGCCAAAACTTCTACCTTTATGGGATGTGTATAGACACATGTAGTTAATGATAATGGACTTGATATTCTTTAACTTTCGCGGTGAAGATTCATTTGTGCTCATTGATAGCATTCCTTTGTTTGTTGGAAGATTATTAGCGATTTTTGGATATAAAGCTTAAATCGAGAATATCAACACTTCCTCATGAGTATAACTATCAGTAATGAATGATTAAGTTGTTCAAAGTAAATATTAACAACATCTTTGCATTAATTCAAAGGATATATATATATATATATATATATATATATATATATATATATATATATATATATATATATATATATATATATATATATATATATATAAAGCTTAAATCTGCGACAAAATAAATAATTTGAAATTTTAAGCATGGGCAAACAGAGAGAAAAAATAAATGGAAGTCACAATGATTAGATCTTCAGTCACAATATTCATCAAACTGTATCCACCTAATATTCATCTCCTATGCCATGTATTCCCTTCATCAAAAATTGGTTAAATATTCATCTCTCCCACCTACGAGGTTGGGTCTAGTTCCCATAATGCTCATCCCACTAGGAATCAGCTCCAAAATAAGAACTACATGATCAAGTGGTATCATACCCGCATAGCCAAGGAGCTAGAGGTGGCCACTCAGTCTGCAGAAGAGGAGTTACCTAGGATAGTGTCTTCTCTCATCATAGAGAACAAGTTCCATCCCCTCTCTAGTTCAGATGGAGAGGAAGACATTAGGATTTCAATTTACTTACCTGGTACATTTTGAGGCTCTATGAGTGATCGAGGTCTATGCCAACCTTGATCAATTTTGCGTCGAGTAAGTGAGCTACTGATCAAAGTCTAGTTCGCTTTGATTTATGTTCAATCATCCCAGGTGTGCGACATATCGACAGAGAGGGCTGAGGCCCAGTATCAGCAGACAGCTTGAATGATATCAAAGTGAATTATTTTGATATTAAAGATTAGTGTTATATATATATATATATATATATAGTAAAATTGAAGTTTAGGGGTTAGATATGTAAATACATAAGAATTGTGTGGTATGTATGTAAATCCCCCTTATTATTATTATAAATTATTTTTAAAAAATATTCAAAATTAATTTCAAATTAAATATATAATCTATATAGCTAATATTTATATTACATTAATATTAAAATAAATTCAGTATATTTAAAATCTTGAAAAAGAATTTGTTTATAATATTCTAAATAATTTCTCATAATTAATATTTAAAATCTATCGTAGATGCAATTACATTTGTATGGGCCATTTATGTAATTTATTTGTCAAAATTAGAGTTGAATCAAAAGTTTGTTTATATATAAGTAAAAATTCCATGCATGAAGCAATCACTTTTTAAAATTTCTTGCCTTCAAGAGTTAATGAAGTTTATTTCTCTATAGTTGTTAATAAAAAAAATAGATAATTTAAAGGAAAATTTACATGCATAGCACAATTCTTATATATTTACATATCAAATACTTAAAATTTGATATTTATAAATATTTTATATATATATATATATATATATATATATATATATATATATATATATATATATATATATATATATATATATATTTCTTTGCTTGTGTGTATTTCACTTTAAAAAGATATTGATATTATTATTTTTTGATATAATATTAAATATTTAGATATTATTTATATAAATATTAAAATTTAAGTGTTAATACATTGCAAAAAGAATGCAGGATTACTTTATAGTTGTTTCATTGAGAGTTTTACAAATTCATAAGTTTATTTTTTTCTATTTGGTAAAAAAAATAATAATGTAAAGTATTTGAAGATTTTGATGTCCAGGTGGCTTCGCCGGTTTTATGTGAAAGATATAAATGGCATAGTGGACGGGCTGACTGAATACTTTCATTGTCGGTGTATTTGGAATTCCCAAATTTTAATTCTAAATACACAAAATATATAACTAAGGAGTGAATTCCAAATGCATTTACTTTACTTTTGCTTTACTTTGTATTCCAACCAAACACCAAAATTTTCAAAACCCTTGCATTCACTTTACTTTACTTTGTATTCCAACCAAACAGCCCTTTAGGTGTATCCTTTTGTCTTCAAGAGCATCAGGCGCATACGACAAGTTTTATTGATCTTCATTATGAGTTGTTGACCTCCATGCATGATACATCAATCGAGTCGAGCTCAAAATCCAAATTCAATGGACTTTTGATATAACAGCTCGTAAATCAGAGCTGAGATGCACCAAACATCATCGAAATCAATCAAAATGACATCCGATCGATGAATGGACTTCGTCATCATGTTCAGAACATCGAAATTAGTAAGAATAAAAATATGCAATCTAACGATCAACCGATCAAGCGATCGAGCTGTCAATGTGCCGATGCATATATCGGAGTCAGGAGGCTGGGATGATGCCTAAATGACCTCCGATCGATGAACGGACTTCGTCATCACATTCAAGAAGTAATATAAATATTGTAACAATGATCAACCAATTTGCCAATGTGCCGACGTATATCGAGTCGGAGCACGACGATGCCTAAATGACCTTCGATTAATGAACAGACTTCGCCATCACGTTCAGAACATCGAAATTGATCAGAATATAAATATTGTACAATTTGACGAGCAATCGATCAAGCGATCGAGCTATCAATGTGCCGACATACATATCAGAGTTGGGAGACTGCGATGATGCTCAAACGACCTACGCTCATAAAATTGATTGCGTCGTTAACTTCGAAACATCGAACTCTATTAAATAAGACTATATGCAATCGATTTGGATGAATCTATGTGAACATCAAGTAGTGAAAATGATAATGCGCATTTTGAATTAAAATGGATCCAATTCGACGCCGACTTGAATCAAATGGCCTCCGATTGTGAAACGGATCGCGCACATTTAATCCAGAATGTTGAATTTGCTTAGAAATGATATTCATATTATGCAAAGTCGAGTTCAACAGAGATGCACACTTTTTTAAAAATTAAGTTCATTTGTGAATTAATTAAATAAAATTTAAATAGGCAAAACAAGAAAGGAGAATTTTATTGTATTTGCCGAATCTCTGACGCTTGCCCCACTCGATCCAAAATGATCCCTCAATAAAGAGAAAATAGAGAGACGTAGCTTTACGCGTGTGGACTCCAATCCATGACCATTATCCAATATTTTTTCTCCGTTTGCGCTTAACGATAGTAACGGCGACGGATCAGAAAGGGATGGCATATTCATGATGCATTTCCGCCCTTCAAAGCATCGTTTGGAATGCTGGAGGAATTTAAAAGAAATATATAGATGATTTAGGATTTAGGTGTGTATTTTTCGTGCAAACCGAGAAGAAGAGAAGAATTTATTTCTTTTACAAAAGAACCATGAAGATGGAGGACGTTGAGAAAATAACGACCAATTTATTGGGATGTATTAAATAAAATTCATCTAATATTTCTATTTTTTATTGTGATATTTTCGTTTTGAAGAGAATATGTTCATTACATTTCATTAAGCAATTTGGATGTCGTTTTTGAATTTTATTTTTAAAGTTATTTTGTATATGTACTCTATACTCTCTGAGGTAGTGAGCATTTGACTTCTTTTTCCTTTATTTTTCTGCTTGAGATTATGTTTGGGCATTCCAATGAAAGTAATTTGATGTTTGGATGATTTCTATTTTTCATCATTCTCAGTACTTCCTGAGGTGAGCATTTAGATCTTTTTTCTCTTTATTTTCTTCTTGAGATTATGTTCATTACATTCCAATGGAAGCAATTTGATGTCGCTTGGATGATTAGGTTTTTTTGCATCCACTCTATACCTTCTGAGGGTATGAGCATTTTTGGATTTTTTCCAGTTTATTTTGCCTGCTTCTTGAGATGTTCATTACATTCAAATGTAAGCAATTTGAGTTTGGATGATTTTGGTTTTGGTTTTTTGGCATATGTATTCTCTATACCTCTGAGAGTATGATCATTTAGTACTTTTCTTTATCTTGCTTGAGATTATTTTAGGGCATTCCAATGGAAGCAACCGGAGGTCGTTTGGATGGTTTCGGGGTATTTTATCTGCACTGTACTCCTCTCTTGAGAGTACTGATCATTTAGCTAACTTTTTCTAATTTATTTTGCTCGGTTCTTGAGATTATGTTCATTACCCAATGGAAGCATTTGGAGGCTTTTGGATGGTTTTGGGGATTTTGCATTTGTACTCTTCACTCTCGGAGATCATTTATGACCTTTTCTTTCTTGAGTTTTGTTTAGGGCATTCCAATGGAAGCAATTTGAAGGTCGCTTTGGATGATTTATGAGGGTATTTTGCATCTCAGACTCTGAGAGTACATTTTTCAGTTTATTTTAGCCTTCTTGAGTAAATATGTTCATTACATTACATCATAAGCGAGGGTGACTAGTTATTTTATAGGTACTGTTTGTATCTCTTGAAGGTACATAACATTTAGGCCTTTTTTTCCAGTTTATTTTGCCTGTTTATTGAGATTATGATGTTTAAATAAGCAATTTGAAAGTCGCTTGGATAGTGGGTTTTGGTATGTACTCTCTATACCTCTCTTGAGGGTATAGATCTTTTATGACCTTTTTTCTAGTTTATTTTGTCTGTTTCTTGAGATTATGTTCATTACATTCCAATGGAAGCAATTTGATAGCTGCTTGGATGATTTCTGAATAATTTTTTGCATCTGTATTTTGTCACATATTTTTGTATTTTTGGCGATGAATCGATCAATGAGCGATATGAAAAGTCGTGATGTCTAATGACCCAAATTTGGAAACTCGCACCAATGCTCGAATGAAACGGAGGCGTAATCAGACCGCGTGACTATGCACATCAAATTGGCTTCAGTGTTTGGAAGGACCATACTAGTTATTGGCCAAACTCCAAGAAATTGAAATCAAAAGATTTTCTATGTGCAAAAGCTGGTCGGAAGAAGTTTGCTAGTCTAAATAGCTTAACAAAATTCCAGAAAGTTGATACAAGAACTGGTTGTCCAGCCATGATTAGATTCTCTGTTGATTTGGAGGGGAATTGGATGATTAAAAAATATACAGAAAGTCATAATCATTCTTTGGCAGAGCCTGCTGACCTACATCTTCTCAGATCACACAGATGCATTAACGATGAGAAGGCATTCGTGTTGAAGATAATGATAGAGGCTGGAATTAGAGCAACTGATGCATTCATCTATCTAACTGAGAAATTGGCGTAGAGAATATGTTCACAAAAGAGATGCTTTCAATTTTGAAGAGAAAAGATCAGGATCAATGGTTGAGAATGCATTAATACAATTGTTTAAGGAAAGACAAGCAGCGGATGGGATGTTTGTATGGGATGTACAATTTGATGAGTCGGATTGCTTAGTAAGCTTTTTTTGGAGCAATTGCATGTCTAGGATAGAATATGATTATTTTGGGATGTGATAATTTTGATACAAGCTATCGACTTAATAAATATAATCTTGTTTGTGCCCTCTTGTTGGAGTGAATCATCGGCAAAATGTATTATTTGGAGTAGCCTTTTATCGAAAGAGATAATTGAGTCATTCTCAAGGCTATTCCGAACATTTTTTCGGTTGATGAGTGACAGACATCCTATAACAATATTCACTGATCAAGATTAGGCTATGGCGAGAGCTATCAAAATTATATTATCGCATACTCTTCATAGGTTGTGCCAATGACATATTTCAAAGAAAGCTCCTTCCAAGGTTCATTGCTTTAATAGTAATAAGAGAGTACAAGGGCTATTTTATACATGCATGAGTAAGTGTGACTTAGAGGAAGAGTTTGAAGAAGCTTGGTCTACCATGCTAGAAGAAGGCAATTTGCATGATCATGCTTGGCTGTCTGAGCTTTATAAGATTAGATCCAAGTGGTCCAGATTCACAAGGACTCATTCTATGGGCATCATCTTTGCAACGTAGTGAGTCCACGAACAACGTATGTCACAGAATATTTAAACCAACAAGTTTGCTCACAGATTATTTCTTGGGGTTGGAAAAGGTTATGGAGACATGACACCAGAATGAACATGATGAAGACTTCAAGTGTAGCCAGTCATCGATTGTTCTGTTAAGACCAAAATTCTAAAATAAGCTATGTTTTATACAAGAAAGGTTTATACTATGTGAAAGGAGTTTTTCATGGAGTTGGAGGCCTATCGAACTAAGTCGATGACGCACCATGGAGTATTTGAGAAACTTAGAAAAAAATGCATCCAAAATATGGACTGCATGACAGACTACCCTAGTAACTTGTACTTGCAAAAAATTTGAAATGATGGGATTACTTTGTGCCCATTGTATCGAGTTCTTAGTCGAAGATGTGCGATTTGACAAGTATCTTCTCATGACATTGTCTACCGTGAGCAAAGAGGGATATTTACATTGATAGTGCATACAAAAAATTAAGAGATAGGAAAGCAGATGGAAATGTTACGGCATTATTTTCGAATCCACATAAGTCGATATGCATATCAAATAAGCGCCAAGGGCAATAAGAGAGGAGATCTTGGATCCTTAAAAAACTATATGATGATGTCGACTATAATAAGTGGGAATTCTCCTACCGACAGAGCAGTTAAGAAGAAGTCAACCAAAGAGACATCTTAAAGGATCCATAACGTCAAAAAGTTTCAAAAGGCTTAAGGATATTGGGAAAGATCCAAGAAAGCCAAGAGTAATTTTCTATTTGTGTATTAGTTTTAGTATTTTAAATATTCGTTAATCTTCAAACCATTCTACTTTTTGTTGTGTAAACCAAAGTACAAGATGATAGCTAACATGTTTCGCCACAAGCATCACCTTTCTGTTATGAGTGTTTTTCAGAGGTACGCACAGAATATCACACATTGATGCTGTAAGAAATCATCAACTAATATGATGTTCTACATGTAAGAATTTAACTCGAGCTCCACAATCAATTAGTCGGTTGAAGGATACACTAAGCTGATGATGGATATTATTTCAGGAAAATATTTTAATGCATGACATCATCTAGTTTTGTGTTCTTCAACTATACAATCTTTTTTGTAATGCTTTAGAGTCCCTAAGATGACTCTCTTTAACTTAATAGGCACACCAAGATGTTTAGACTGTATTTAGCTAGGGGATTTTCTCACTGTTTGTTTTAAGCAATAGATTGAGTTAATCCTTGAGACCTTGTAATCATTCATAGTGTAATAAATATGTAATACATTACCAATGGAAGTATTTGAGGTGATGGTTATTTTATAGGTTTTTCTCATATATTTTCTGTCTTGAGTGCATTTAGTCCTTTTTCTAATTTAATTTTGTTATTCATTTATGGCCTTTTTTTCTAGTTTATTTTGTCTAATTCTTGAGATTATGTTTAGGGCATTCCAATGGAAGCAATTTGGTCGCTTGATGGTTTCGGAAGTGTTTTATATCCTTCTCCCGGGTAAATCATTTATGACCTTTTTTCCAATTTATTTTGTCTGATTCTTGAGATAATGTTCATTGCATTCCAGTTTATGCAATTTAAAAGTTGTTTGGATGGTTTCTTGGGGGTATTTATATATGTACTCTGCATCTCTCCGAGGGTACGATCATATACGGCCTTTTTCCATTTATTTTGCGATTCTAAAGATAATGTTCATTATATCTAATGGAAGCAATTTGGAGGTCGCTTTGGATGGTTTCGGAGTGTTTTACATTCAGATCTGCATTCTCTCGAGGGTACAATCATTTATGGCCTTTTTCTAGTTTATTTTGCTTGATTCTTGAGAATATGTTTAGGGCATTCCAATGGAAGCAATTTGAAGACTGTTTGGATGGTTCGGATGGGTGTTTGTATATGTACCTCTCCTGAGGGTATAAATCATTTATGGCCTTTTTTCAGTTTATTTTGCCTGATTCTTGAGGTAATGTTCATTACATTCCAGTTTATGCAATTTGAAAGTTATTTGGATGATTTCTAGGAGATATTTTGCATCTGTACTCTCTGTACCTCTCTTGCGGGTACAGATCATATATGACCTTTTTTCCCAGTTTATTTTGCTTGATTCTAGAGATAATGTTCATTACATTCCAATGGAAGCAATTTGGAGGATGTTTGGATGATTTGGGTATTTTAGATCAGATTCTCCGTACTCCTCTGAGGGTACGAACATTTAGGCCTTTTCAGTTTATTTTGCGATTCGAGAGATTATGTTTAGGGCATTCCAATGGAAGCAATGTGAAAGCTGCTTGGATGGTTTCGGATAGGTGTTTTGCATCTGTACCTCTCCTGAGGGTACAAATCATTTATGGCCTTTTTCCAATTTATTTTGCCTGATTCTTGAGATAATGTTCATTACATTCCAGTTTATGCAATTTGAAAGTTGTTTGGATGATTTCTGGGGGGTATTTTGCATCTGTACTCTCTGTACCTCTCCTAAGAGTATAGATCATATATGACCTTTTTTTCCAGTTTATTTTGCCTGATTCTAGAGATAATATTCATTACATTCCAATGGAAGCAATTTGAAAGCTGCTTGGATGGTTTTTGAGGGGTATTTTGCATCTATCTCTACCTCCGAGAGTACTATCATTTATAGCCTTTTTTTTTCCAGCTTTATTTTGATTCTTGAGATTATGTTTAGGGCATTCCAATGGAAGCAATTTGAAGGCCATTTGGATGGTTTTGGATGGGTGTTTTGCATCTGTACCTCTCCTGAGAGTACAAATCATTTATGATGACAATATCTTTAAGGTATACATATGTATAACTAATGCATAAGTTAACCTAAATCTATTTGTATTAAATCAGATATCTATAAGAAAGGATATCTAGAATTAATTTTTTATTAGTATTAAGTTAGTTGGCAAATTTAATCTCATAATGTGGTGGCAAATTTAAAAAGCCTCTTATTGTTACAAATTTAATTGAAAATAATTATTATATAATTAAATATTATAGGTTATCTCTTTCGCACCAGTTTCATTATAGTTATAACAGAATTAAATTTTTCATATTGCAATGAGACAAAAAAAATACTATTTTTTATAATAGATTGACTTATTTTGTTTGGGTTTCTTCTAAATAAATAGACAAGTCAATCTGATAAGGTTCAAGTTAATATTGAACTTCATTTCACTCATGAGCATACTAAGAATACATTTGAGTTAATTTTTTTAGTTGCTTTATTTTCAAAATAAAAAATAGCTAAAAATAATCATAATCGTATTTAACTATTAATATTTTAAATATTTAAAAAAAATCATGATAAAAATTTAATTTTAAAATTAAAATTGTTAAAATATCATGATTATAAAAAAAATTAAAGTTTAAAATTTTTATTAAAAAAAATTTACTTACACCAACCACAATAATTTTACAATCAATATTTAAAAAAAAATAATCACCCCAAACAACCCTAAATCACCGAGAAACTACATGAAAATCCTGCTCATAATAATCAGCTGCAACCAACACAAAGACTAAATCTAACAAATTACTTGATCATACCATTAATCGTTCTAAGGCCAAAATGACCATTAATCCCTAATTTAATTTTATGCATTAATTTTATGCATTCTGTTGCATAACATTAATGAAGCAATAAATAAAGAGCCATGCATCACTCCAAAAGAATTAATAATAATTAAAATGAGATTATCTTGATTGTTGTATTGATGAAAAAAAAAACAAATATTATTGATGATACACATTCTATGAAAAATAAAATAAAAAATGATTTTAAATGCAAATTTCTTTCAAGAATATAGCCCCCAAAAAAACTAAATCCATAAGATAAAAAGATGATACCATAAAATAAATAAATAATAATAATAAATCAAACTATATGAAATGAGAGAAAAGAAGTAACAAAGTGAGTGAAATATCATCCCGATCCATAAAGCGATCCATTCACTTCAAAAAAAAAAGCTAAGTCTTGCCACCAAACCAATGCATTATACAAAAAACAAAGTTATGATCATCGAAATCATGATTATATATTTAAGCTCATGGAGTTAATGATTTCTAATGTCAAACTAAATCCTATAGTTCTCAGATTGGATTTTTCAGTCCCAAATAAAATATAGCGTAAGCGAACTCATCCCTAAATATATTCATCTTCTTGGGCCAGTCATGGTGGTCAGCCCAGTTCACTGGGAGTTTGTGGATTACTGCCTCCATGTACTTGCAGGTAAACATCCCGCTGTTAACATTGTTAACTTGAACTGGCAGCCCACTCACCATTTTGATTGGCCATTTTTTGGGATCGCTCGCAAAAGACTGGCCAACATCTTCAATAAGTAATTTAATCTAAATAGCCAGAACATAATCTCAATAAGTTGGTCTAGAAAAAAAAATAGTTAAGAGGAACCAAATTTGAAAATTATTCTTACAATCTCAGGAAGAATGCTCTTATGGGTTGGTTTGGGTAATGAGTCGTAAAAATACCAGGCCTCTAACTTAATATGCCCAACCAAGAGTGTCAGTCATTGATATAAGATAAGATTAACTCACACATTGTCTGCGGTGACGTCTTTGGATAAACATTTTGCTTTCTATCTTTAGGTCGTACCTGACATAACTCTGTAAGAAAAGAAGAAAACGTTTATAGATTCTAGCTTTTATCTAAACAAACAAGAATTGAATCGTAATACCCAACATTCCTGTGGTAACATACCCAATACAAGCATGAAATATACAAATAGGGGACATACGCTGACGAGTGAATACTTCTGCCAGTAAGAAGGCGCATCAATGTGTGCATCCGAGAGATATTGATCCGTCAACAACTCATCGACCGCCTCATGCAATAATGATATTCCCCCATGAATCTATCACCCCGCAAGTGATAAATATTTTAAAGTGATCTTAATTAAACGAATAGGTTATTTTATGTATGAAGGAGCTGATTGAAGATTGACTTACTTGTCCTCGAATCGGGAGCATGACGTGTCAATAAGATGGAGCATCGACTTAGGCAAAATAGCTCTGGATAAGAACTCAACAAAATGATGTGCCTCTGTTGGCTGTAATAAAATTACTGATGACGAAAGTTAGTGATGAAGAGCTAGATTCACTATGAATTAAGGATCGATCTACTGAGATGATTCATACCTTCGATTGATGCTCCTCCACCACAACGATAGCAGTCTATGGGTAATTGACCTTTACTGGCTCATCTTTGTGAACCTATAAAAAATTTAGTGAAATCTATTTCTTTTATCTCAAATTTAAAAGAAAGTAATTTAATACCTCTACTGTCGACTTCTCATCTTGAATGGAGGCCACCACATCACTTATTCTTGTGACTTCCTATAAGTGTGTGAAGGGGAACAAGCTCTTTCTCATCCGTCGAGCCTTCACACCATTCAATGATGACATGCTGAGATCGATGTAGTGGCGGCCCATAAGAACTTCACCACGGTGAACTCTACATGGGCTCGTTGGAAGTATCCAACTCCACTGGAAGCTCATAGCCTCCACAATAGCTTCCTCTACGGTAGCTTCCTCAGGGGCTTTCCAAGTGGTAGCCTCCTCAGGGGTACCCTCCACAGGGGAAACTCCTATGGTAGCCTCCTCAAGAGTTTCCCCTATGGTGGCCCCCACAGGAACCTCCCCCACACTAGGGGTGATAGGACCCCGCTGCCTGGCAAGAACTTCCTCGATAGCATCAACCTGCAAATCAAGCCCATCATCCTCTCCATCATTGTTGCATGAAAAGATGATACTGTATCTTTCAAGTTCTTGAAACCTACAAGTATCCTCTCCACCGCAAAGTGGGAGTAGAAGAGCAAAGGAGATATCGAGGAGAGACATATGGAGAATATGGAAAGTCACAAGAACTCATTGGACTTAAAATATGACTGCCATCTTCGACATGTATGATTGCGGGGGACAGATTCAAGGAGCGTCTCCTCTTCTAATATGTCCTCGAATGAAAGGTAGACCTGTGTACCGATAAAAAAATGTGAAGACATACAACATAAATAAAGACATTCTTATATGAACTAAGTGATATTATTATATGTCACATGGTGTCCTCCCAAACCAATGAAAATATTATTTGGAAACTCTATTTTTGCCCATCGTAGCATAATGGTTTTGTGATGAAATGAGACTTATGATGCTTATGTGCCCCATTACAATGAATATTTAAAATAATTAACTTCAACACATTAAATTACACATTCCTGGAGATATAGAACATACCATCAGAAGAGTGATAAAGCCACTCATGTAACCGGCTGCCCTCTGGGTCTGAATCTTTGATGTAATAACATCAAATTGGGAAACTAGAAAGTCCCAAATGGCTCTACCCGTATATTCAAATCTATCTATGTCATCAGAGCAATCAATTATGCCACCCTAAAATTGTGATATACAAAATAGATTTGACGAGAAAAAAATGTATGTACCACAATGGCAGTGCAATGAGCCATCCGAATGCTTAAGTTGATTCTTGTAGTCCGATGAATTGAACTGCGACAGCGGGAATTTCTGCTATAAGACCTTCTCCTCTTTGCAGATCCCTATCATCATCAGAACTTCATCGTGAAAGAATGCCGCCACCCAACAAGAAAGCTTACTTTTCTATGTCCCAAGAAGCAGATTGGGTAACTAAGTCTTGCTTAATCCCATGGAGTCTAATGAATTGATGCAGATGAAGCCTTTTTAAAATATTAGTGGCTTCATCAATAAAGCGCAAATATTATCGAACAGTTATAGTGGTAGGCATCTCAAGTTATCCTTTTCCCAAACATGGTAAACTTCAAAAGAAAAAATGAAAGAGTATGCAAATCACCCATCAAAACTAACAACTTCCAAATTATTCCTAATAGATGCATGTAAAAAATCCCCCAAAAATCTTCTAAACAGCCTCCAAATTGGTTCCATTGGAATACCCTAAATATAATCTCAATAATTAGGCCAAAAGAAATTAAAAAAAGTAGGTCATAAATGATCTGTGCCCTCAAGAGAGGTACAGAGAGTACATATACAAAATACCATCCCGAAAATCATCCAAGCAGCTTTCAAATTGCTTCCATTAGAATGCCCTAAACATAATCTCAATAAATAGGCAAAATAAATTGGAAAAAATAAGTCCCTAAATGTTTTGTACCCTTAAGAGAGGTACAAAGAGTACAGATGCAGAAAACACCCCAGAAACCATCCAAACAGCCTCCAAATTGCTTCCATTGGAATGCCTTAAATATAATCTCAAGAAAATGCAAGATAAACTGAAAAAAGTAGGCTCTAAATAATCTATACCCTTGAGAGAGGTACAGAGAGTACAGATATAAAATACTCCCTAGAAATTATCCAAACAACCTTCAATTTATTTCCATTGGAATGCCCTAAATATAATCTCAATAAACAGGCAAAATAAACTAGAAAAAAAGGTCATAAACTATCTGTACTCTCAAGAGAGGTACAGAGAGTACAGATGCAAAATACCTCCGGAAACTATCCAAGCAGCTTTCAAATTGCTTCCATTGGAATGCCCTAAACATAATCTCAATAAAAAGATAAAATAAATTAGAAAAAAAGGCCCTAAATGTTCTGTACCCTCAAGAGAGGTATATAGAGTACAGATACAAAATATCCCCCAGAAACCATCCAAACAGCCTCCAAATTACTTCCATTGGAATGCCCTAAATATAATCTCAAGAAGAAGGCAAGATAAATTGAAAAAGGTAGGCCCTAAATGATCTGTACCCTCGAGAGAGGTACATAGAGTACAGATGCAAAATACCCCCCTAAAAATCATCCAAACAACCTTCAATTTGCTTCCATTGGAATGCCCTAAATATAATCTCAATAAACAGGAAAAATAAACTGGAGAAAAAGGTCATAAAAGATATGTACCCTCAAGAGAGGTATAGAGAGTACAGATGCAAAATACCCTCTGAAAACCATCCAAGCAGCTTTCAAATTGCTTCCATTGGAATGCCCTAAACATAATCCCAATAAAGAGGCAAAATAAACTGGAAAAAAATGCCCTAAATATTATGTACCCTCAAGAGAGGTACAGAGAGTACAGATACAAAATACCCCCCAGAAACTATCTAAATAGTCTCCAAATTGCTTCCATTGGAATGCCCTAAATATAATCTCAAGAAGAAGGCAAGATAAATTGAAAAAAGTAGGTCGTAAATGATCTGTACCCTCGAGAGAGGTATAGAGAGTACAGAATCAAAATACCCCACAGAAACCATCCAAATAGCTTTCAATTTGCTTCCATTGGAATGCCCTAAATATAATCTCAATAAATAGCAAAATAAACTGGAAAAAATGGTCATAAAAGATCTGTACCCTCAAGAGAGATACAGAGAGTACATATACAAAATATCCTCTGAAAACCATCCAAGCAGCTGCCAAATTGCTTCCATTGGAATTAAACATAATCTCAATAAAACAACAAAATAAAAAAAAAGGCTAAATGTTATGTACCCTCAAGAGAGGTACAGAGTACAAATATAAAAATACCCCAAAACCATCCAAAACCTCCAAATTGCTTCCATTGGAATGCCCTAAATATAATCTCAAAAGAATGCAAGATAAACCTAAAAAATTAGTTTAAATGATCTGTACCCTGAGAGAGAGGACAGAGATGTAAAATACCCCCAGAAACCATCCAAACATCCTTCAAATTGCTTCCATTGGAATGCCCTAAATATAATCTCAAGAAGAAGACAAGATAAACTAAAAAAAGTAGGCCCTAAATGATTTGTACTCTCGAGAGAGGTACAGAGAACAGATGCAAAATATCCCCAGAAACTATCCAAACAACCTTCAATTTGCTTCCATTGGAATGCCCTAAATATAATCTCAATAAACAGGGAAAATAAATTGGAAAAAAAGGTCATAAAAGATTTGTACTCTCAAGAGAGGTACAGAGAGTACAGATGCAAAATACCCCCCGAAAACCATCCAAGCAACTTTCAAATTGCTTCCATTGGAATGCCCTAAACATAATCTCAATAAATAGACAAAATAAACTGGAAAAAAAGGCCTTAAATGTTCTGTACCCTCAAGAGAGATAGAGAGAGTATAGATGCAGAAAACACCTCATAAATCATCCAAACACCTCATAAATCATCCAAACAGCCTCCAAATTGCTTCTATTGGAATGCCCTAAATATAATCTCAAGAAGAATGCAAGATAAACTGAAAAAAGTATGCCCTAAATGATTTCCCTTGAGAGGTATGAGAGTACAGATACAAAATATCCCTAAACCATCCAAACAAATTTCAAATTGCTTCCATTGGAATGCCCTAAATATAATCTCAAGAAGAAGGCAAGATAAAAAAAAAAGTTTAAATGATGTAGAGAGTGAGAGTACAGATATAAAATACCCCCCAGAAATCATCCAAATAGCCTCCAAATTGCTTCCATTGGAATATAATGAACATAAACTCGAACCATGCTAAAGAAAGCGTGAAAAGGTCAAATGAAGATTCTCAAGAGACAAAGAAAGAGATGTAAAAAACCTCTAAAACCATCCAAACTTACAAATACTTCCATTGAAATGTAATGAACATGATCTCAAGAACCAGCTAAAGAAACGGAAAAAGTCTTAAATGCTATGTCTCGAGAGATAGAGCAGATACAAATAACCATAAAAAATAACCAATTTTCGGGATGAGAAGGACAGAGTAAATCCTAAATTCATTCAAGTTCGGAATGCATGTAAATACTCGTAGTCACAATACCTCAATTTTGATTTGCTATATCAAGCGGCGACGTCCGATCGAGAGCGAGCTAAGCCGAAAAAATCTTCGCCGAAAAGAAAGCTCTAAACTATTCGGACAAAGGAACGACGATCATCTCGTTCTTCTCCCCGCTTTTGAACGATAGGCGGTCGCGGAAGCGAACGATCGCGGAATACACCATCCCTTTACGCCGTCCGGCCCACCATCGCCCGCTAAAATGAGGAAGAAATATTGGACACGTCGTTATGAGAGTCCGACGAAGCTACGTTAACTGGATGTAATATTTTCTCCAACCGCAAAGATTCGCATTCGCTCGGCCTCGCAACTGCAAGCACAACTTCCTTAACCATTTTTATTCGTGATCCACTCCTTCATCCAAAATCCCGCAAGCCAGAGATAACTCCTTCAACCGTAAGCATCGGCCCCTTCTTCCCCCTAATTATCCTTCAAGCCGAAGCCCTTCTCCTCAGTTTTTTCTAGTTCTCCTGCGAAAAATCCCGCTACCCGATTAAGTTGATTCAGATCCTCTCCAAATACCATGCTGGTTGCAACTTAAAAATTTTCCTCTTGTGTACTCTCCTTTTGTCTCAATAGAATCTTTGTTCTTCTTGGCTTTGATGTCATGCCATCCTTAAACTCTCTTCCTTGCACCCTAGTTGAATTACTCCTCTTTTTCTCTCTCCCGTTCATAGGCGTCAAACAACAGAAATCTCAAAAATCGATCCTCTCTCTCTCTCTCTCTCTCCAAAGTCGAGTTCATTTTGCCGGAGGTTTTTCAGCAACTAGATAAGTATTAGGGTATTTTTTTTAAATAAGTATCATTAGAATAGTAATTAGTTAATTAAGTATGATCAAAATAAAATTTAAGAATAAGTACACCAATAGTAATTTAAGCCACGTATCTGTGCGGATAGTTAAGCGTTAAAATGGCCGTCGCAACTTAAATTTACTACTAATAATAGTTTAAGTAATTAATTATTCTTTCTTTAACATTAAATAAGGAGCAGATTGAAGATCAAAGTCTGTCAATCACGCATTTAAATTTTATATTTTAGAAAATAAATTTTGAATTTCCTTAATAAGATAAATATTATTGGAATGATTTATTTTTTATTATATTTGAAAATAAATTTTAATTCATTATTAAATGAATAATAATTATTATACTTTATATATTTATAATTATATCATATTTTAAAACTATTATTAAAAAGTGATTTGTAATTCTTCTAATATAAAATCTTGAATTTTTAGTGTAAAAATATAATCTAAATATTAATAATATATTAGAATTTAACATTTATAATTTAATGATACATGCATACATAAAATATAGAGTCTTGAGAATTACAAAGCACTTTTAAATAATAGTTTTATAATATAAATATAATAAATATTTATAAAGTTTTATAAATAGAATTATTTCATTCAAATTTAATAAAATAATTATTTATTTTCAAATATAATAAAAAAATAAATCGATTCCAAATAATATTTATCTTATTAAAGAAAATTAAATTTATTTTCCAAAAAATAAAAATTTAAATACAAGAACATCTAACTTTGGGACTGCAATCTAACAATCTCTAACTGAGCAAACTTTAATAAGAATAATTAATTATTTAAATCATTTAAGGAGTGAGGCTAATTTTAATGCGATCACTACGCCATATCATATCGAGTAAGTTATCCACTAATTAAACAACTATACTTATTCTTAAATTTTATTTTAATCATACTTAATTAACTAATTATTATTCTAAGGATACTTATTTTTAAAAAATTGCCTAAGGATTATCGGTGACGAGAAGAATTTGTTCCTGTTTTCTGCGGTGAAACAGTAAGGATTACACAGTCCTGTTTTTTCCCCTCCAAGTGAAGGTGTGCGAACGGACAAACCTCACCTGCAATTGTCTCCACCTGATGGCTGAAGCTGATTCATCAATTTTTGAACATGCTATTAAGATAAGGAAACTGTAACCGCCAACATGCGGGTTGACAGAAGTGAGAAAGTATAGAGCCATCCAGCCAATCAGCGAAAGATATAGGGATCAAGATAGAGGGAAGGAGGAGAGCATTTTCAAGCCCACTGGATAAAGATCCCCAGTATTTCTTCTTCATCCAGGTTTTATAATCTCCTCTCTTTCGCTTCCCTTCATTTCATCCTTCTTTTTCTCCACTGGGAATGTGATTTCGTTCGGGCTGTTCCTGTCGGCTTTACCGACATTCGTAAAGATATGGAGAAAGAAAGCGGTGGAGCAATTCTCGCCAATTCCATACCTCACGAATCTGCTCAATTGCATGCTCTGGGTCTTTCCGTCATTTCCATCACTCCTTCTGCCTTTTCCCTCTCTTCTTGCAACACTGTATTCGATCAACTTTTCTACTCGCACTACTCATTCTTTCAACTGCTGCTCTTCCAATGTCAATGATATAGTGAAATAGTTATGGATGTGTGATGAGAATGTGAAATATATATATATATATATATATATATATATATATATATATATATATATATATATAGATTTTACGTAGATTCAAGATCATGCTCATTTACAGACGATTAAAATCATCAGATTAAAAACGCTAGCTTCATTGTGACATACCGAAAACAAAAAAAATTATTACAAATCTCTATGCCAAAATATTGTCAAAATTTAGACTGAATTTTAGACTTAAACACAAAAAATGGCTTGAATATGTATGAAATATTATGTATTTACTTTATGCGTGAAAGATCTCATTACGCTTATCATCAAGAATAAAATTAAAATCCAAGTTTCAAAACATCAATCGATGCTCGAAGGATTGATGGAAATAGTAAATGTATCTTATATCGAGACGAATCACAAATAATCTAAATTGATTGAATTTTGGGACTTAAGCAAATTTAAATGGAAAATCGTCTAAACTCAAATTAAATAAAAGAAAAATACATAATAAATATAAAAGTAAATATCAAGTCAAAGAAAAGAAGAGGAAGAGCATTTATGAAATATCTTAAGCACATATATATGAAACTTGATTTGGAGTTGAGGATAAATTCATATTGGATTTGAAGTCTTTTTTTTATGTGAACAAATCATATTTATCAAATGAAGTAAAGATTCCAATTGAATATCAAATGACTAATGATTGGTGGTAAATCTAAATATCCAATTTCAAATTGAGAATAAAGTGTGCAAGAAATTTGGTAGCTTTTTTATAAGTATAAATTCAGTTGGAGTTGAGGATAAATTCATATTAGATTTGAAGTCTTTTTTTTTTTATGTGAACAAACCATATTTATCAAATGAAGTAAAGATTCCAATTGAATATCAAATGACTAATGATTGGTGGTAAATCTAAATATCCAATTTCAAATTGAGAATAAAGTGTGCAAGAATTTGGTAGCTTTTTTATAAGTATAAATTCAGTTAGTCAACTTATAATCATTTATGAATGTAGCCTTTAAAAAGATCATTTGGATATTGCGCTTAAAGTTGGGTTTGAAGCACAAGAGATTGGTTGAGTGCTACTTTCAAACTAAAGTGAAAATCAAATAAAATTCTTAAGAGGTTTTCACTATAACCAAATGGCATATTAGCAAGTATAGGCAAGACTCCTTAATGAATAATTGGTTTATATTCAAAAGAAGCTTGAATTTAAATAAGATTGCTTAAAGTATGCATAATAAATTATATGTGCAAGAATAAAAGTTGAATATGATGAGTTGATAAATATTTAAAAGATTATTAATGATCTCAAGCTAAATAATCATTGATACTTGAAGAATGCAATGAATAAATTAAAAACAAGCAAAGTTGTAAGATTTTTAAATATAAAATAATGCATTCTATGCCACCAGATTCGTAACACATCATACAGGCGAACATAATGCATTAATTAAGGCTTCAATTGAACTCTTGTATATATTACAAAATATGATTAAAACTCAAATTCAATGCCTTAAAGTTATGCAAGTATTTTTAAATATACCCACATGGGCCCCAACATAATGTTGATGTCTAGATTCAAGTGTTTGAGGATATGCGAGCTTCTTTTTGGGGACAGATTGGTTAACAAAATCTAAATATCTAATAATATTATTATAAGAATTTCAACTTATTAAAATATTTGAGAAGTTAATTCTATCATATAATAATAAATCTAATCATCTATTATTAAACTAATATAGTCGATAGGATCTAAAACAATAAATTAAATGATCAAGCATATTTATTATTCTGATGATGGCTGTGTTGAATAGTGATTTCAATAAGAGGGGATATTTCTATCAAAATGTAATTCTAATTTTAAATCAAATTAACTCAAATTAAGTATCAATCTAAAAAATGCTTAAATGAAATTCAATCTTTAAAAACATAAAACAAACTCCATTCAATCCACATTCTGTAATTGTTTGTTAAAGGGGATAAATTAAGAAAACTCTAGCTCACAAATGAGCCAATGTCAAATCAAGTGCTCTACTATGTTCACTCTCAATCAATCTGACGCCAGTAAGGATGTGACGTGTGTCCTCTAAGTGTGTGGCTTGGCTAGTAGGCTCCACATATGATGCAGTTACGATCAGAGTCCTTTGATCGGGTGATTGCCGTCAAATGGAACCATTATATTACGATCACGATTATAGCTCATATGATCCCAAATGGCTCTGCCCTTTGAGTTGTGAATCATAGGGTATACTTGATAGGGCAAAAAACCCTCTGTAAATTAAGGTAAACTTAAGCTTACCTCCTTAGACAAACACTACCCAAGGTTTACAAGGATTTCTTGGATGACGTAACATATGTGTTGCTGATAAGGATCATTCGGTCAGGTTGGGTTGACTACCTCCTCTGACTAAGTAGACTAGGGACCGTGATAGCCCGGGATGATGGAACCATGGGATCTAGATTGGGCACATCATCATTCTCCCCAACCACCCGCTTTAAGTTAAAATGATGAATTTCATAAATTTAAATTTCAAAACTTTATATGCTGCTACTATATGCTACACATTAAGATCTAACGACTAACCTTAATCAAAAGTTCTCTCTCAACATTGGGAGGGGTAATTAACTATAGTGCTTGCGCCTATAGAAAACCTGGAACCATATCTAAAGTCCTCACAAAATGAAGATGAAATTTAAGTAGTGTCTTATCTACTATTCCATCTACCTTCTGAAAATTACACCGACACTTAAATCATATTCTCTTCAATGTGAGAAGTCGATGACAAATTTTGAGAGCCCATAGATTTTTGGTGACTCTGTTAGGGATATGTTTTTCTTTTCATCTTTGGCTAGTTTAATTTGAGCTATAGTAGCACTGAAGCATGATAAAAAATGAAATTTAAAATAAATTATCAATAGAATTAAATTTAAATCAAACATATTTTTATAACTAATCTGTGTGCTCTACTATATTTTTGTATTTTGAAAGTGTGGGATGATACATTAATTATTGACTATTAATCCCCATCTTTCATTTACAAAGATGGATCTTCAGAGCACACTATTCATCATGCAACTAGGTCGTTAAGTCAACATCCATCTGGCTAATACTGTAATCAATACTGGAGATGCTGGAGTTATCATCCAAATTAGTAGTGTAAACTTTCTAGCTATCATCGCTGCAAATAATCCTCCATCAGAAGCACCTGTATATTGTACACACCTAACTGCAGGGAGGAGAACAACTAGAATAGTCACTACTGTTATTAAGATTCCTCAAAAGAGAGCTCTGTATTCGAAAGATTGGGTCATTCTAATATGTTAGTCATGAAAAGAACCATCATTGTGCAGAAATTTTTAATCATGCTTGTGAATGCGACCACCTTGTCAGTTGAACCTTTCGCATTAAGAAGACATGATCAAGTTTCCTCTATGATAAAGAGTTTGTGATCTATCTTTAGATGGAGTATAGATAAATTTGAAAATTTTGAGATGGGTGAAAAAGAATAGCTCTATTGGTGATGTTATGCAGTCTTTCTGAGCTCAATAGTAGTCAGAACAAATCTTGCAGAAGAAATAACTTGAAATTTTATCTGCTCGAGTACATGGAGTCCTAAAAGTTATCAAGGAGAAGAGTCTAATGAAGAGAAAATATCAACGCTTGATTATTAGAGAAAAATGAGAAAGCTTCAATAAAAAGGATACTCTCAGTGGGTAATACTCAAGATCGTCATAAGCAATTCCTACACGGTGAACATTGGGGTGTGACACCTGAATCACATGTTCGGAAATCCGCTATCGAAAGGTCCCTGCAAGAAAGAAAAAATAAATATGGAGGTCAAAATCTCGAGAAGAAGTAGTGATGCAAAAGCTTCTTCATCTAGAAGCAAGCTAACCCAGAGATATTGGAGAAAAAGAAATACTGAACTACATGCTCAACAACCATTGTTCAAGCAGAAAATTGTACAACCAGTTGTGAAACAAAAATGAGTGTTTCAATCCATAACATGTTTGATAACCTAAGATGGGTAAAGCGGAATAGCTCTACAAATCAAACAGTCCTTCTGGAGCCGACAACGTCAGGTTCTAGCTTCTTTAATGAAAGAGCTTGAAACTGTATATGCGAGAATGCATCGAGTCCTCAAAGTTGGTAAGAAAAAATGACTGATGAAAAGAAAATATCAAGGTCTTGTCATCAGGGAGGCTAGAGTTTCTACTTCAAAGAGGCCTCCTCCTACAACCCTAGCAAGATGTCGACTAATTCAAGTCCCGCACGATGAGCATCGAGGTGTGATACTTGGACCAGAAGTCCAAGAATTCACCGTTGAAAGGTCCTACCTAAAAGGTAAGCAAATTTGGAGGCTAAAATCTCAAAGTGAAATTTCCTTGAAGAAATATAGTGAAGTGATATCTGGACTATACTTTTATAAAATTCACTCCTTATGCACTAGTTTTTGGGGCTAAAATAGTTCTACCAGAAGTTGAACTACCTTCACTCCGAGTACCCATTTAACGCGATCTTACTCAAGATTAGAAGGCCCGTCTATGAGTAGAAGAGCTTGATGTGCTTGACAAAGCTAGGCTCAAAGCTCAACAAAATTTAGAAGTCTACCGAGCGAGGATGCCCAAAGCATTCAATCATACAGTATGACCTTAAACATTTTAAGAAGAGGAATCAGTCTTGATATTGAGAAGACCAATTATTTCTAATAAAAAATTCGGTGACAAATTTGAGTCTGATTGAGAGGGCCCTTTTATCATTGAGAAAGTGTATTAAGGAGGGTCATACTAACTCATTGACCCGAATGACAAAAGTCCAATGTCACCAATTAATGGTCGATACTTGAAAAAATATTATACATGATAAATATATTCTCGAGGTACAATAAAAATTTTCATGGGGGCCTTTTTTGTATTATATCTATTTATTTCGACATCGTGTTTCATGTCGAGATTCTTAAATAAATATACTTACTCAAGATTCAAAAAAAATTGTGAAAATTTTCTTGTTACATAGGGGGCATTTTTTTAGATCTTTATACATAGATGAAATCAATATTTCATGTTAAAACCTTCTTAAGATCAAATGTATCAACACAAATATTGATATATTTTTTAAAATTATTTTTAGAGTTCTTTCAAAGTACTTTAGAATTTCCCCTGTAAGATAGATGGTATTTTTATATATTTATCTGAGTCGACGTCGTGCATCAAGCCGAGATCCTCAGATAAATATACATAATGAGCAGAATGAGCTACATTTATTTATATTAAAGAAGTTCAAACTCTGTAATATATTTCTAAGCTAAACTGTAATCCTCCTGTTAGACAAGAGCCCCCTCTTTTTTATAATTAAGGTTGTTCAATCATCTCTTGTAAAATAGGGGGCCTTCTTATATATATATTCATGTTGACATCGACCTTTTATGCCAAGATCCTTAAATATATTTATAATTATTTTTATTAAAGTTGCAGGCTCATGCAAGGAATAAAAAAAATCTATTTCTACGCATGAAAAGACAGCCCTAAATATTAAAAGTTTATCTCTTAGATTTGTTAAATTTTGAAGATCAAGTTAGAAGAACTCCCAATTTTGAAAGCTTCAATCAACTGAGTTGAAAAAATATCAACCTCTACATCCTGAAGTCTAGGACACAGACGAGTTCTAAAGGTCAAACTCAACAAGCTCACAAATAGCCGAGTTGCTGACGCTCTTCTCACTCAACGAGCCGTAAGAAAAATTCATAGTGAAAGAGCCCTCATTCGTTAGTCCAATGACCAAATCACCAACCCATCACAGCTTAACTCAAAGACTCGAGTAGGTTCTAAAGGTCGAACTCAACAAGCTTATAAATGGCCAAGTTGCTGATGCTCTTTTCACTCAATAAGCCGTAAGAAAAGGCCTTAGTGAAAGAGCTCTTGCTCGTCAGTCCAATGATGATAGTTGTTCAATCTCAAATAAGATCTAGCTTAGTGACTACAAGCAATTAGAATCCAAGAGATCTTTCTACCTGATCGATAGACCAAGACAATCTGAGAAAACTCTCAATTCAGAGCTGGATCAAGCCAATCATATATTGCCTACAGAGTGATATTTCATTTTATTCTCAAATGATCTAATCAAGCATAAAGCACAAATCAAAGCCAATCTCCTCATCAAGTTTGTCAAAGCAGAAAGCACAAGACTGAGGAAGCAATTCCATAATTCATACAAAGCCGATGGTCGAATTAAAGGAATTTTATGATTATTCAGTCTGTTAAAGCACACATTGCTAGACTGATAACTCAACATTGATCTAATATGAGCCAGAAAGCTGAGCCATCTATATGCACCATTCAACGAGTCCGTTAAAGCAACACGCATAGGATTTAAAACATACATACACTTCTTGACAAGTCAATGTGGACAAATCAGGTCAATCTTTCATCAAGTCCATCAAGCTTAAAGCTAGGAGAGAGAGAATTTTAAATCTCCAAACAAATAAACCAATTCCTCCATTAAACCCGAATAAGCATGAAACTAGGGTCGAAAAACCTAAATCTGCAACAACATAGAAGAAAGAGATATTCAGCAAATCTATCGAAATAGAGAGTAGATGGTGGAAGAGCTTTTATCTATCTAACAAGTCGATCCTGACAAATTAATCGATCCTGTCATTTAGCATATCTGAAACATGACATCATATTAATGACAAATTTTATCAAAGTTCCGTAAGATATTGCAATTGAAGCTGAAGTGGTCCAAGTTCTATGGCCAACCCAAAAGGTCAACTAGTCTTCAACAAATATGACTCACTTCATGCGCAAATCACATTTGTTGGGGGCATTTGTTGACCTCCATGCGTGCGTGATACATCAGTCAAGTTGAGCTCAAAATCCAAATTCAACAGACTTTTGTTGTAACAGCTCACAAATCGGAGCTGAGATGCATTAAACATCATCAAAATTAGTCGAAATGATCTCAGATCAATGAACAGACTTCTCATTGCATTTAGAACATCGAAATTGGTCAGAATATAAATATTGTACAATTTAACGATCAACCGATCAAGCGATTGAGCTATCAATATACCGATGTGCTTATTGGAGTTGGGAGGCTACGGCAATGCCCAAATGACCTCCGATCGATGAACAGACTTCTTCATCGCGTTTAGAACATCAAAATTTGTTAGAATATAAATATTGCACGATCTAACGATCAAGCAATCAAATGATCGAGCTGTCAATGTGTCGATGCGCATATTGGAGTCGGGAGGCTACGATAGTGCCCAAATGACCTCTAATCGATGAACGGACTTCACCATTGTGTTGAGAACAACGAAACTGATTAGAATATAAATATTACATAATTTGACGAGCAATCGATCAAACAATTGAGTTGTCAATGTGCCGACACGCATACCAAAGTCGAGAGACTGCGAAGATGCTTAAATGACCTTCATTCATGAAATTGATTGTGTTGTTAGCTTTGAAATATCAAAATCAATTAAATAAGAATATTCACAATTGATTTGGATGAATCTACGTAAACATCGAGCGATCAAAAGCGATAATACGCATTTTGAACCATAATAGATCCATTTGGACGTCACCAAATCAAATACGACATAAACTACACCATTGAACCCATGATGTTGAATTTGCTTAGAAATAATATTCATATTATGTAAAGTTGAGTTCAAAATAGATACACAATTTTTTTAAAATTAAGTTTGTTTGTGAATTAATTAAATAAAATTTAAATTTGCAAAACAAAAAAGGAGAATTTTATTGTATTTCCTCGCTCGACTCTCTCGTCTGTTCGCCCCACTCTCGATCCAAAATGATCCCTCAACCGCAAAGGATCGCATTCGCTCGGCCTCATAACTGCAAACACAACTTCCTTAATCGTTCCGGCTCGTGATCTGCTCCTTCATCCAAAATCCCGCAAGCAACCGCAAGCATCGGCTCCTTCTTCCCCCTGATTTTCCTTCAAGCCGAAGCCCTTCTCCTCGATTTTTCTATTTCTCCTGCGAAAAATCCCACAACTCGATTAAACTGATTCGGATCCTCTCTCTCTCTCTCTCTCTCTCTCTCTCTCCAAAGTCACGTTCATTTCGCTGGAGGTTTTTCAGCAACTAGATAAGGGTTATCGATGGCGAGAAGAATTTGTTCCTGCTTTCTGCTGTTAAACAGTAAGGATGACACAATCCTATTTTTCCTAGGCTGAAGCTGATTCATCAATTTCTGAACATGCTATTAAGATAAGGAAACCGCAACGGCCAACGTGCGGGTTGATAGAAGTGAGAAAGTATAGAGCCATCCAGCCAGCCAACGAAAGATATAGGGATCAAGATAAAGGGAAGGAGGAGAGCATTTTCTGGCCCATTGGATAAAGATTCCCAGTATTTCTTCTTCATCTAGGTTCCATAATCTCCTCTCTTTCACTTCCATTCATTTCATCCTTCTTTTCCGCCATAGCTTTCTTAAGATTCCATCAAAGATGGTGAGCACTGACTCTGTCTGCAGCGTTATTGGGATCATCGGGAATGTGATTTCGTTTGGGTTGTTCCTATCGCCATTACCGACGTTCGTAAAGATATGGAGAAAGAAGGCGGTGGAGCAATTCTCGCCGATTCCATACCTCGCGACTCTGCTCAATTGCATGCTATGGGTCTTTTCCGGCAATTCCATCACTCCTGCTACCTTATCCCTCTCTTCTTGTAACACTATAGTACTCAATCGACTTCCCTACTCACTTTACCCAATCCTTGAATTGCTGCTCTTCCAATATCAATGATATAGTAAAATAGTTGTGGATGTGTGACATAGTCGAGATGTTTTAACACCAACCCACCTATTGATTTGATGACAAAAACAGCCGATAAATTTCACGTGATGAATAATATATTGAAATCTTAAATTTGGAATAAAATTTGGGACTTATGCAAATTTAAATGAAAAATCATCTAAACTCAAATTAAATAAAATAAAAACACCTAATAAATACAAAAGTAAATGTCAAGCCAAAGAAAAGAAGAGGAAAAACACTTACTAAATATTTTAAGCGCATATATACAAAACTTGATCTAGAGTTGAGGATAAATTCATATTGAATTTGAAATCCTTTTTATGTGAGCAAATCATATTTAGTATCAAATGAAGTAAGGATTCCAATTGAATATCAAATGACCAATGATTTGTGGTAAATCTAAATGTCCAATTCCAAATTGAGAATAAAGTGTGTAAAAAATTTGATAATTTTCTTATAAGCACAAATTTAGTTAGACAACTTATAATCATTCATGAATGTAGCATTTAAAAGGATCATTAAGATCTTGCACTTAAAGTCGGGTTTGAAGCACAAGAGATTGGTTGAGTGTTACTTTCAAGCTAAAGTGAAAATCAAATAAAATTCTTAAGAGGTTTTCACTATAACCAAATGGCATATTAGCAATTATAGGCAAGACTCCTTAATGAATAATTGATTTATATTCAAAAGAAGCTTGAATTCAAATAAGCTTGCTTAAAGTATGCATAATAAACTGTGTGAAAGTATAAAAGTTGAATATGATGAGTTAATAAATATTTAAAAGATTATTAATGATTGTAAGCTAAATAATCATTGATAGTTGAAGAATGCAATGAATAAATTAAATACAAGCAAAGTTGCAATATTTTCAAATATAAAAAATAGAATGCCTTCTCCGCCACCGGATTCGCAACACATCGTGCAAGCGAACATAATGCGTTAATTAAGGCTTCAATTGAACTCTTGCACATATTACAAAATATGTTAAAACTCAAATTCAATGCCTTAAAATTATGCAAGTATTTTTAAATATATCAGCATGAGCCCCGATATAATGCTGAATGTTTAGATTCAAGTGTCTGAGGATGCTACGCGGGTTGCTTCCCGATTTGGTCTTAGGATCAAAATCGGGTTAATAAAATCTAAAAATCTAATAATATTATTATAAGAATTTCAACTTATTAAAATATCTGAGAAGCTAATTCTGTCATATAATAGTAGATCTGATCCTCTATTATTAAACTAATAGAGTTGACAAGATCTGAAATAATAAATTAAATGATCAAGCATATTTATTACCTTGATGATGACTATATTGAATGGTGATTTCAACAGGAGTGAATATTTTAATCAAAATATAATTCTAATTTCAAATCATATAATAGTAGATGATCTATCATTGTTAAACTAATAGAGTTGATAGGATCTGAAATAATAAATTAAATAATCAAGCATATTTATTACCTCGATGATGACTATATTGAATGGTGATTTCAACAGGAGTGAATTTTTTCATCAAAATATGATTCTAATTTTAAATCAAATTAACTCAAATTAAGTATCAATCTAAAAATGCTTAAATGAAATTCAATCTTTAAAAACTTAAAGTAAACTCTATTCAATCCACATTCCATAATTATTTGTTAAAGGTGATAAATTAATAAAACTCTAGCTTCAAAGGAGTACAATGTCAAATCGTATATTCACTCTCAATCAATCTCACCAATACATGGCCCGTGTCATCCATTGCATGGCTTGAGAGCTCCACATATGACGCATGTAGTTACGAGTCCCGACGGGTGGTTATCGCCAAATAACGATTATATTATCGATTGTATGTATGTCCCATGGCTCGCTTTGAGTTGTGAATCATAGGGTATACAAAAAGTCTCGTAAGGTAGACTTAAGCTATCTCCTGACAAACACCACCCAGTACAGGATTTCTTGACGATGAACAATGTTTGAAGGATCCTTCGAGATTGGGTCATTACCTCTATGACTAAGTAGACTAAAACCGACGGATGACATAATCATGAGATCTAGATAGTGCATTTCATCATTCCCCCAACCACCCGCTTTAAGTTAAAATGATGAATTTCATAAATCTAAATTTCAAAACTCAATATGCTGCTACTATACATTACGCATTAAGCGATCTAACGACTAGCCTTAATCGAAAGTTCTCTCTCAACATTAGGAGGTGTATTTAACTATAAGTGCTTGCGCCTATAGGAAACATGGAACTAGATCTAAAGTCCTCACAAATGAGGATGAAATCTCTAGATAGTATCTTATCTACTATTTCATCTGTCTTCTGAAAATTATACTGACACTTAAATCAGTCTCTTCAATGTGAGAGGTCGATGTCAAATTTTGGAACCCACATGAGTTTATGACTAAGTTCATTGAGTTGGATGAATAACCTTGCCATATAGCGACTTTCTTGTTTGCTTAAGTCGAAGAGCCTTCATTGAAATGATTTGATCGAGTTTCTTCTAACGAATTCAATGTGCTAGAGGCCTTTAAATGTGATCTCGATGGTCGCTTATAGGCATTGACCTTAGTTCTTTTTCTTCCAATGGTAACTGATGTTTCTCTTTTATTAAAAAAAAAGATAATTGATCATTAATTAAGTTTGACAAGTGAAATAACAAGCACCTACAAATATAATATAATTTGATACCATATTAAATATTTTATTAAGTGTTATTCATATAAATATTAAAATTTAGATGATAAATATATAAGAGTTGTGAGATATGCACATAAACTCCAATTTTAATTTTAAAATATATGGCATGAGAAATAGACCACCTTCTCTTGAAAATGTTAGTAGCATGGCATTGATGTCCATTCAAACTTCCTGTATTTCTAAATAACTTTAATTATTTCAAGATTTTCCAATGTTTAGAATGCCTATAATATCGATATCACTTTGAATTAAATATAACATTTTTTTGTGATAATAGAAATCGATGTTATTGGTGACAACGAATATTTGGCTTGAGGACGATAGTGTACGACAACAAGTGTTGCCTTAGTGATGATGATGTGTATCCAATAGAGCTTTCAAACTCTCGGTTTCATAATTCTTTTGTATAGAATCCTCCTTGGGATCTTATATCAAGTTATCATTAAATTTGTAAAAATATGACTTATTTGTAAATCTATGAAGGAGATATTTTGTTTAGTGACTAAAAAATGAGAATACTCATTTCGAGGGTCGAAGTTGATCTCTCCTTAAATTTGAAATTTGTTAGATATCATAATACATTAATGAAATTAGAATTCAAGGATCTAACACTCTTAGTATCAACTTCGTCAAGATAAGTGTTTTGATTGAATCACTCAAATAATCTTATGGAGTTCCAAACTATACTTTTGAATACTTGATTTAAACTTATTTTGACTCAGATCAATATGCTTATAGATTCGTTAAATTTCTCTCATTAAAATATTCCTTTTAATAGTTATGTTCATCTACACAAATTTAATATTTTTAATATGCACATTGCTTACGTCATTGAGATAATTTGCTTATTAAAATCAATATGAAAATACTAAAAAAATTTCATCGGAGTCAGCTAATATTATTTTGCCTCTCCCAATAAAATATATTCTTTTGCCAGACTTACATATTTATTACATATGTCAAATCCATAGAGAGAATTGGAGGGATATTGATATGAACACATATCCCCAGACCAACAACAGAAACAAAAGAAAAAGAAGAAGACCACAATGGTTAAAGGATTTCACCGATATTCCCAAACTACAATATGCAAAGAAGCTAAGAGAAAAAAAAGAAAAAAAAAAATTCTATTACAAGGGAATAAAAGATTACAGATATTACAAATAAAAGATCAGCTTTACAACATATAATATACTCATTCAAGAAAGAATAGTAGAATAAATGTAACAAGGCTAGAATGATAAGCTAGCCAAGAAGTTGGTTACAAGATATGCTAAAACTAATGATCCATAACAAGAATACTTAGCATAACAACACAATGATAAACAAATAAATCAAGAAAGACAAATATAATGACAGAGGCAAGATGAGAAAATAAGAAAAGCGAGGTAGAACAAACATGAGCCAAGGCAGAAAGAAGAGTATAAATAGAGATCAGAGAGGAATAAAAAAAGGATGATGAAAATTTATCTCAAGAAATCTCCTCCTCTCTTCTCTTCTTCTTCCCTGAAGTAGTTCCACGGTTGATCCTCACCGGAAGGTCTCCTCCCACAAATCACCGGAACTCTCTATGGCTCCTCTCTCTTCCCCTGCTTTCTCTGAGCAAGTCGAAGGCTCGAACATTCGAACAAAACAAACAAAGGAAAGGATACAAGGTTAATTCAAAACTTCATCATCAGATCGATCATCATCCGCGTCTTCATCTCAATCAGACGTTCGCCGATCCGCCACTACATCACACCTCTCCCTCTTCAACACCTATAATCCACTCAGATCAGAAAGAAGAAAAGCCATGTGATCAAAACACAGATCCAAGGGACGGTAAATCAAAACCAATCCAACGGTTCAAGAAACAACAAAGAGGGACTCGATCCAAGTTCCAATCCAACGGCCGAAGCGACTAGATCCAACGGATCGACCAACACTCTCCTCTTCAGTCACGTGTGAGTCGAAGTCAACTCACCGCAGAAGTCTAAACCAAGCCAGATCTGACCCAGATTCAAGGAAACTAAACCCAATCAGAGCCAGAATTATCTAAAACAGAAATAATCTCTCAATCCTCACTGTATCAGATCAAAGATCAAGAAAAAGATCCTTATCATTGGTGCTCTCGTTGAGTCCCACAACTCACACCTACAACACTCAGAAAATGGCGAAGGAACCGAGATACAATGCCAAAACACTTGAAGCATGTGTTACCGTGATCAACAACAATGAAGCAAATGACCTCAATCACTATGGCATTGAATGAAATATCAAAGAGATTGACATCAATAGAAAACAGGTTAGAAAAACAACCTCAAAGCCAGGTATGTGATGCATCCCTTTATGAATCCTATTCTCCAAACATACCACATACACACACACCAATGTCAATGCCTATTAAAATAGATATGCCCGATTTAATGGAGACAACCCTAAAGGTCGCTCAAAGCACAAGATTTCAATATCACAATTTATCAAGAACATAAGTTCTTAATCGCCTCGCCATTTACATGGATGGACGCACTTACCGGTATCAATATATGCATCTTAATAAACAAATAAACTCATGGACGAATTTAAAGAACAAGTGATGAGATTTGGCCCATCTTTGTCAGATTTAAGGGGTGAACTTGCTAAATTACAACAAAATACAAATAAACAATTTTATAATGACTTTGAGGAATCAAAACCGATATCGTATTCCACGAATTATTATGCTTTGAATCTGGTTTAAGGCAAGATATAAAAGGGAGGTAAGAGCAGAGCCTACTCACTACAAAGAAGCCTTCAGTTAGCTAAATTGATGGAGGACAAGAGCGATGATGTAACAATGCCAAGAAATTACAAGATCAACCTCCAAAGACTAAAATAACATCATCAAAAACACTCACACCGCCTAATCAACCAAATGCCAATCAACACAACAAAGATTCAAAGTAAAAACTTAGAAATTGGGAGGCTAACACCAACACAATTAGATGAAAGAAGGCGAAGGGATTATGTTTATTGTAATATCACAAAGGGCATATATGTCAAGCCAATTTATGTGCCTTCATGATGGTCAATGAAGACCAAGACTATCAACTACAAAGACATGATATTCCACCAAAAAATTCATGGAGAAGAGACATTAAATACAAGCTTAAAATACCAACCTTTCAATCGGCTAAAGCAAATGAGATTGTATAAGTATACATATTATAAATAGTATAACCACTAACTTAGAATTTATGTCAAATATAATCCAATTATGTAGAATAGGATAGTCCATATTAAGTCAGCTGGTACATATCCTTTACAGCCTTAATGAAGAGGGACAAACAGAGAAGGATTCCCATCCCACACGATGAAATTCTATAAAGCAACCAGACTGAGGAAATTTTAGCCACCAATTAAAGAAATATTGGCAAACAGAAGGATTTCTACCCACAGAAACTTCTGGGATATCATGTAAAGAAATACAGAAAGCATCTCCAGATTTTTGACCTTGAGGACAAGGTGAGAGGGGGAGTAATGATATGAACACATATCCCCGAACAACAAATAAAAAGAAAAAAGAAGAAGACCACAATGGTTAAAGGATTTCACCGATATTCCCAAACTACAATAATCGGTATGCAAAGAAGCAAGAGAAAAGAAGACCAAAAAATTCTATTACAATAACAGGAATAAAAGATTACATATTACAAATAAAAGATCACTTTACAACATATAATATACTCATTCAAGAAAGAATAAGAATAAATGTAACAAGGCTAGAATGATCTTAGCCAAGTTGGTTACAAGATATGCTAAAACTAATGATCCATAACAAGAATAACAAGAAGCATAGAACAACAATGATAAACAAGAAATCAAGAAAGACAAAGAATATACCAGAGGCAGATAATGAGATGAAAAAAAGTTACAAGAGGTAGAACAAACATGAGCCAAGGCAGAAAGAAGAGTATAAATAGAGATCAGAGAGGAATAAAAAAAGGATGATGAAAATTTATCTCAAGAAATCTCCTCCTCTGTTCCTAGTCTTCTCTTCTTCTTCCCTGAAGTAGTTCCACGGTTGATCCTCACTGGAAGGTCTCTCCTCCGAAATCAAGGAACTCCCTTCCTCTTCCCCGCTTCTCTGAGCAAGTCGAAGGCTCAACATTCGAAAAAAAACAAACAAAGGAAAGGATAAAGGTTAATTTCAAAACTTCATCAACACGAGATCGATCATCATCTCTTCATCTCAATCGACGTCCGATCCGCCACATCATCACACCTCTCCTCTTCAACACATAATCCACTGATCGAAGAAGAAAAGCCATGTGATCAAAACAATCCAAGGGACGAAAATCAACCAATCCAACGCGGTTCAAGAAACGCTAAAGAGGGACTCGATCCAAGTGCTCAATCCAACGGAAAGCTAAAGACGCTAGATCCAACGGATCAACACCAAACTTCTCCTCTCTCAACTCACCGTTGAGTCACACGAATTGAGTCAACTCAAATAAGTCTAAACGCCACCCGATTCGGAAACTAAACCCAAAGCGTAATTAAAACAAATAATCTCTCAATCCTCATCAGACGATCAAAGATCAAGAAAAGATCCTTATCATTGGTGCTCGTTGAGTCCCACAACTCACACCTACAACACAAAATGGCAAGGAACACAAGATACAATGCCAAAACACTTGAAGCAATGTGTTACGAACAACAATGAATGAGCAAATGACCTCAATCACTATGGCATTGAATGAAATATCAAAGAGATTGACATCAGAAAATGTTAGAAAAACAACCTCAAAGCCGTGTATGTGATGCATCCCTTTATGAATCCTATTCTCCAAACATACCACATACACACACATGTCAATGCCTTAAAATAGATATGCCCAGATTTAATGGAGACAACCCTAAAGGTCTGCTCAAAGCACTTTCAATATCACAATTTATCGAAGAACATAAGTTCTTAATTGCCTCGCTTTACATGGATGGACGCACTTAGTCGGTATCAATATATGCATCTTAATAGCCTAAACTCATGGACAGAATTTAAAGAACAAGTGATGCAGAGATTTGGCCCATCTTTGTACAGAGATTTAAGGGGTGAACTTGCTAAATTACAACGTAAAAAATACAACAAAGAATTTTATAATGACTTTGAGGAATTGGCAAACCGAATCGTGTATTCCACGAATTATTACAGTCGCTTTGAATTTGGGCAAGATATAAAAAGGGAGGTAAGAGCAGCCTCTTCACAAAGAAGCCTTCCAGGTTAGCTAAATTGATGGAGGACAAAGCTGTGATGATGTAACAATGCCAAGAAATTACAAGATCAACCTCCAAAGACTAAAAACAACATCAAATACAGCAAACACTCACACTGCCTAATCCACCAAATGCCAATCAACACAACAGCATTCAAAGTAAACAGCCCTTAGAAATTCAGAGGCTAACACCAACACAATTAGATGAAAGAAGGCAGAAGGGATTATGTTTCAGTTGTAATGAGAAGTATCACAAAGGGCATATATGTCAAGCCAATTTATGTGCCTTCATGATGGTCAATGAAGACCAAGACTATCAACTACAGATGATATTCCACCAAAAAAAATTCGTGGAGACAAGAAGAGACATTAAATACAAGCTTAAAATACCAACCTTTCAATCCAAAGGCTAAAGCAAATGACGATTGTATAAGTATACATATTATAAATAGTATAACCACTAACTTAGTTTAGAATTTATGTCAAATATAATCCAATTATGTAGAATAGATAGTCCATATAAGTCACCGTACATATC